>JARHVA010002160.1:1027500-1435000 GCA_037957365.1 Torreya grandis | reverse complement strand
ATCATAGATTTAAAATTGCTACCAAATGTTCTGGAGAGACTATAGAATTAATATAAATATCAAATAGTGACATTGATATTTGGAAGTATCATGGATATGTGATGCATGATTCTAACTTTAGAGCTCATTACCATGTTTATAGAGTGATTCAAGAGGAATAAATAAATTTTTTAAGGGGAGGTAGAAATGGATGTCATGTTGGGTTTTCCCATTATAGGCATGTTGATAGTATGTGACATGCCATAATCAGTTGATAAGATGAGGGAGATATAATGCATTATGTGTAGATATAATGTATTTATAATTAAATGCATTCAAGATCTATGAAAGATAATCCACCAAATTAACCCATCAGGTATGTAGTCTAGTTGAGGGTACTAGATCTAAAATCTCATTGGTATCATTATTAAATAGCATGGATTTTGAAATATCATGGGGATATTTTTCCGTAAGAGTCTACCACCATTCCTCTTCCACTACTACATCTACAAAACAAAAACCAAAATTGACATCACATCTCAAATATATATCCAAATCTATCACTATTACCAAGTGTGTATATCTATAATTATAAGAAAATAAAATTAATAATGTAAACTTAAATCTTTTGTACCTATTTTAATTCCATCACCTCTCCTACCCAAAACATGTCTATTTCATGGCTATAATTATGTTGACCCCTATCCATATTCTATAATGGAATACCATACCATTTTGTGATAGCATCTAAATCTGATCATGTATGTTCCATCTCACCTATGGATCCACCTATCTCTATAAATAATTTAATGCTTTCCCAACTCTACCCTCTCCTTATGTTTATCATTATCACTGATGCCATCATATATCTACCATAGGATAATTTGGTCTCATAATTGTGACTACAAATAACATGCATCATCCCCCTAACCATGTGGCTCTCTATCATTCCTCACTCAATAAAATGAGATATTTAAGTGAACCACTAGATGTGGTAATATAATCTATCGGTACATGATCACATAGATGTGGCTCAACCCACCAAGTATAATGCCCATTAATTTGGCTTCATCCTTTTTCCTACACTATAGTTGGCCAATATGGTCACATGTCCATTGTGCCCCTATATGACATCCATACAATATATTCCATCTTAATGGTATCAAATTCAATAAAATGAGGGATCATTCATATCGTGTGGCCCTATGGCCATATCCTAGCTTGAGGGATACAATCATCTACCATAAAATGTCACCTTTATTGTCTATACATGGTTAACTTCTCATTCATCCCATTACCAAAAATAATCATGGGGTTGACATTTTTTTGGATCTAGCTAATTAGACACCATATAAATCATATACAAGTTTTACCCATATTACAGCTCCCATATCATAAAAATTACCTTACTCAAATGTAGACTCTCACATCATAATAATATACATTATCACCACCCCATTATACTTATGAGAAAACAAGTGTATATTCATAAGTTTTATAAGGCCCTTATGGTATTTGGAATGATTGTGATGTAAATTTAAAAAATAATATGATGATATTACTCTCATCATATTTATCTAATCCCATATCTCACTAACTCATAGAAGATAGATCTTACTTACATGTCCGATTGTAGATTCATTAGTTAATCATGAACATGACCAATATGGATCCACTACATATAATTAGGGGATATAATACCACAATAAGATCACTAGAGTGGATTCTAAAGCATCCATTCAAGAAAAACTATGCAATAACCCTAATTAAGTCCTATGTTTTCATATTCACTGTACTAATAACAATTAAAGAAAATAAATCTAATGTAGTGCTGACCAAATCTTGTGGAAAAAAGTGGGGGTAATAAACAATAAAATTAAACATGCCTAAGAGACATATACTCAAATCAATGTATATGGAATCCTAATGCATAGAAGATAAGTAAAAATGCATATCTATCTACTCTTACAAAGTAATAAAAAAGTTAAGCATACTTACTTTTAAATATGAACCCATTGATCCTCAATCTCTCCCTTGGAAAAGGTGCTTCACAAGAGGTTGTTGTAGTATGTAAGTGTGACAAAGATAAATTATATCTTGGCTACACAACCTGTAAATGCATCCAAAATACCTCCCCACAAGATAAGATCCATATATTAAAATAAAGTATGAAACCCTAAGCTTTATCATCATGTAGAATGGTGGATAAGTAGATGGATAATATATCTTACTTCTTATTCTCTTCTCTAAATAATGGAAAAATGATTGCGTATATATAAGTAGATTTAACCCTAAACCCTTTTTAAAAATTTGGTCAATAGAGTCGTTCCAGTTGATAAAGTATCATTATTAAAAAAAACTTACTAGGTCATGGGCTAGGTTAGACAAGAGCTGACCTAGACCATAAATAAGTTTTTCCAATAAGAGTACAAGGTTGACCCAGTCAACCTAGTCATGTAAACTGTCAAAAGAGGTTTTATGTTAGGAAAAGGGGTATTGAAGGTGGAAAAAGAATGGAGTGTGAAAAAAAGAAGAAAAAGATTATAGGAATGGTTTTTTGGAGATAAATGTGTAAATAACAAGTGAAAATGGGATAATAATCCTATAAAGCACCAATGGTATGCTGACCCCTTTCCTAGTACATGCCTTAGGGCATTCACTTAGAGAGATTGAGACTCGATGCATTCCTATAAGATAAATAACATCATTAATTGATAAATTTTTTAAAATATCTTGTGTATACATATGCCCTACTCAAAGCTCATCATGTGTCACATGAGTGTAACATGTGATGGTGCTTTAGGAATATAACATGATGACACATAATGATGATGATAAATAAAGTAGAGTAAATAGTATAAAGATAAGTGAAAGGACATCATTGAAAAATTCATACCTTTACTTACCTTAGCATTATAGATAAATAAGGAGATTTTTGAGATGTGAAGGCATCCAATGTGAGGAACATTAGGTAAACCTATAGAGATTAGTGTAAAAAAGAGTGAAATTTTGAATTTTTTGTAATATAGGCATACAAGATTGGAAAAGATTTTCTATGACATGAGGATGGCAAAACATTTTATAGTTCAAAAAATGAGTTAGTAAAAACAAAGATATGATCAAAATAAGGAATCTAATGATTAATATTTAAAGGGTAAATAATTGTGAATAGTAACTTTAAATAGGGTGAAAAAGAATTCATTTTCCATTATTTGACTATTTTGAAAAAAACTAGAGCCCTAAGAGACCTATCAAAATATGAAAGAGCCAAGATGGTGAGGATATGATAGTTGGGATAAGGAGGACACTTAATGGACATAACAAGTGCAACATAAGTAAGTAATTGAGAATTTAAGTTTTGTTTTGAGTATTTTATTTTAAATTGAGTATTTTATAGAAATTTGTAATTTAGACAAAATATAGAGACTAGATGAACTTTAGGAAGTTCTTAGGGAAACTAGAGGTCAACCTAGGAATTAGGTTGAAATGAATTAGAGTAATAAATGTAAAAGGCATTTATTACAAAAGGTTAAAGAGACTACATATTTAAGAAAGTAAGTCAACCTAGTCGACCTAGTAGGTAAAAACTAAGGCTTTGAAATGGCTAACCTAGTAGATCTATGTTTATTTAGTTGTTTGGAGAAGAGGGTCGACATGGTACCCCTTGGCCAACTTAGTGTGTTAAGTCAATAGGATGACTTAGTACTATGGGGTAAAATATGAAGGGTTGGCTTAGTTTTTTAAGGTTAAGTGGCCAACCTAGTACTATAGGGTCAACATAGTTAGTTACTAAGTGGCTGATATAGTTTTAAAATGTAGGAAATTAGTTGATATAGTACTTTTAAGGCTGAGGGTACTTGAATGAGTAATGAAATGACCGATAGGTTAAAATATGTAAAATTCATAATAAATGAATAAATTAAGGCAAATTAGGTTTGTTTATGTGAATTTATAAAAGAATGTACTTTGATTACAAGTGACATAAAGGTCTAATAAGTCTTTTATTTTTTATTATTGTAGGGGCACTGGAGATTTTAGTGGTTGGTGAATGTCTTATGACTACCAAATCTATTGGAGTGCCTAATGTATGTGGAATAAACTATATTAGTCATATTAGGCTTGGGGGGTCATGGAGACACGATGAGTTCCACTAAGTGTTAATCTAGTGGTCATGTTCCTAGGATCCTAAGAATGCTTAACAAATAATTTTAGATGGGTGGTGGATGGGGATACCATATAGGTTGGTATCACATTAGAAGATGTCCATACATTACTAGGACTTCTTATAGGGGACATTATTGATCATGGGGATACCAAATGATCAAGAAGAGAGGTAAGCATTAGCTCGATGGATGATGTGCTTAGATATGATTTACTTAGCACTGAGGGTGAGTCTATTTGATGTTTATATTAACTAAATTATAGATATCTAAAAATTTATTATAAGACTTGACATAGTGTAATTGATATGTCACAAGTTAGATGACAAGGTATTGTTATATGTGATAGCCTTGTGTCAGTAGATATTGGAGTAGGGGACACTCTCTAACTTGGGTTATATCATCTAGGTTTAATTCATGCATGATATGTATGAGATTTGTCTAGAGGTTAGAAGATAATGGGGAAAGTGGTATTGTTGATTACCTAGATATATTTGAGGTTTATAATGTATTATCCATCTAGGTTGCCCCATTTGGTTGATGATTAATTACTTTAGGTGTTGAGATAGAGATAAGATCAGGTGGCATGGGACATGTCCCATGTGATAGAACTACAAATTATCACATGAATAAAAATGTTGTGGTATCTATACTCACACATTAATATAATTTGAATGAGTTGGGAAATGGTGGCATCATGGTTAGCATGAGTGTGGATCACAACCACTACACTTGGTTGGTAGAGCCACATCTAATGGTATACTTACTAGGATAATTTAAACTCACTCACCATATTATTTTTTATATTTGTTCCCACATTTTGGGCTCAACATGTGAGAGAGATGAGGGGAAGAGGAGGAGGAGAAGGAGCACCATTAGTGAGACTTAAGATCAAATCATGACATGTGAGACCATGGACTGGTTAAGAATGATAACTATCATCTAGAGAGAGTATGGATGTGGATGTATAACTGATGTAATTAATATATTCATTACCATAATAAGAGGATTAGTGAGTACCTTGATCACACCATTGATAGAGATGATAAAAGTGAGAGAGAGCATAAAGGGTGGTCATCTAGGATGACCTATCAATCAACCCAGGGTAAAAATAGTCTATAGAGGCACCACTAAGGTGAGGCTTGATATGTGCATGGGTTGTGACCCTAGGGTTTTATTTAATTATGAGGTAGACTATGGACTAGGTACTAAAAGGATGAGTCATTAAAGAGACCATGCTCAGTGCTTGAGTAGATGGGGAGATGGTGATTGGTAACACTAGAATAGTTAATAAATGGTAGTAATTTTTATTTTTTGATATAAAATACAAGTATATATATATATATATATATATAAATTTTTAGATATGTCTATGACTAAATATCTATCTAGTTTGAATTTTTTTAGATCATGCAGATAAGGAAGATATTAGATGTGGATCCTTGGCAATAAGAGAACTCCATGATATTTTGGACTGGGTGTTGGTACTATATGACCCTATCACATTAGATGATCCCATGGTACCATATGCCCCAACTTAAGTGAGTTGGTTCAAACTAGTAGGGGAGGCCATGAGGTAGATACAATCATGCAGAGATGGACTATAGCCACTAGTAGGGGTTAGAGTGGGATAGGCATATGCATGACAAGTCTTGGCTCAACAGAGCTATGCATTTGGTTACCACTATTTAGCTGAGACAAGTATAGGCCTAGGTGGCCAAATTATAGGGATAGTGAGAAAGATTGAGATCTTAGACATTCTCATTTTATCATACTATTTAGAGGGGACTTTTTGAGGCATCTATGGGCAACCTGGCTAGGCCACAAGATATCCATGATAGATCATAGCCTTAGAGCTAAAATGATGCATTTATGTACTTTGTATAAAAAACACATGATATATATATTTATCTATATATATATATATATATATATATATATACATATACAACATCCAAATGTCAAAATAAGATATATAAAATAAGATATATATATATATATATATATATATATATATATATATATATATATAATTTTGACATTTGGATGTTGATATTATGTGTTTTTATTGTGGTTGTGGTTGTGGTTGTGGATGAATGGATACATTTATTTATAACATATGTATTTTTTTTTTTTTTTTTATGTTATAGGAAATATATGTCTTGTGTTTTCTTTTATAGAATTATGTAGGACACATGCCTAGTTAAAAAATAAATAGGTAAAAAAGACTTGGCAAAGTATAATAAACCAAAAACAAATTCACTACACACTATTTCACATTAGGAAATGTGAAATAACAAAATATGACTAAGTATAAGAAACCAAAGAGTGGTAAACAAAAGGGGAAAAAAATAAACCATGAAAAATATTTGGCACCAAATTAAACCAAGTAAAATCATAGTAAATCACATTGGGTAGTATAAAAATAATGTAATAAAATGGAAAGCATGTAAAAGACAAATGGTAGAAAAATAAATCAATTTAGTCAGTCAATCATTTAAATCACATTGGGAAGTATAAAACATAAACAAAATTGGCAAAATGGTCTTAAACTAGTCACACACTAATTTAAGTTGGGAAGTATGAAAAACTTAATAAAAATGGTTGGATTCTTACATGCAATCAGAAAATAAGAAGATGAAAGTGAAAGATTAATGAAGTAAGCATAAAACATAATAAATCAAGATGGGAATCATGGCAATAATGTGTAACTCATAATCCATCACATCTTATCTCATATTTAACACATGTAAATTTGCTGTGACTTGGATATTGGAAAATTTTGTGAGGAAGGCCAAGTTTTATCCATGGTCTTATACTATAAGCCATAATGGGAACACCACTAACATGGAAAAAATGTTAAAATATGGTAAAATGGGATTTTTGGAATGGTAACTTGAAAATTTGGTAAATTGTGAGGAAGGTCAGGTTCTATCCATGCTCTTAAAACACAACTCATAAATTGAATCCCTAAGGGAGTGATCAATGAAGAGAATAATATTTATCAAGGGGAAATACTAGGGTTGTAGGGAGTGAAAAATTGAATGTAATAACCATAACTTAGGAATATTATGATAATAACTTAGGAGACATGAGGCACACTAAGGACATGAGAAGACACTAAGTGACTAGTGACCATCAATATATAGAGGATACATGTTTGCAATAGACACAAATCTGTGTAGTCAAATAAGTGTGCTACTAAGATAAAATCATATTGGATGTTTTGTATAAGAAAATTAAAATGGACCTACATTCCCATGATGTGTTATCCATTCTTCAATATAACTTACAGAGTCATTGATCTACTACAAAGACTAGGTACTTGTGTGAGAAAGAAGGTAGAACTAAAAGATTTTTTTATTATCCTTTTTTAATCTACTAGCCTACCACACCCCAATGGAACTTGGGTTGATCATGAGGCTAACTATGGAGTTTGAGCTTTAATTAGAGAAAGAATATGTTCTTAGAATCATATCTTTTAGTGTGATTTAATTTTTGAGAGTTTTGAGTGTTTCCTTTGGATCATTCCCTTTTGTTAAATGATTTAGAATTTGAATATTTTTATGAATTTTAAGATTCTTCCTCCATATAGACTTAGAATGACCAGTCATGAGAGATATAGTGATACACATTAATGAGATTTAAGCTTTGGCTAAAGGAAGCTATGTATCCAAATATATGACTAACTATAACACTTAGACTTAATAATGAACCAACATGTTATATTGAGTCTCAACCATGTTTATGTTTAGTTTGGGTAAAATAGTAAAGGGGATGAAAGGGAGATTCAAAAGCTAAATAATAAAAGGATATTATAATGAGATTAATTTTTTACTAACTGATCACATGGTAAAGAAGTAATGACTAAATGGAAAAAGGGTTGTATAACCAAGTCACAATATAAATCATCCATTTTTATATAGATAAGATAACAAATAATCATTAAAAAAAGAAAAAGAGAGTCATAAGAAAATGAACACGAGAAGGAAAATAATGAAATTATGTAAAATTATCCATAAGAGAATATAATGACATCATAATCAATATGAAGTGTGAAACCAAAGTCACCATGTAAAATAGATAGTAATTTGACACAATGTCAAATGATATAAGAATAGATAAATGTAAAGCTAGAGAACATGTCCAATTCAAATAAAAATGTAAGAACGCCATGAATTTATTCATAAGTAATGATATATTTGTTCATGAACATTATCTATAATATCTCATAAGTCTCTATGAGTTTAAACTCAGACTGTAGATAAAGTTTCATTAATCTTCAAAGAAAGTTGGAAAAATACTTCATGTCAAATCTCATTGATAGAAAATGTAGGAATGCTTGAAGGATGGTGCTAATGAGGGATATCATGTAGGGGATGCTCAAGATAATACATAGGAGATGTTTTTATTGGAGATAAATGGGTCAGCAATTGGGAAGGAGCCACAAGTGAGGGACTCATAGATGGATAAGGATCTAAGGGTGAGGAAAGGTCCACATGTGAGGTATTCATAGGTGGATGAATAGTAGGTGCAGATGGAACCATAGGAAGTGGATCCATGGGGGGAGAAGGGGAGCCTTATTTTATGAGTGACCTATGGGATGAAGGTTAAAAAGTGTAGAAATGGTTAGTATGTGATCCTTGAGATACTACCAAAAGATGTGGCAATGATTAGTGTTATGTGTTCCACATTGGTGTCAGATACAATATATCTCTCCATACATAGGAATATATTGAGGCAATAATGTAGGGGGATTTAAAGTCTTTGATGATGATTGAAGAGTAGTTAAACAAAATGTGTTAATATAATTCCATAACTTTTGACAATGTGTGGATGAATATTTATCTATGCCACAGATGCAATTGATATGTCTACGAGTATATTAGTAGGTGTACTCATAAGAAGAGTGAATATTGAATCCAAGAAATTATTGTATAGGGATCAATCTCTAGTCTAGTGATTGGTAACTTTATGAATTCCATAATAATTTTGATCAACCCATTTGGTGGTGAAGGATCTAACTATGATAGAAGGAGTAAACCATCATCAAGATAAAGTGGGGATAGTGGAGAGACTAGAAAAGGCTTAGTTGAGGGGGAAATAGGATCATAAATAGAAAGATACTTAGTAAGAGTAGGAGTGGAAATAGGATATGAACTAGGCTCTATTAAAGGAGGAGCAACATCTAGAGAAGGTTGAAGGACAATCATAATCATCTTAGGGATAAGTCAGCTAAAGGGGTCATGGTATCTTACAAAGTGATAGGGACTAGTTATAACATAACCCATAAGCATAATCCTAAGAAGTTATTTTCAAACTAGAGGTGTGAAATACTAAAATTAGGAATAATATATGATGGAATACTAGAAGATATACAAAAATACTAAAGCAAAGAGGAATGATAATGAATAATCTCAACATCTCAGGCCTAAACTAGACTTCCTAAGAATGGATCATTTAAGGTATATCCATCATCATAATCAAGTGTATTAAGATCAATGGTGTAGGCAGGGATGACCTTGTCATCTGATGTGGTGTGATGAATGGAATTCCAAGTTTTAGTTAATATCATAGGGATATCATCACAAGGTTGTTGATGGGAATGAGGTTGGAAAGAAGTGGTAAGCTAAGAGATAAGATGAAGTGAGAGATTAGAAGTTTTAATCTTTATATTTATCTCATTAGGCTCATCATCATCAAAATATAAGAGGTTAGGGGGTATATTCTCAATGATTTTGGGGTGGTTATTGTAATCTCAAGTGTAATTGATAGGAAAGTTAAACTATTGAGATTCATGAAATAAAAAGTTTAAGATCTTCACCTTCACATGAATGATGATAGGTGGGATAGTAATAGGGAGCCAAAAACACATAAATGAGGCATTTTACTTTTATATTAGCCTTGACATGTGTTTCATGTGGATTTGAGATTAAATTCAGAATATCCAAGAGTTTTGATAAAATCAAAAGAGGTAACACAAGTATTAGAACCATCATCAATCAAGGAATGATTGACTTAGATATCACCAATTTGTACATTGATAAAGAGAGGAATATCATATGCATGAATAAAAATCTCATAAGGAATCATAGAATCAATGGGGAATTTTATGGAAAGATAGGTGTCCATTATCTCATCAAAATGTATAGACATCTCTCTGTATTGTTGTAAAATGATATATGTTGATCCATATAAGGTGGATTTGAATCTTATTAAGGGAATATGAGGGATTTTAATTTTAGATAAAATATATAAAATATAGTTATGGTGCCATAGATAAGTCCACATAAGTTCAAGAAATATGATTTTAGATGGGAGATTACTAAGTTCTATGATAGGATCCCACTCATCATAACCCATTATAAGACTATTGGAAAGAGATGCATAGTGTTGAAAGAGGTCCTTAGAATGAGGAACTAAATTACATGTGCATTTTTTTTAGTAATAAGTATAAATTTTAAGTGAAGGACAAGTTTGTTTATTATCTTGAGGAGATGTGGTAGTTGATGTAGATTTGGTTTGAGAAGAAGTGTTAAGAGAAGTTTGAGTATCATTGGTGATAGGTAAATAATTTGGAATGATGGTATAAATAGTATTATAAGTGTCACCCAAGGGATTTTTTATAATTGGTTCATCAAAATATATGAGGTCTTCTTTCCCTAACTCAATTAAGTGAGTGGGATAAGAATCTTAGATAACATGAAATGTGTGAGACAATTGAGGTATGTGGATAGGTTGTGGATCAATGAATGTAACCACCCTTCTCATGTTATTAATATATACCACATTAACTTTATGATTTATGTTAAGGATAATATTAATATTATTGGTATAAGGGGTACGCTTGTCATGGTTATCTTGGTGATTTGGGGTAGGGTTGTCTTGAGTATTATCCTTGTTCAAAGCTTGAGATTTAATTTATGTTTCTTGGGGTTTGAAATAAATTTCATTGGATTATTAGAATAGATGAATGATAGAATAATGGTTAAAATTGGGACCAAGAATAAAATCCATAGCCAAATTATGATTTTTCTTATGGGTCTCATGTAAATGAACCTAGCTAGCATGAAACCAAAAAAATTTATTGCGATCATACCAAGATTTCATGGTATGAGTGGGATCAAGTTCTCATGGGAGAAGAATTGGTAGAATATTTTTTAGTTATGCTAGGGATAAAGTTTTATAAACATTATTGTTGTTGGTTTAAGATAAATGAGGATTGGTGATGTGGTTAGGAGCAGAAACATGTTCTAAATTTTGGTTAGGAATAATAGCTTGAATAATATGAATGGTATCATAAGATTCAATGAAACCATCACTAGTATAATGATGATTATTATTATTGATTAACATGTGAGTACCCATATAATTTTGGGATGGATCAGATTGATGAATAAATAAATCTTGATGGTTTTCTTGGTGAATGTCCTCTTCCAAAGTGTGTGGAGAGAGAGTCTAGAATTGATATTATAGCTTGGGAAAAATATAATTGGTAAATATATGGAAAATGTTTTCATTGGACATATTATGGTCACATTTATTAGATAAGGTATTCCATCATTTAATGAAATATTTTGTTGTTTTTTTCTCAAGCTTATTACAATTGATAAAATGGGAAAAGGTATTCCCAAGGACATCACTAGTTTAGAAATATTAAACTAGATCATTTACTAAATCTTCAAAACTAGTGATGGAATAAGATTTATGTTTTTTGTACCAATATAAAGCATCACCCTTGAGATTTTTAGCTAATAACATGGTAGTAGAAAAGGTTTTTAATTTGACCCAATCCTTATATATATTTCCAAATGCTTCTAATTGAAGATTAATATTAGTTGACCCATTGTAAAAAAAGGTAGGGGTGATACCTCCTATATCAATATTAGTAATTTGAGATGTGAGAGGCTCATTTTGAAGATGATTTATTTATTTATTAATAATATGAGCTTGAGTGATAACATTACCATAGGTATATCTAATAGGAGGTGGGGGAACATTTTGATTATGTGTTCCCCATGGCATCTATTGAGGTGGGTTTGCAGATGGATAATATGATTTTGTATTTGCATCATTTGATTTGCATTTTTAACTTGAAAATAATTCATTTGATTAATAATTTTTAAAAAGATTTGATGGGTTTGAGTTAAATTATTAGAATTATTTAGAGTATTAGAATTGGTAGTAGTGGCCTGGGTACCACTATGAGTGTTAGTAAGAACTTGATAAGAACTATTAGTAAGTGAGGCACTAGTGACATAATTTGCTTGTGTGGAAAAATATGGATTAGTAAAGTGATGAGATAAGTATCACTAGAGTCATGATTACCATGGGTATCAAATGATGCACTAGTGGAGTAATTAAGAATAATGAGTCTTAGAAGAGGCCCACTAGATTTAGAACCCTCCATGTTAGTTGAGATACTAGACATGGAGGTAGAGGAAATAAAAGAAGAAGAAATCATGATATGATAAGTGTTAAAAATAGAGGGAAGAGGTTGAGAATAAAAGAAGCTAGTATCTCCAAATATATTTGATAACATTGGAGAAGGTGAATGGGGTTCCTCAACTTGACCACTTATCATGAGATGGTTGATAGTATAAGGATCCTTTCCTTGATGTTGAGGGAAATCATTGATGAAGAAGAGAATTTTAGGTGTATACTCTAATTTGGGTTGATATTAAAGCGATAAGAGAGGATTATTAAGTGATTAATAATGAGGATGGGTCCAATAATTTTTAGTATGAGTGGATATACGCACATCACTTTCATTCAGGATAGGAGCCACAAGTTGCTTATGGGATAACCTATTAGGGTTGGTAAGACTCATCATATCTATTGAATTCAAGTCAATGTTGTCTTTAAATAGGAGGTTCATGACGGAGAGAGATTAGGGAAGGTAGAGTAGATGCAAATCAAGGAGATACAAAACGTAAATTAGAGTACAGAGTCAACTAGGTCATCTTATTACTAAAAATAGGGTATGAACACTGAGTTAACAAGGATATAGAGTTGACTAATTTGACTTAGTGTTGTAACCTAAGATAAAAGATAGTTTGATAATGATACATATTTAACTAGGTTGACTTAGTACTATAATATGAGAGGCAAAAAGGAGTAGTGGGTCGACCAGGTCGACTTTGTATTTCAAGTAGGGGAAATAAACATTCTATAAGTGACTTATCAAATAGAATAATAGTGTATTAAAAATAGGGTAGGATTTTGAAATTTAATTTAATGTAATAAATTAAATCAAACACAAAATAAATTAGGTCAATGAGAATGATCCAACTAAGGCATACAACATAAAACCTTTCACCAACTCTGGCCAATACAATTTTTTTCAATACAACATGCAATGAGAAAATAACAAGCGATAAACTAAAAAGTAAATGCTAACTAAGTGCTCATCTTGAATGTTGTTATATTATTATAAAGTGTTATTTTAAGTGTGATAGGTAAGTTGGCTAAAATTAAGGAACTAGAAAACAATCTATGTAAAAGGATATGTGTTGGCAATGGTATTGGCTTGGTATTGGGGCCTACCCAATCACTTCACAACCTTGTAGTGATAATGATGTTGGATGATTTTCCAATATATACCACTAACTATGTGTTTATACTTGGGAAAAAAACCAAGTCAAATTCCCCCTTGGTGATGAAATCCAAGTAGGTAAGCCTTGAGTCGACAAATGTTTAAATGCATTTTGAAATTATTTGATTTGGTAGTGTGTGCAAGAAAGATAAGAATAATGTAACTAATTGGTATATTGAAAAACCATATTTAGACTATGTGAGATATTCTAAGTATGAATAAAACTAAAAATGAAAGTGTGAATTAATTAATAACATATAGTTCTTAATTCCAAAATTAAGTGCAGTACAGAGTCAGTTGAAATGATAGTCTATGCAAAAATTATAGAACAAAGTTGACATGTTGCTATTGTACTATAGAAGAAAGAGTCCTTTAGAACTAAGTTGACTAGGTTAACCTAGTCTTTCAAATATAAGATATAGTATAGAAATAGGTTAGCCAGGTTGACCTAGTTTACTATATGATTGTAGTTATGAAGACTACAAACTTTACAAAACATAACTATAAGGAAGAATTAAATTGAAAGAGAGATAAATAAAGGAATCTTGGTGGGTTGGAAAATGATAATAACTATGAAATTTCTATTTAATTTCCTTGAATATTGCTTTAAATTTCTCCAATTATGTCTACTAGGTCAACTTATTTCTATAATTCCCTATTTATTGAAACCTATAAAGATGACTATACCAACTTGGTTAACCTGGTTTGTTAGCTGGAAGCTATCTAGAATACTAAGTTAACCTGAATGACTTAATTTGTTATTATAGAGATAAATAAGATACTAAGTCAACCTTTTTAGCATAATTTACTATCTCAAAGTGAATAAGAGTATTATGTCAACCTATTCAATCTAGTAACTTGTATCTAATGAAGAATGACATAAAATGAATAAAATCATTTTGATGCAACTATGTGTTAAAAATAGGAAAAAAATTTACAAACTATACTAGCCTTATCAACCTCATATCATAAATATATAAAAATAATAAAATGATAGAAATGAAAAGCATGAAATAAAAACTATAAGGATTAGATTCACATCAGGTTCACTATAATGTATGTAATTAGAAATGCAACAAATTTGTAAATCAATCTTAGCTCAAATAAAATAAATTCTACTTACACTTTTGATTTGGGATACATTATATAATTAAGAACATGACCAATATGGATCCACTAGACCCAATTAGGGGATATCTTACCATAATAAGATCACAAGGGAGGTTTCTAAAGCCTCTAGCCAAGAAAAACTATGCAATAACCCTAACTAATTCCTATGTTTTCATATTCACTATAATAATAAGTAAAACAAATAAATATAATCTAGTGCTCAAAAAATCATGTGGCACAAAGTGGGGGTAATAAAAAAAATTAAACATGCATAAGAGACATATACTCACATCAATGTATACAGAATCCTAATGCAAAGAAGGGAAGTACAAATGCATATCTATCTACTCTTACAAAAGAGGAACAACATTAGGAATACTTACCTTTGAAGACAAAACCATTGAACCTAAATCTCTCCCTTATCCAACATGCCTTACAAGAGGTTTTTGTGGTATGCAAGGATGATAAAGATAAATCATCTCTAGGCTACACATATTATCAATACATCCAAAAGACCTCTCCACACGACAAGAATTGTATCTCTAAAGAAATTATGAAATCCTAATCTTGCTCCTCAAGTAGAATGGTGGATAAGTATATGTGAAATATATCTTAATTCTTTTTCTCTTATCTATTTAATGGAGAAATGATTATGTATATATAGGTGGATTTAACCCTAAACCCTTTTGAAATTTTTGATTTATAAGTTGACCCAGTCAACCTAGTATCGCTATTGATAAAAACTTAATAGGTCATGGGATAGGTCAGCCAAGAGCTAACCTAGACCCTAAATAATTTTTACCAAAAAGAGTACAAGGTTGACACAGTCAACCTAGTCATGTAAACTTTCAAATCGGTTTTAGGTTAGGAAAAGAGTTACTAAATGTGATAAAAGACTAGAGAAGTGTGTAAAAGAGAAGAAAATGTTTAGGGTAATGTATTTTAAGATACAAGTGTTTAGATAACAAGTGGTAAATAGGACAACAATCCTGTTAAGAACCACTAGTCTGCCCACCCCTTTCTTGGTGTACCCTTTAGGGTGTGTACTTATAGAGATTGAGACTCAATGGGTTCCTAAAAGATAAATAATGTTAGTAATTGATAAAAGTTTTAAAATATTGTGTGTATACATTAAGCACCATAAAAAATATAAAACTTTAGAAATAGCTCTATCATAGGTAGAATGATACATAATGATAACATGAAAAACATTAGGGAAAAATAGAGTTACATATATGATGATAATAGGGTGAGTGGAAAAGCTACAGTGTTAAGTGGACCATTTGAAGGGATAGGTCTAGGAAATGTCTTTTAAGACACAAAAATTATGTGTGATTTTGTATTATGATTAGTCAATAGAATCCATGGAAAGTGTGGCACCTCACCTATGAAGGGATGAAGGTTATCCATAATACTAATGCCTAAATTTTGTACCTAGATTTATTTTTGTATATTTCGATGTATCAAGAATTATTATGTAAAATACTGAGACATGTATTATATATATGATTTGGTGTCATTTCTTATTTACATGTTTAAATTGTGTGAGTTGTTTCCTTTATACTATGCATTATGTTTTTAATATCATGCTATGAGAAAATGTGATGTATTTTTTTTCCTAGAAAATGTGAGTAAATGCATGGTCAAAATGAATAAAAATTAAGTAATAAATTTTTTATCTTAAGTAGGTATAAAAATCAACAAAACATGAAACATTAAGATGAATAAAATTAATGTAAAACATACCCAATGCAATTAAGATGCAAATATTAAATAAAAATAAGAGTTATGCAAAGAATAGTAAATAAAAAGTAATAAATCTCATAAAAATAGAAGACAAAGATAATCATAAAATACATAAAATAATTATGAAATTAAGATATGTAATGCAAGAAAGTGCAAAAGAAAATCAAACAAGGATATGTGAAAGAAAATAAATAATTATGAAATTAAGATATGTAATGCAAGAAAGTACAAAAGAAAATCAAACAAGGATATATGAAAGAAAATTTAGAAAGTGTAATCCAATGTAAGATAAGTAAAGTTAACTTGAATCAAACATACAGTTTATGAAATGGGGTATAATAAAATACTCAAATAAAACATGGTTATGTATCAAAAATAATCAAAATACCTTAATGAGAGAAAATTCAAAAGTTGTGCTTTTACTAAAACAAGATATAAGAAAGCACAACCATATAACTACATGAATATGATGATGGCTATGGTGTGGCTATGTATGGTAACATAATTTTTTTATAAATTTATGGCTATGTTTTACACATTCTTATAATTCAATTCATAAACTGGAAATCTAAGAGGAATTATAAATGTAAGCTAAAATTCAAATTTGAAGCAAATAGATAGAAAATGAGAAGTGAATAAAATGGAGATGATCAATTAAGACTAATATATTTTAATGGGATATAAATAAATATTTTATGGAGATATGATGATTATAGGAAATAAAAATGTGATGTATTAATCATTAGTGTATAAAATACACTCTAGTCAAATGGTCAAGGCTAATAAATTTTTAAATCAAGGACCTAGCCAACCCCACATAGCAATCATAAGCTTTAGATAACAAGTGAAGTTTATAAATAATCCCATAAAGGATATATAAATTAAAAAAAAAATGGACTTACCTTCTCATAATGTATTCTTCATTCTTTAGGATACCTTATAGAGCCATTGGTCTATTATGAACATTGGGTACTTGTCTAAAAAATTAGGTGGCGCTAGAAGGTAAGATATAATGATGTAATGAGACCTACCCCACACTATTATCATTACACATCCCAACATACCTTGGATCTACCATGAGGCCAATTCTGGAGTTTTATCTTCAAATAAAATAGGATATGTGCCAAAAAATTCATGTATTTTAGTGTGATCTAACTTTTAATACATTATTTGCTTTTTATCCTTAAAATTTTCAAGATTTGGATTTTAAATATTTTTTAATTTTTTATTTTTCCTCCTCATTATGAATTTTTAAAAATAAAACATGGGTGATAAATATGATTAACATAATAGATCCTAAACCTAACCACTAAAGAGGATAATCTAAAGACTATGGTGCCTAAAGACTCGTAGACATGCACCATAATAAAGAGAGCAATCTCAAAACTGACCTACGTATGCCTCAAGTAAAAGGAGAGGTAAAATGGTGATTTTGGAAGATCCATCCATGTGAAGAGTGATGATAAAATGATAATATATAACTGTAAGAAGGAAGACTTTTGTTTAATAAGTGACTAGGCAAAAAGAGGGTTCTAGAATTAAATTATTATTTAAATTTTAAGGGTTATAGAGTTTAAGATCTAGGTTGCTAAAGGGTATGAGTATAGTAAATTAGGACATAAAATGTAAAATAAATATATCCACTAATTTGTGAAAGAATTGACCTAATTTGATAATTTTAATAATAGAAATGAATGACACAAATAATTACTTAGTTGTAAATTTCCTAAAACAAAGGATGTAGAAATTGAAAACTAGTACAAGAGTTGGTATGAATGTTTCAAATAGGATCTAGGTTTTATAACCCATCATGGACAATAGTGTCATACCTTAGATGGTATAATTATGGTTCTAGTATCCACTTTGGTGATAATTTCCTATGTGAAATAATTGATATATACTTATGGTTCATATGTATATAATCCCTGTTTCACTATCTGTGACCTATTTTGAGTGATTTTGTATGCAAACCCTAGACCTCCATGTGGTTATCATATTTTATTGGAACAAGTATTAATTTTTTTATGTTAGCTATATAGGATAGACATCCTCATCACCATATTGGAATGAGAGTTTCCTATATACCAATACTCTTAGGAGGGATCAAGCATGATGTATTTATCCCCACCTAAGGGTTAGTGCAAGTATAAATGAAGCTAGTATGAATGTCTATTTGAGTGGTTTGAGTTAGGATTGAGATTATAAACTTGTGTATTCTAAGCTAGGATGGTTTTATATGATTGTATGTAGAAGTATGATAGAATATGGATTAATAACATTGATCATGAAAAACTTGTTCTAATCATGTTTTTATATTTGTATATGATTCCCAACTAGTGAATAAATGGATAAAAAGCATGTATATATATATATATACACACACACACACACACACACACATATATATACATATATATATATATATATATATAAATATAAATATATATATATACATATATATATATATATATGATGCTTGTGTGGGGGTTAAAATATGTCTAGGATGATCCTAAGTGTCTTTGGAATTAAAAAATATATATTGGGGATAAAATAAGGGAGAAGGAAAATAAATTTTAATTGGGATACTAGCATGGGTTGCTACTGTCCAAAGTATGGCACTAATGTCTAGGTGGCATAAATTGAGGTGTTTAGGGCATAGATGCCTAAGGGAGATCCTAAGAATAATTTTGAGAGTTTTAAGGATGTGTCAGGTCTACATGAAAGTTGGATGAGTGTCTATATAGGTCCTAAGATAGGCTTAGGGCCAGGCTAGGGATGGGTGGTCTCAAATAACACTCATTGCACTCAAGTTGAATTTTAGATGACTAAATTTACCCCCTTTATTATGTAAATGCAATAACATGAAATGACTAGGATAATTAAAAATAAGGTTACTTAGACTTACCTAAGAGATGAAGCCCCTAAATCTAGATCTAAATACATGAAGCATGCTCCATTACATGTCCTATAAATTAAATATGCGTAAAATCAGTCCTTACTTATGAGATATAAAGATAAAATACAAAATTGAGTAAATATATAAGAGAGAGGAAAGGAATTAATACACATAACTATGTATGAAAACTAATGCATAAACTTGATTGCATCTTATGTGTGTGTAACTAGTGATCAATCAATGAATAACTTGGATTGAGCCAAATGGCTTTCTCAATCCCCATGTATAAGTGGCTTCAGAACTCAATTTGGCTTTGAATACATCATTACCCACTCTTATTTGATGGATAATAATTTGTGAATATTTTGTATTGGACTGGTATCTTGTCTAATCCTCTTATGTAGGTGGCTTAAGAACTCAAATAGACTATGACTCCATCATTTCCAACCCATGTGTAGTAGATGCATA
The DNA here is from genome assembly GCA_037957365.1 of Torreya grandis. Classification (NCBI taxonomy): domain Eukaryota; kingdom Viridiplantae; phylum Streptophyta; class Pinopsida; order Cupressales; family Taxaceae; genus Torreya; species Torreya grandis. Next base: position 1,415,046 of record JARHVA010002160.1, on the reverse strand, counting down.
TGTAAATATATTACATAATGTAACTAAAGATATTTGACTATACTAAAAATGTATATGATATCCCTAAAAACACTTGAAAAATCTAGAATGTAAAGTCACTAAGGGACCTCTTAGGCATTTATGTATATAGCTTAGGGACTACTTAGTAATTACAATCATTATAGATAGAGTAAGACATTAAATATGGTAAAAATTGGTGAAAATGGTGTCTATTTTTGTAACATAGAGAATGACATGGAATGTGCCATTAAATCTAATTAACTAGTGTAAAAGTGAGAACACAAAAAAAATTTGCCATACACATGCCCCCAAATTCAATATTTATGCATATGGATTATAGATTAAGCTGTAATAAACTATATCTAAGTATCTAAAACTGAAATAGGAGTGATAGTTCTATGTATTATGCCCCATAATATGGGAAAATTATAATTATTATTGTTCAAAATTAAGAAAAAAATTATAACCTATGACTAAGTCTATGCAAACCTAGAATGTACCTACTTTAATTTTCTATAAAATATGGGTTTTCTTATTTATTTGGCTACTAGACAGTAGTTTCATGCGTTGGAAAGTAATGCTACAATGCTAATGTCCACTTTTAGTTTTAGTTTTTAACTATGCTATTTTTATACCAAACTAAATATGATATCCATTTGAGTGTTTCTCACTATGTTTTCCTAATTCTAGGCTCTGTATTGTGTTCTTGTGTGCTTAAAAATATATTTTGGGTACATTAGGATGGATTAATCTCTATTTAAAACCTCTATGAATACCCCATCTTTAAAGGGAAGTGGGAAGTTGTTAAACTAGTGCAATAATTTTCCTCAAAATAAAAAAGCTCTACATGATATGTGTTAGCCTGAGCATATACGATATCTACATAATAAACCAATATAATGTTTATATATGACATCATAATGTAAGATAATCTAAGAAAAATTTGGTGATTTATGATGTATGTTATATCTAGCATTCATAATGTTTTCAAGATCAATATAACAATTTAAGCATGTGTATGGAAAGAAAATATGAGTAATAAATTGAGTAACTACCTAGGGGGATGTGTCATGATGTCCACCAAGGCACCTATGGAGGAAGTTGAGATGCATGAGGTCCTTCATGCCATCTAAAAATGAAGTGTGTAACAGGAAAGAGATAAGTGTCATAGTCATGACACATACATTAAAACATGCATACAACACACATGAGGCACATAAAGTAGGCCTAGGGGACATAATACAAGGAAGATGGGTACATGTCACTAAATATGAGAAATTAAGACATACAAATACATGATTAAATTTTCATATACACAAACAACAAGCAAATTTTGGCTTAGAGCCAAATGGAAGGAAATGTTTAAATTTTTGCATACATAATCAAGAAGGCACACATAAGGAGATGGGTACATGTCCAAAACATACACATAATGAAATGAAGTGGCATATATCCATAGAAAAATGGCATATTCGAATTCCCTTGAATATATGTATAAGTATAGAGACAATTAAGTTTAAACTAGTAAAGTTAGAGATGAAATTATTCATGATTATTTGGTACAAATATGTGTAAGATCAAAGATGTACATAAACTAAGTCTACAAGAATAGTAGCTAAAAAAAGATATGTGTAGTGTAGGATGATAAATGTCAAGATATAAATAATGCTAAATCTATGATGTAGATTATATAAATATGTAGCTTGGCAATCAAATCTATATATAGGATGCCCCCAAATGGGTAAATGTGTCAAATAGGGAACTTATGTATGTGCCCATAGTGGGTATATATTATCAAATACGGATCTATGTGGTGGACCTAGGTCCTATAGGCATATGCAAACACTCTAAAATAATATGATAAACATGTATGTATGATAAAATTGACTACATAAACATAGATAACATATGTTGTGCTTAATAAGTATAATAAATGTAAACATGGAAATGCATACAATTTATAATTTTTATTTTCTAAGCAAATATTTGAATTTTTTTGTGTTTTTGACATATTATATATATATTTTTTTTTATGTATATAATATATGTACAAGAAACATGAAAATTAAACTATATACAAGGAGAAAATATTAATCAAACTATGTACAAGTAAATGCTGGAAATAAATAATATAATGACAAATGAATGTAATGTCTCTATAGACCTAAGATCACATCCATGGGATGTGGATAATCAAATGGTGGATCTAGTGGGAGATCATAAAATATTGGATACTAAATCTACCCAAACATAAATGTATCATAATCATCATCATCGTGTTCATCATACCATGTTGTTTGTATAAATGTAGCCTTATCCTTATCCTTAACTTAACATTAGTCTAGATTCTATGCGTCCAAATATCATGTTAATCTACTATGCAAGAATCATCCCTTGTATTCATAGGTTAAACCACATTGTACCACATGGTATCAATATTAAATCTATTATTCTCATCTGAACTATAATATAAAATGCAAACCGTGTGTCCCTCATGATTGAAATTCAAGCATCTATCTATACGATCAACTATGACATATGTTTCCTCTAACCATGTACTACTAATGGTAACCTATATATGAGTTAATGTTCTCGTGATGAAGATAAATGTGTTGGACACCTATGGGCCACATGAAAATAGTAGTGTAATATGTCCTACATAATCCTAACACTATATAACATGTTATAGATCACTCTCCTCATGTCCTATGTGATGTAAGAATGCCAATGTGAAAGTATTAGGATATGAATCCTCATATATAACAACATGAGGGATGTATCAATCCTAAATGAAAACTTGGATAGTAAAGGGATCATTTCATAAATATTTATGTCAATTTATATTCTAGCATGGTGCCTATATTGATGGAGGTGGAAACTATGTAATTTGAATAGAACCTTAAGCCTTGAAATTATTCAATTTATGATGTAATGACAAGCATGTATCTATATCATGTCATATAATCCTATGAAAATGAAAAAATGGTATACCATATTGATATGATAATCTATTAGAGGATCTAGGATGAATTGTGGGTAATTCCATCTATCCTCTGTCAAGTAATATCTATAGAATCTGATGTGGTCTATCCTATGAACTACCTACCTAAATCTATATAGTTGGGTCAATATCCATAGATGTAACCATATGTATTGAGTGTGTGAAGGAATATGATTTAAATTATAACTAAGTGGTTGGGCCTTTAGCTATAGGACTATTAAATAATGGTGTTGCCTATGTGGGAAAAGGCATGATTATCTTAGAGTTAAATATGTATTATATGGGTCTTACTAGTTGAATAGTCATCAATGTTAATGGGTGAAGTATCATCCTCTATGGTGTCTTGGTAAATTTTATCATAGTTTTAGATATATAATTTCTCTAAATTAACAAGTAATGGTAATTTTGTTGTGAAAATCCCATCATCTTCCATGGGTAAGGATAACTTTGTTATATGAAGGCCCTATTCCATTATAGGTGAAGGCATCTATATTGTAGGAGGATCTAGAATTGGCATAATAATAGTGGTAATAGATTACCAAAACTCATATGTATGCATATTTTATATCAAAATCATGTGAGGTGGGGACTCTATGCAAACTTAAGATGTTCCATCTAGATATGTAGTCAGAGAAGTAGGATTGATAACTCTAAAATATATGAATGATTGTTTAATAGCCAAATAAAGGTATAAATATTAATCAATTAAAAACTTGACACATCTATGCAATGTAGATGGTACAACATCCATGGCATGTATCTAAGGTCTCCTAAGCAATACATTATAATGCAAATGATTAGGCATCACTTGAAACTATGTAGATAGGGTTTTTGGCCAAGTTATGATATCCAATGTAAGAATATCCAATGCATATCTAGGAATGTCATAAAAACTCAAATGTTATTATATGTATTCTAAGTAGATGTTATATCAACCCCAATAATCTATAAATATATGAGGTTTCATATGTTAAGTCCTAAAACATTATCAACTATAACACATTTAATAGTGGTGGTCTTTATTTGTGTTGAAATGAAGAGCAATAAAATATGATCAATAAATGACTATAAGGGCAAATCCTCATTTGAAAAATATATAACATCTTCAATGTCCTTGATTGTGTTCATGATAGATGCAAAATAATCTAACCTTATGTCATGAGGAAAATATGTATGATTGAGTGTTTGAAAAAGAATATCTTTGAAAATGGTTGGCTTTTGGGGTAATTCTTATATATAAATATTAGCTAGAGTATTTCTTCATTGATCCATAATATCATATGATATATGTTGATAAATAAGGTCTATTGTATTATGTTGGGGATGAGGAGGGAGTATGGGGTTACATTGTTCTTGTATAGGCTAAAGAGGCACCTGATTTTGTCTAGTGATAGCTCAAATGACTATGTCCACTATTTGTCAAGGGTGAATAGTAAAGGTAGGTGTGAGCAAAGATAGTCAACATGTTTAGGTGGAAGAGGATCAAAAGGAGTCATCTAAGTTATCTAACATCAAGTAGTAACCAGACGTAAATTAAAATTGGCCATGAAAAAATGCTCTCCATAGAAGTGGGCTCAAGATGAGGTGTATTATTGTGTGAAATAAGATGAGTTCTAACATGACCCATGAGAGGATTGGCATCCATGTTCATCTTTCTACAAATGGTGGGTAAGAGGCATACAACACAAACAAAAAGACATTGTAATAAAAATTATAAAATAACATCCATAATTATAATCATGTTGAAAGGCTACAAATTGAATACCTAGCCAATTATAGAAATAATAAGGGAAACCCTAATGGTACACTAGGTTTTTAAGAAAAATGTTCGAAGTCAAGTTCACCAAATGATTTAAAATTTAAGGGTTATAGATTTTAATCCTTAGGTTGTTAAAATTAATAATTATAGTAAATAATTGTATAAAATATACAATAAATACAATCAGTGATTTGTAAAATAAATAACCTAATCTAATATTTTTAATAATAGCAATGAATGACACAAATAAGTATATTTTAATATTTTGAACATAAATTAAAATAAGTCAATGAAATATAGTAAAAAACTTGATATAGCGGTATAATAAGATGTAATATGGTGTGTCATGGTCATATTTGACGTCATTTTATGTACTATTAACCTTGGTCATAGTCAAATCTAGTCCTAAGTCATTTAATTTCACACATGGTCATATTTGAGCCATTAATCAAGATTATATGATTTTAATTGGTAGATAATTATTTAAAAAAATTAATAAAAATCCCTAATTTTATATTATTTTCATTAATGTCATTTATAACTAAAAATGTATAGGTCCCTAAGTCAGATCAATAAAACTTTTAGAAAAGAGGAGGTCGTGGGAGTTGTACAACCTATGTAAGTGTTGTGTCATGTTTGAAATGTTGTGAAATGAATATTAAACATAAATAAGTTTAATTACACATTTTATATAATTTTTAAGTCTCAAAATTATCTTAACAATATTAGAATCCTCCATCACTTTTCTTGACATGTAGAATTGGTCAATAGGTTTTCTCATGGTACAACCAATAGGGGAGAAATTGGATAAAACGCCTTTGATGGATGTTATAAAGATTATTCAACTTTAATTTCATTTTTTTATTTAAAATATTTGTTGAAAATTATTTATGAACCATTGTTTAGAAGTTGATTGTCTCTTTTTGTATGCTTATCCCCACACATTACAGGTTTTCTTCTTGTTTGAGATGTTATACACAAAATAACTGATGAAAATGATTATATATTATGTATATATAACTATCTCATGGTTTACATCTTTTATTTTATTTTTATAGGTGATTTTATGGTCCAAACAAATCAAGTTACAAGTTGAGATCACTAATGGAGTTGCAGGCATGTTCATCAGCTAAAGAGGTTTTCCTTTCTTATAGTGATTTAAATCAAGGTTGATGTGGTTTTAAAATTTCCAAAACATGATTATCAGCCTCTATAATAATTTTTTGTTCCCAATGCATCTCTATGGGGAGTTATAAGTCAATAAATACCAACATAATCAATTCCCTACATGTATTCACATATAGTCAGGTGAATGGAGGTGAATAGTCACAAGAATGTAATGAAGATTTTAAATAATTTGGACACATTATTTTGACATGATAAATCAATACAAGCCACTAAATGACATATAATAAATTGTGATAACCAATTCAAACTCTATACATAGTCTTATATCACTGATACACACATATAGGTACCTTAAAAGGGACTAACCATGTTATATTAAAGGTGTTAAAACTAGTTTAAATCTATTTGGATAAATTTGAATAATTTAAAGAGGCTAAATATTGATTATAGTTTAATCCATTATGCATATTCTCAATATCTCACCTTCACTACCTTGTGTCCTATAATGTGCACTACAGGGGAACATACAGAGTATAGAGCAATTAAAAGGCAGGTGTTTAAAGTTTTTTGGACCTTACTTAAGGTCTTGAGGTGTTCAAGATGAAATAATAATCAGTATTTAATCCATTGAGTGCCAAATAGTCTGGAAACCATGTTCCTACATTTATTGAGTACCTTTAGGGACCAATTATGTTAAAGTTTCCAAAACAAGATTTTCCCCCTTCTTTCAATCCTCCCATAGTGAAATATATGAGGTAGTGATAGGTATCAATGTTTGCATTATGGATAAATATCATAAGGGATATGATTTGACATGACAAGTGGTATATTTTGCCATAGGATTATGATGATGTAGAGTTCCCAACTCATGAAATATTTCACTACAGTCCCTTAATGTTATCTACAAGATTTTGAATCCCAAATGGCTTTATGGTGATATAGGACATAATGGAGGCATGGCTCTAAATTCAACTAGTTTTTTGGAATATAAATGGAAATTATGGTTTATAAATCATTGATAAGAGTTTAATTATGGGGTATCAACTCATATCATAGGCTATAGGTCCCTTCTTCGTCACAAAATAACACATATAGGTTGATTGTAGGGTGACAATGCAGGTTGAACCCAATAGGTTATGTGTGGGTCTAACTTAGAACATGGTGTGGATAAATTAAGCCATAATATTATTATAAAGTACTTAAATAATTTATTAGGGTAATGACACAAGGTCTAACATGAGAAATACACCTACAGGTAGGTCTTTTTTTGATCAAATTACATAGTCATACAACTTGCCAACTAGGCTTGTCTAAATGGAAGTATACATTGAAGGATTTGGAAAAGGTTTTTATGATCAAAATGTTTTAAATGAATTAAAAAAATTATAAGTATAATATCATGATATTATCATCACATGAAAATAGGGAGAGGAAGACTTCAATCCAAAACTTATAGTCAATATGTCAACCCTGCACATAGTGAGTACTACATAGTCTACCTTGATGGGATTTGAAGATTTGGAGGGGATATTGATGTGATATAGTAATGAAAAATATTAAATAACATACCCATCACTTTCCTAGGACTTTTATATCATTATTTTTTTGGGGATAATAGGGGAAGTACACTCTATTATATGATAGATAAAGGGCACTCCCAGAAGGATACATCCTATAGGCTTAGTATGAAAATTATAGGATATGAGTTGAGGACTATGGAAAAAATTTCAAGAGTGTATATGGAGTTTATTTTAAAATTTTAAAATATGACTAAGGACCCACAACATTGAGATACCAAGTAGGGTAGCCTAAACCTACATATGTACAATCAGACCTATTAGGCATAGACTAAGCCTAATGCCTAAAAGGGGTTTAATAACACTTATAGGGACATGAGATTTTATAATAATTATATGAATTCATTTGGAGTTATAATTTTATCAAAATCCCTTAGTTTGTAGATAAGGTCACAGAGAAACCATTTCTTGGCTTATATGCATAACATGGTGCATAGAATGCAAGGAAGGGCTTGAGAATTAATCTTAATAAGCTCATATCAATATGTATTATTAGCATGGGAATTTTAGGAGATATGATATGTTTTATGGATTCATAAACAAGGTTTTAGTGGAATTTTTTTGAGGATTAAATGTCATAGTTTTATGAAAACTCCTTAAGTTTTTAAACTATATAAACCGTCTAAAACCATTACTCATGACTTGATGAGGAAAATATGGATATAAATGAATATGGGAGTGATATTTTTGTCAAGTAAATTATTTATTATTGTATAAAACTTCCCCAAGGTCCTTCACATCTAGTTCGCTTGTACCCTATTTGTATGGATAGGGTACAAAACTAGTTTTCTTGACAATTTTTATTATTTTTTTAGGTATAGAGGAGTTTAAAAGGATGCGAATAACTTGGGGAGATATAATTAGACACAATATAACTCATAATTCTCATTTATTTCTTTATAAAATAACACAAGTATCTTTATAAGCACCTTCACTTCATGCAATCTAAATTGGCCTGGTGAATGAAAGATGATCTCCAAGTGAGAACATGATAAATTAAATTAGGAATATTTTAATGTATACATGATTTATTTATTGTTATTATGAATATTTATATGTGTAATACAACCCATTTTATGTATTGGTTTGATAAACTTAAGACCATCTTGGTACCAAGTGTGAAGGAATGAAAGAAGGATGATAATGACTGTAGGTAATGAGAACACTTGATCAAAATAATATCAATGATTAAAGACATAAAATTAATTGTGGATATTTTATTAACCCACTCATCACATTTCATATGTGTCAACTTTACCTATTCTACTTTTGATCTCTCAAGAGAAGCTAATGATGAAGATAGTTTTCAAGAAGCTAGCTGAGAAACCTCTACAACATGTTTGGGGAGTTTCATGCTTCAAAGGGAAATTTTTATAAAGAGGCCTTAGATGGAATATTTCATAATCCATTACTCCAAAAATATAACTCCTTCTCTTATCTTGACACTTTTTCTTCTAACTCTTGATATTCATTCTTCTCTCTCATTTCTCACATTCTATTAATACTAGCCATTTTGGGTCTTATATCTAATTCCACACCATGTATGGAGAAGCCATACTAGTTTCATATTGTAATTTGACTTTTAATAATACATGTAATATTTATTTTAGTTCACAAACATATTTTACAAGTGTGTGAAGTGATTTATGGTGAGATCTAGTTATAAACAACTATCCTTCTCTTCTCTTTATCCTTTCATGTCTAGTGAAAGAAGATCTCATTCTAACAAGTAATATGGAGTGTAAATAGTTTGTTTGGATTCCTTAAAGTGTGAAATTGTATTTAGAGTCTAAAATATAATCTCTGTTCCACTTACCTTGAGTTTTTTCATGCATATCACCTCTATATTGAAATACTAATGTTAGAACATTCTATGACTTTGAATCTAGAGTTATAGGTCTTTTTTCTTAGTGAAAGAAGTATGATGGTATTATGGATATACTTATTATGTATCTCCCCATTATATTTAATTTATTTTATGCATACTTTTATCTCTTTTTTATAGAAATAATTTTTTAAAATTAATTAATTATGAAATAATATGTAACATGGAAATCATTCCTCAGAATCACAACAACAGAAACATGAAATAAAAATTTAGATCTAAGAAAAAATTCACACATAACACTGATATAACATGGTTCACACAATGTAGGATACATCTACCAAGAGTATATAAATAATATTATAAGCAAGATTAAAATCAACCATAAACAAGAAACCTCTCATAGAGATAACTTTCTCCAACTTGAATTCACATCAGAATTCTTGAGATGCAAAGCTACACCTCAAAACCAATCATGTTGATTGTAGAAAGAATGTAGAGCTCAAAACACAATGAATAATGTTTTACCCTTATCTCCTATTTATATTTTTCAAAATATCCATAAAAATAAATATAACCATATCCCCATAAAACAAGGCACAAAATAAGGGAGGTTTCAACCACATAATCCCTTGATTCTCTCAACACCTTTAAATCATATGCACTTCCCAAAAATGTGCCACAAAAAAGGGAATTGGTTAAAATTAATCACACTATTTTAAAAGGTAAATATTTCATGTTAAAATTTTCCTGATAATTTTATTTTTACCTTAGGGGTGTAAAAACAAACACCACATTTAACAGTCTCCCACTTGGAGTTCATTTCCCCTTGAAAAAAAATTAACACTCCATAATCTTCACGAAGACCAACCAAAGTTGAATATAACCTCAAATTATTTGATGGGACTACCTTAGTCATTATATCCATAGGATTTTGGCTTGTATGTATATTCTCTAGCTTTACCATGTATTCATCCAAAGCTATTCTAATGAAATGATACCACAATTATATGTGTTTCATCGTCAAGTGGAAACCAAAGTTCTTGGATAAATGTATTGCACTCTAACTATCACTATGTAGTCCCCTAACTTCATGATTATACCCCAAATCATTTATTAGCTATTGTAACCAAATCATCTCCTTGATAGCCTCTATAGTAGCGACATCTCAGCCTCTATGGTTGATAAAGCCACAACCTTCTGTATCTAAGAAATCCAACTAACCGTTGTATCCCTAATAGTAAATATAAAACTTGTCATAATCCTCTTGCTATCAACATCCCTAGCCATATCTGAGTCCACATAACCATACAAAGTGGTGTTTGATCCATAAAAACATAATTATGTACCCATGGTTCCTTACAAATATTGAAGAATGCATTTCACTACTTGTTAGTTCTCATAACCTAGATTACTTATGTACTTACTACTCCCACTACATGGGCAATATTTAGCCTAGTGCAGAACATAGCATACATTAGGATACCAACAACTGATGATTAAGGTACCTTGGACATCTTTATATTTTATTCATCTATCTTGGGACATTGCTCTTTTGATAATCTGAAATGGTTTACCAAATGAGTCCCAACTGGCTTAGCATCTTGCATACTAAACCACTTCAAAAATTTCTTCACATACTCTTCCTGGGATAAGATCATCTTCTTCTCCTTCCTATCTCTAGTTATCCTCATACTAATGATTTGCTTCATTCTACCTAAATCCTTCATAGAAAATTAATCACCAAGCTATTTTTTGAGTACTTAAATCTATTACATGTTCCTTCCTATAACCAACATGTCATATACATATAATCATAGGATAATATAATTACCATCCTCAAATTTATTAACATACATGAAATGGTTATAATGACACCTAGAGTAACCCTATTCTAACATAAAACTATAAAAAAATTACACCATTATCGTACACCTTGTTTCAAGCCATACAAGCTCTTCTTTAGTTTCCACACCAATTTTTCCTTTCCTTAGACCTCATAACCCTATGGTAGTTACATATATAATTCCTCCTCCAAATCACCATGAAGGAATGCAATATTCACATCTAATTGTTCTAAATGAGAATCCTCTACTTCAACTATACCAAGCACAATTCTAATACAAGTCATTTTAACAATAGGAGAAAAAATCTCATCAAAATCAATACCTTTCTTCTATGTAAACCCCTTGACCACCAAACGGGCCTTGTAGCTTTTCCTTCCTCCATCCTCTTCTTTGATATCTTATACCCACTTGTTTTGTAATGCTCTCTTTCCCTTGTGTAGCTTCACTAAATCCCATGTTGGGTTCTCCATGAGAGAATTATGTTCTTCTTCCTATAATTTGCCTACATTGCTTCCTTAAAACATTTTGGTACTCCACTATCAGTAAGTAAAAAATAACTCAAATATTGAAAAAAAAAGTTTAGGAGAATCTCTTACCCTAAGATACCTTCTTACTATAGGATTTTGTGACTCCTGTGTAGTAGATTCCTAAACTATCTCCTTGGACACTTTACCATTCATAATATCATCCAACACTATGTACTCTTTTTGTTCCTATTCTTGCAATTGATCCTTATACATGACTTTTTATTTAAATATAACATCCCTAGACTAGAATATTTTCTTGTCTCTAAGACTCCAAACACAAAATCCAAAGTCATCCTTATCATAACCAATAAAGGTGCATCTCTCAAACTTAGCCTCTAACTTGGTCCTATCTTTCTTGGGAACATGAACTAATGCCTCACATCCAAAGACCTTAAGAAAATAATAATTAACTTTCTTACTAGATCAAGCTTCCTTAGGTATGCCTCCATCCAAAGGCACTAAAGGTCCTCTATTAATTAGATAAACCACTATGTTAATTACTTCTATTTAAAACATTAGGGGTAACCCTGCATGTAACCTCATTCTCCTAGCATGCTCCATGATTGTCCTATTCATCCTCTCTAACACTCCATTCTCTTGTGGCATTCTTAGAACTATCCTTTGCCTATGAATTCCATTCTATGAACAATAATCATCAAATGATTTTATAAAATAATTACCTCCATTAATTCTCCTAAGACATTTCAACTTGAAACCTATTTCATTTTCAACTAAAGATTTCCATCTCTTGAATGTTTCAAACACATTAGATTTAATATTAATACAATAAACCCAAAATTTCCTAGTTGCATCATCAATAAATGTAACATAATAATTTGAACCATCAATAAAAGATACCTTAGCTATCCCCCATACATCTAATTGAACCAACTCCAACTTATTCTCCTTCTTTGTAGGTAAAACCCTAATGAAATTAACTTGTTTCTGCTTCCCATAAACATAATTGTCATAGAAGTCCAAATCAACCTATTTCAATTTGGGTAACTTGTATTTCAATATCTTCATGCCCTTTTGGCTCATATGACCAAGCTTTTAGTGCCAAAAAGTTATTTTTATATCTATAGTGAATAAATTAAACTTATCAACACTATTAGTCAAATAAAAAGTGCCAATTTTTTTTACCTCTCACAATCACAATAGAACCCTTGGTAACTTTCTAATAGTCTACTAAAAACATCACTGAATAACCCTCACTATCTAATTGCCCCACTAATATTAAATTCTACCTTAACTATGGGACATGTCTGACATCCTTTAGTAGCCTTATGTTCCCATTTTGCATCTTCACCTAAACATAACCTTTCCCTAATAGACTACATCGTTCATCATCACCAAGATAAACATGTCCAACCTCTCCTTGAACATAATCCATAAAATGATGCCTATGTGGGGTGGCATGAAAAGAAGCCCCTGAATCTAATACCCAAGATTCAGAAACATTATCCAAGGAAATAATTAAAGCATCATGACTAACATCAACTATTGTCATATTTAGCTCCTTAGTCTCCTCATGTTTTGTCTTCTTGTCCCAAAGTTCCCAACATTCATTCTTTGTGTATCCACTTTTCCCATAGTGCCATCACACCATCTTAGTTATAGATTTAGATCTTCTTTGACCCTTTGACTTTCCATAGTTTCCTTTGATTATGTCTTTTTGTCTCTCTCTAGTCTCCACCATCAAATCATTCCCTAAAGATGATTCCCCAGTGTTCTTCCTTCACATTACCTCACTAATAATCACACCTATAACATCCTAAAACTTTAAAATTTGCTTAGTAGGGATGGCATTATTCATAACCATAACTAGGCTATCCGAACTATCTAATAAGGAGCACAAAATCAATAAAGCCTTAACTTCATCTTCAAATTTAATACCAGTAGAAGTTAGCACACTCAACCATATTAAAATTATTTAAATGATCAACTACAGAACCATTTTTAGACATTTTCATATTAAATAACCTTTTCATCAAAAATATTTTATTAGAGGTAGAAGGTTTTTCATATAACTCCCCTAATTTATTCATCAAACGAGATGTAGTCATCTCCTCTAAAATATTGAAAGCAACCAAAGATGCAATGTACAACTGTATATCTCACAATTTTTTCTTATTGAGAAAATTCCAATCTATCTAATTCATACTTGAAGGTCATCCTATTTTCCCCATTAAATGGAGATGAAGATCTTTTTGAAATAAGTAATCTTCTATTTACATCTTCCATAATATAAAATCTTGCCTATTGAATTTTTCAACTCTAGATCTACCATTATCTATCATAGCTCCCACTCAATTTAATATATTTCCCTATAATTCACCACTAAAGATAACTTTGATACCAATTTTTAGAAATAAGTGATTAAAATTAATTAATTATGCAATAATATGCAACACAAAAATCATTTCTCAAAATCACAATAGCAGAGACATATGGAAGAAAAATTTAGATCTAAGTAAAAATACACACATAACACCGATATAACATGGTTCACCCAATGTGGGCTATGTTGACCAAGAATATCTCAATAATACTATAAACAAGAGTAAAAAAATATATAAACAAGAAATATCTCATAGAGATAATTTTCTCTAGCTAGAATTCACACCGGAATTCCTAAGATGTAAAACTACACCTCAAAACCAATCATACTGACTGTAAAAAAAGTTTAGAGCTCAAAACTTAATGAAAAATACAATGAATAATGTGTTACCCCTATCCCCTATTTATACTTTTCAAAAACCCTTGAAAAATGTGCCATAACCATAATTATAACCATATCCCCACAAAATAAGGTACAAAATAAGGGAGGTTTCAACCACATAATCCCATGATTCTCTCACCACCTTTAAATCATACCCACTTCCCAAAAATGTGAAAATAAAAGGAAAGTGGTTAAAATTCATCCTATAATTTTAGAAGGTAAATATTTAATGTTAATATTATTTTGGTAATTTTATTTTTACCTTAGGGGTGTTAAAATGAACTCCATATTTAACACTTTTCCTAGAAAAAATCAATTAGTTTAGGCGATAAGCACTTCAAGGTAATTTCAAGGAGCTATCTCTTCAACCTAGAGTTATACCTCTACTATAGGTAACCCACATGCCTAAAGGTATTCTAATGTTACCTAAATCTTAGATTAGTATTGAACAATCTCCTATAGGGTACAAGTTTTGTTGATAACAATTACAACATGCTTGGTGGGACCATTGTACTAAAGACAACTTCTCAAGGTGAATGATTTTATTAACAACATAAGCTACATATGGTGTGCTACTCAGTATTTGGTGACTACATTCAAGGTAAAATATGATTTTAGATGATTTCTTTGTCATATAGTTGTGCTTATACTTCATGGTATTTACTAGTCATCTTCTAGTAGATTTTTTAATCCTATGAATCTACATATTCAACCTAATCCTCATCTTGAATTTCACCATCCTTAGCCCATTTTTCTCCTTTAAGATAAAGAAGACTTTTATATCCAAGAGGATCAATAGAGTGAGGAATAACTTTAATAAAATATGGTTAGGTAGCATGCCTTCACATCCTTTAACACTGAGAATCTTAATGCCTATGATGGAATTAACTCTAATGCTACAAAGAGTGTTCCTAAATTCAATGGGGAATTCCTGTCACTCTTAATGAGCACATTATGGATATATTAAAAAATATTTTTCATCATGTCATTGAGGTTAACATTTCCATTAGGATCCTTATTATGTCCCTTAGAGGAAAAGCACTTGATTGGTATAAGAATTTTCTTGATGGATGTATCACAACTATTGATGTAGGAAAATGCACCCCTTGGCAGGAAGTCAAACTCCTATCTTCTCCTCGTAACATGGAAACTCCCCTCTCACTTGTTGGACTAGTGAAGCTAGAGGGGAGAGTCTCTAGATAAGGGCTAGCTCCCTTTGATGCATCATGTTTGTTTCAGCAAGTGCTAAGATAGGCATATATATAGATATATAAACTAGGGGGGATGAAAAGGGAGAAATATGTAGGAAAACAAACTACTCTAAGGAGGTGATACACCAAAATGAAATGACCTTCTCACATCCACTCTCAAAATTAGACAAATTCATTCATACACTTCATACTTGGCAAAAGAACTAGTCTACAAACTTGACAGGGAGGTTTAAATGAAAATACAAAAAAATAGAGGTTCACTAAAGGTGCTGTGAGAGGCACTCTATAAATCATCCCTTTTGTTTATGCACCCCAAATAGAACTCTTCTCCTATCAGCTACAGATTACACCTTATAGATAACTGGTGTGTTGATGTTGAACCTGTGAGAGCATGAAAAGATAATGACTAAACACTGATTAACACTAAAGGCATACACAAAATATCTATCCATGAAGAGGTAAAATCTATGCTTATAGATTTAGGTAGAAATTTTAGCAGGACTCTGCCTTGTAAAATTGTGGAAGATGATTACAAAAATGACCAGTTCGCAATATATATGGAAAAGCAAGGACACTCATTTGGCACTCCTTGTTTACAAGTGGCATATGTGTTTTTCATTGGGAAGAACAAGTTGCTCAAAACATTAATGAGCTGTGTGCTTTGTCTCTTTTGAAGACTACATTTTAAAGATCAATACATGGTTTTTCCACCCATTAAATGTAAAATGGAGAAAACTAGTTGCTTACTAGCTATTTGTATCCTCTCATGATCAATTCGCAAGAACTATTTCACCTACTAAAGTCACTTCTCAAATGGTGCCGCTTGGACTCCTGCTTGCTCATTCCATGCTTGCTTCCTTTGTCTTTCTCCATTTTGTCTCTTTTGGCTCTTTCAGCCCCCAGGGGAAAACATTCAAGTGGGTCACTGCATTCTGGCTCTTGGTTAACACTCTTTTTGCTTTGAAAACAAATAGCTAATCTATTCTATTAAACTTGATGCCTTTTGGGATGTCACCATCCCTGTCACAATGTCATTAAGTCTTCATGGCTTCTTCTATGGCTTATCTTCCTTTTTATTGTCCACAGGGACTCTTTTCTTTGTTATTTCCTAGCACCTTCAGAAGGGAAGAGACCCTCCACCCTTTGGAAAAGTCCTTTGTAGCTTGGCCGAGAGTCCCCCGCAAGAGCACTTTCCCTTCGGTGTCCTTCGGCAGGTCCCTTGGTTTAGTGGACTGCTTCTCGAGCTCCCACAGACAAATTGTCCATGGACAATTTCCCTGGGTCTGCCTTGACTGTGTATTATTTTCCACAGACTTTTGTCTATGGACATTTTCCTGCAGACAAAAAGTCTACAGAAATTCTGTCCACTTTTGCTTTTGTATTGTTTTGCACCTGAATTCCTTCAGACTTTTTGTTCGAAGGAATTCCTTTAGGCAAAAAGTCTGAAGGAATTTGAGACTTAGTCTATCTGAGCAAAATGATCTTGAACTGAACTTGAACTTTGAACTTACCCAATCCTTTAGATTGAAGTGCCTGCCCCTTTGCAAGGGAATTTCAAATTTGAAGACTCCCCTTCGGCTAAGGGTATAACCTTAAACCAAACCATTGAACCAAAATGATTCAATGGTTCAAAGGTTCAACCAAGCACACTGATGAACCAATGCCAATGAAATTCCATTGAACTGAACCCATTAAACTTATGTCATGAACCAAGTATGTTAAACCTAGCCCGTTAAACCAAAAATTTGGTTTAACAGTTCAACAATATGAATGTTCAACGCTATTAAAAAGAGACGCTTGAACCAAATGATGGACCCTTTAAACCAAAAGCCACTGAAACACTTAAACCAAATCATGAACCAAACATGTTGAACTTGAACAACCTGAAAGTGACTGGCATGAATAACAAGGGATGAAGGGGACCAAAAATTTTGCATATGGGTAAAATTTGGTCAAGAAATTAGTGACTCCCAGGGGAAGCATGCTTTCTTGATATAGACCAGTTGCCTTAACAATCCATTGGGCATGGATTTAGATTGTAACCTTAGAATTAGCAGCAGCCCCAATAAATTTAGAACTAATCACATAGATCTACCTCTGAGAAAATGGAAACACAAACAAGACATAAAAAGCTACTACTTTTGCAACAACACTTAGGGAAAATAGGAAAGAAAATAAGGGAAAATATGTACAAGTGAATAGAGACTTAGTGGCAATGCTTCAGATGTATCCCATTAACTAAGATATGCAGTTCTTTGCCATCTAACTTAGAGAGTTAGAATGCATTATGTTGCTTGTACTGAGTGATTATGTAAGGACCACTCTATAAGGCATCAAATTTTGCATGTTTTCTAGGCTTAGCTTGATCTTCATCCCATTTTAGGATAATGTCTTCTTCAGATAAATATTTTAATGAAGATTTCTTATCGAAGTGTATTTTTACTTGCTATTAGTGACTGGTCATAGAAGCCATAGCCTGGTCCCTTATCTCTTGGAGCCCCATTAGCTCACATAGCCTAACCTTCATGCTAGTTCCTTCTTCTAACTGCAGCTAGCAGGTGAGATCCAATGCTAGAAATTCAAGTGAGATGGGAAGCCTAGCTTCTCTTCCATATATGAGCATATATGGAGAATTTATGATTGCTCTCTTTGGAGTGATTTGACCGGCCCATAGAGCTATCTTTAGCTTGGCATGCCAAGTCCTTTGATTTTCTTCCATGGTCCTCTTTATGATTCTGATCAAATTTTTATTAGTGGACTCATCCAACCCATTCCCCTAAGGGTGATAATTTGATGAAGTGCTAAGATATAGGCCATACCTTAGCACCCATTCATTATTTTTGGTTCCCAAAAAAGCCAAGGCGTTATCTGAGATTATGGTGGCTGGGACCCCAAATCTTGTTACTAGGTCCTCATAAAACTCCAAGACTATGCTTTCATTTACCTCTTTCAAAGAAATAGCCTCCACCCACCTGGTGAAGTAATCCGTAGCATTCAGGACCCATTTGTGTCTAGCACTAGAGGGGGGATTGATCATCCCTATGAAATCCAAGCCCCACTACATGAATGGTTGTTCCACCTAAATGGGTTGTAGAGGCATGGTAGCCAACCATTATTTTCCATCAAAAAATGCACACTTTTGGCACTTTCTTACCTAGGCATGGGTGTCTTTGAAAAGAGTAGGCCAAAAATAGCCAACTCTCATTATCTTTGCTACAATAGTTCTAGGGGCAAAATGACTGCCTGCTGGCCCATCATGGAACTCAGCCAGTACCTTATCAACCTAGTTTGGGTCAATGCATCTTAGAAGAACCCCAGAGAGATCCTTCCTAAACAATACTTCATCAACCTAGACATAAGGGGAAGACTAGAGTTTAAAATACATTATGTCAGTCTTATCAAGACCCTATGGGCACTCACCAATGAGAAGGAAACACCTCATGTCTAACGTCCAATCCTTTATGATAGTTGGTTCCTCTACAGTGGCTACATCATGAATTATTAGGCTATCTTCCCCTTTTTTCTTGAAGTCTATAGCAAGCTACTTGCATAGGCCTCTTCCCCTCACCAGCTTGGTGATCTTGATGTCTACATCATACTCCATCACCTTGGTGATCCACCCTACCCTTTTCTCATTTAAGTCTTGATTGGTCAAGAAATCCTTGATGCCAGGATGTGGGACCATGAGGTGAATCCTATTGTTAGACAACATATGCCTAAATTTATTTAGGCTCCACACTACTACCAAGACATGTTTCTCTACATACGTGTACCTGATGTTGAACTCCTCTAACCCTTGGTTGAAGAAAATAAGCAAATGTTTGAGGTCATCACCATTTGCTTGGGTAAGCATGGTGGAGATCACCTCTTCATTACTGAAAGTGTAGAGGTTGAAGTCTTTGTTGAAGTTAGGGCTAATCAAAGTAGGAGCCTGGGTTATGGCCTACTTGATGGCTTTAAAGCTGTCTTTTCTTTGTACTATCCATTTGAACTCTTCACCCTTCCTCATCATAGAGGTCAGGGGCTTAACTATCTCTACAAAATTTGAAATGAATCCCTAAATAAAATTTATCCGACCAAAGAAGCTCTATAGGCCTTTTTTGTACTTTGGTAGTGACATCTCCAAGATAGAGAAAACTCTCTCGAGGTCAATGGATAAGCCTTCCTTAGACACGATGTGGCCAAGGAGTTTCCCCTCATGAACAATAAACACACACTTCTTTGGATTAAGAGAGATGTCAAACTCTCTACACCTTTCAAAAATTTGTCTGAGGTGCTCTATGTGTTGGGTCACTTCCCTGGAGAATACCATCACATCATCAAGGTAGACTAGCACGTTGTTATTTATCAAGCCTCCAAAAGCCATGTCCATGGCTTGATGAAAGGTGGCACCAGCATTAGATAGCCCTAATGGCATCTTCTTGTAGGAAAACATTCCCCATTTAGTGGTTACGGCTATTTTGTGCTGATCAAAACCTTGCACCAAAATTTGATTATACCCTGAATAACCATCCAGGAGGGAGAAGTGCTCTCTACCTATTACCTTCTAAAGGATTCACTCCATACTCAGGAGGGGATAATGGTCTTTTAAAGAGACTTTATTAAGGTCTCTAAAGTTGACACATAGCCTAATCTCCCCATTCTTCTTTCTAATAGGAATAAGGTTGGCCAGCCATGAGGAATGTTTGATTGGAAATATAATTTTGGACTCAATCAACTTGGCTAATTCCATTTGCATGAGGGGCTCAATTATTAGATTGACAGGTCTTTGCTTCTGTGTGATTGGCCTGGCACCTTCTTCTAATTTGATGGTGTGTTGGGTGAGCCTTGGGTGAGAAACCCTTCAAGTCACTGTAATTCCAATCAAAGACATCAAAGAACTCTTGACACAGCAAAATGAAAGCTCACCTTTCTTGGATCATCAAGACCTTTCCAAGCACAACTAGCTTGTCCTTGAAGATCTCAACCTTTTTTTAATTCTCCTCTTTGGTTGTGATGCATGCCTTGTCATTTATCAATTGGTCATCTTTGTTGAAGATGCTTTCAAGCATGACCAGACCTTTAGGGAGCTTATTATTCTTCAACTGAACAATTTAATTTCCATATTGTTACTATAATTTTGCCTAATTTTGTGTTGTGAACTCAACTTCTTCCTGTAGGAAGAAAGCTATTTGCTGGTCACTTTTGAAAACTTGCTAATTTACAATGTTGTTTGGGATAGAGGGCCGAACCACCACTTTCAAGTGGCACAAACCACAACCTTAACATATTTCCTTTGAAACATCAAACTGAGCACCAATTGCTACCAGCCTGTTTGCTTGTTTATTCTACTCTCTAGGAATGGAGTCGATGTTAAAGGCAAGGAAATCCTCCATCAAGTCCTAGACTCTATGCTTGTAGGACTTTAGCAAGGAATTCTTGGTTAGATTCTAGCCTTTCACCTGATTTACAATCAGCTTGATGTCTCCCAACACTTGCAACTCTTTGATCCCTCTTTTTCTTACCCATTCCAACCCTTGGATAAGAGACTCATATTTTACAACATTACTTGTGCAAGAGAATTGGAAACAAAAAGCTGAAAAGTAATTTTATTTTGAAGGGGAGACCAACATCACCCCACCACCAGTTCCCAACTTAGTTCTGAAACTATCAAAGTATAGATGCCATAGACCAAGGTCATCCTGGCTGGCCTTCATTAAATTTAACATGAAGGCACCCTCTTCATGCATGCAGTAGACTCCAAGGTCTGCCTCCTCAATGAACTTGTAAGAATCATGTTCGAATTTATAATTTCCCCACTCATCCAAGAGTAGGTCTGCAACTCCTTCAAGAGTAGAAGATAGAGATTGGTCTGAATGGGACTCTTTTGGGTCGATAATAGTGTAACTAACATTTGCTGCCTTAAGCGAATATGGTTCTAGATGGTCCTTGTAGAGTGGCTCAGACTCAATTTTTACCTTGGTCCCATACTTGGTTCTAAAAACTAGATATGACCAATTCACTACTAGATAGCCACCTATCTTTGATGTGAAGTCCCTGGACAAACAAATTATGAAATACAAAGGAACATCCACTACCACTATATCATGGGAAATTGAGAAAGTTGGGCAAGCATGTAATGTCAAGCCTAAACCCTTCACAATTCCAACTATTTTTGTAGGTGTCCCATCTAGCTGTAGGACTCCTTTGTTCATCTCTTCATACTTCAGTCCCATCTTGTCATCTATACACTTGGGCATCACTGAGGTAGTAACCCCACTATCAATTATGTAGTTGTGTACCAAGAAATCCTCTATGACTAAGGATACATAGAAAGGGGGAGTTTTCTCTTCTTTCATTACCTGACCTAAAGTGGAAGGCTATCCATTCATCATAGAGACATTATCAGTGCTTGTTGGGATAGCTTGCTAATCCAACTCATGCAACTCCTTCTTCAATATGTCCTTCTATCCTAGAAGAGACAACAAATCCCATAAAGAGATTTTCATATGTAGCTTCTTCATCTGGTCCACTATATTGACCTGGGGGCTACCTCCCTTCAAGTTTTCTTTCGGGCTAATTCCAATATGAGCTGCAGGTTGAGGGACTAAAGGTGTAAATGGCTATTTGAAGTTTGGGGCCTTTGAATTGGAGTGTGATGGAGAAGGTGCTGGTACCACTTGGGTAGTAGCCTGGGCTTCTGTCACTACTCTTATCTTAAACCTTTTGTTGGCTACAACACAATCAGCCTGATTGCCTGCAGTGCCCACATAATTAACTAAATAAAATTCCCCTTGCATGTGATTCATGAGAGTGGAATCAGGTTGGGCCTAATTGCTACTTGTGTTGGATTGCATTGAAGGCCCAAAGACCTAGGAATGAGTAGTTATCTGATTGTCCACATTCTAAAAATAATTCATCATCTCATTTGTGTAAATAGCCTATTATTGACCATATCCCATGGTTGAACAACTTGGCTGCTCAGTACTAGATTGTTCTAAACTGGCACCATGACTTTAGATGATGAAAGGGGGCCTAAGTTGTAATTTTGAAAAGGCTTGGTCTAAGTGAGCTGACCCTGTCCTTGATTGTAACCTTGAAAAGGGGGTCTAGGGGCTTGACCATAATGCTTATATCCCTAGTTTGGCTTGTTGCTTTGAGCTTGCTACCTTTTAAGGGCTACAAGTTCATTTGACATGTTTTACAATAGAATCTTAACCTCATGAAGCTCATATGACAGAATAACAGTTGGCTTCTCAATGGTAGGTAGGGGAGAAATTGTAAGAGCAATGGTTTGAATTGGGGGTAGTATTTTTGGGAAAAGTAGCATGTGAGGCCTAGAGGCAATTTTCCCAGCTTGGACTAGGCAATTTTTAGCTACTATGGCAATGTCATAAGTAGCTAGCAGTATATGTCCTCCCATAGATTAGATCATCACAACAATGTCACTGTTTAAATCCTTTAAATAGTATAAGAAAGCATAGCTGGGAGTCGATCTTACTAGGATGGGAATTCTATCCCAAGTCTTTTGAAACCGTGTATTAAAGTCCTACATATACTCATGCAGAGCTCTCTTTATGGTCATTAGCTACTCATCAAGTGAGAGGCCATCTCTTTTTTCCCTAAAATGATCTATCAACTAAGTCCCCAATTCATTCCAAGAATGTATTAAATTCATAGGCAAGGTTTTGTACTTGTCAAGAGCCTTGCCTTTGAGAGACAGTGCCAGCAATCTGATGGCAATATTTTCTTTTATTACATTCTGAATATGGCAGAGGTTATCAATATTCCTAATATGCTTGATGACTGTAATAGCTCCCACTCCATCGAAAGAAGGCACATTTTTTAGAGATATTCCCAAAATTGTATTGTAATGTGGGAGATTCAAGGGGCTCTCACCATGAAAAGCTATAAAAGGCAATGCCATGGTTGGGATTGGTTATAACTAGGGTTCTGTTGTGACTGCATCCCTTATAACAAGTCTAGGAGGATTGTTCATTGGATAAGGATGGGTCCTCTTAAATTGTAATCTTTTAGTAGAGTTTAAAGGTAATTCAATGAAATTGAAAGGAACCCCTCTTGAAACAGACCTTGTGGTGACTTTAGGCATAGAAAGTTAAGAAACTGGTCTTAATTAGAAAATTGAAGATCTTACTAGTGGAGTCGCTAGATGCTAGAAAACTTTGAATTGGCTGTATCAGGACCAACATCAATCTTGAAACTTATTGAGTGTCAAATTGGCTATCCCACTGGGTGTGCTAGAATTGTTGACATAGGAAAATGCACCCTTTGATAGGAAGTCAAACTCCTATCTTCTCCTCACAACATGGAAACTCCCCTCTCACCTGTGGGACTAGCGAAGCTAGAGGGGAGAGTATATAAATAAGGGCTAGTTCCCTTTGATACATCATGTTTATTTTAGCAAGTGCTAAGACATGCATATATATAGATATATAAAGCGGGGGGATGAAAAGGGAGAAAGATGTAGGAAAACAAACTACTCTAAGGAGGTGATACGCCAAAATGAAATGACCTTCTCACATCCACTCTCAAAATCAGACAAATTCATTTATATGCTTCATACCTAGCAAAAGAACTAGTCTGCAAACTTGATAGGGAGGCTTAAATGAAAATACAAAAAAATAGAGGTTCACCAAAGGTGCTGTGAGAGGCACTCTTTAAATAATCCCTTCTATTTTTACACCCCAAATAGAACTCTTCTACTGTCAGCTGCAAATTGTGCCTTGTAGATAACTGGTGTGTTGGTGTTGAACCTATTAGAGTATCAAAATACAATGACTAAACACTGATTAAAACTCAAGGCATACACATAATATCTATCCAAGAAGAGGTAAAATTTGTGCTTATAAATTCAGGTAGAAATTTTAACAGGGTTGTGCCTTGTAAAATTATGGAAGATGATTACAAAAATGACTAGTTTGCAATATATATGGAAAAGCAAGGAGGCTCATTTGGTGCTCCTTGTTTACAAGTGGCATACGTGTTCTTCATTGGGAAGAACAAGTCACTCAAAACATTAATGAGTTGTGTGCTTTATCTCTTTTGAAGACTACATTTTCAAGTTTAATACACGGTTTATCCACCCATTAAATGTAAAATGGAGAAAATCGGTTGCTTACTAGATGTTTGCATCCTCTCATAATCAATTTTCAAGAACTATTTCACCTACTAAATTCACTTCTCAAATGGTGCCACTTGGACTCCTACTTTCTCATTCCATGCTTGTTTCCTTTGTCTTTCTCCATTTTGCCTCTTATAGCTCCTTCGGCCCCTAGAGGTGAACATTCGAGTAGGTTGTTGCATTCTAGCTCCTAGTTAACACTCTTTTTGCTTTGAAAACAAATGGATAATCTATTCTATTAAACTTGATGGCTTTTGGGACGTCACCGTCCCCATCACAATGTCATCGGGTCTTCCTGGCTTCTTCTGTGGCTTATCTTCCTTTTTGTTATCCATGGGGACTCTTTTCTTTGTTATTTCCTGGCACCTTCAGAAGGGAAGAGACCCTCCACCCTTTGGAAAAGTTCTTTGTAGCTTGGCTGAGAGTCCCCCGCAAGGGCACTTGCCCTTCAGGGTCTTTTGGTGGATCCCTTGGTTTAGTGGACTGCTTCCTGGGATCTCATGAATAAATTGTCCGCAAACATCCCTGGGTCAATTTCCCCAGGTTTGCCTTGACTGTGTATTGTTTTCCATAGACTTTTGTCTGTAGACATTTTCCCACAGACAAAAAGTCCATGAAAATTCCATCTGTCTTTACTTTTGTATTGCTCTGCACCTGAATTCCTTCAGACTTTTTGTCTGAAGGAATTCCTTCGAGCAAAAAGTCTGAAGGAATTTGAGACTTAGTCTATTTGAGTAAAATGAACTTGAACTAAACTTGAACTTTGAACTTACCTGATCCTTTGCATTGAAGCACTTACCCCTTTGCAAGGTCCTTTCAAATTTGAAGACTCCCCTTTAGCTAAGGGCATACCCTTAAACCAAGCTGTTGAACCAAAATGGTTCAACAGTTCAAAGGTTCAACAAAGCACGCTGATGAACCAATTCTGATGAACTTCCATTGAATCGAACCCATTAAACTTATGTTTTGAACCAAGTATGTTGAATCTAGCCCATTGAACCAATAATTTGTTTTAACAGTTCAATGATACAAAGGTTCAATGCCATTAAAAAGAGATGCTTGAACCGAACAATGAACCCTTTGAACCAAAAGCTGCTGAAACACTTGAACCAAGCCATGAACCAAACATGTTGAACTTGAACAACCTGAAAGTGACTGGCATGAATAACAAGGGAGGAAGGGGACCAAAAATTTTGCCTGTGGGAAAAATTTGGTTAACAACAACATGTAATGACTTTGAAGATATTCTCACATCAAGTTTTGAAGACAAGAGTGACCATAATTCACGCATTCACCAGTTCAATGTGATCTAAAGATCCCCCAAGGAGATAATGCATTACTTCAATGAGAGATTCCAAAAGACATGGCATAGCTTGCCTCCTCCCATGAAACCACTAGCTAACATTATCTTTCCTATATATTTGAGGACCATTGGTACTAATATTTCCATCATGATACAATCCATGGGTGGTTTCACTCTACTTAAAGTATGTGACCTTCCCATTTAGAGATGAGAATGGCGTTATTCAAGATGGAAAGTTTCCTCAAAAAGTGTCTATGCCTCTGCTACCTAATGTCCCTATTGATGCTCCAAGAATTAACCAATTTATTAATATTATAGGTATAATAAATGAGAGTGGGGAGTGAATTATTGATTTAATCAATTCAATTCCAATTCTAAAACTTCAAACTTTTAACCAATCAAGAAAATCATTCATGAAGCATATAAACCAATTATTGCAAGGAACAAAAGAAACTATGAAACATCAACACACATAACACATTTATTATGTGGGAAACCATCATGGGGGATAAAAACCACTCTCAATTCTGAAAAAAATATAATATAGTCCTATAATATATTTACAAACAAGATAATCTAGTGAAGCACCCACTTCACAAGGAGCACCAACCACTAAGCATGAACAAACACCCACTTGTCCTATATGTTGAGCACCCACACAACATTTAATGATATAAAAACATATATATCTTTGATTTCCTCTAAATTTATGGATAAATAGTGAATATAAACTCTCTTCAACCCTTCAATCTTCTTCAAGCCTTCACACACAAGAAATGCATCCAAAACATAATTTTGGATCACTTTACACCTCTTCACTCATCCTCAATATTCAACCCTACAAGAACAATATTATAACATCAAAAATATGACCTCTAGGTCACACACATATTCCTAACACTAATACACTCTTCAATCCATCCACAAATCACTCTCACACTTCTCTTTTCTTTGTTAGTCAAATCTAAAAACCTTCATTTTTGTTTATGCTCTTTATAGAGCATTCATGATCACCAGCTTCTTGGTTGGCCAAAAGACATAACTTAACCCCTAATTATTCCATCACACTTATAATAATATCAATTTAAAATACATAGGTCTTCCATAAATTTTATAGATCACCCTTAAGAAACAACACTTTTTAAATAGGCCTATGAAACCCTTATAGGTCCATGGAGACCTATTCATCCTTTTAACATTTCACCAAGTAAAACTAGGAACAAAAGAATAATTAAAAGCATATAGGTTCACAAAAAATTACCCCTCATAAATTTTCAATGGATTACATTTGTCACTACACACTTAAACATATTGAAAACATATCAAACATTTGCCTTGTACATGAAAACACCATGAATAAATAAATAGTCAACTTGTAAGGAATTGTTCATATTGAATGTGGATTGTTCAAACCTCAAAAATCCATATAGATTATCTTTAGGGACTATAAAACACTCTCCAATAGATAATTCACCATGAAACATTTAAAAACTATCATTAAAATCTTAAACATCTTTCTCAGGTCACTTGCATAAAAAGGTCAAACCCTCAATCAACTTTAGACCACAATAAATGCAATTGTATAACCATTCAAACCTCAAAATAATTTTTCATGGTTTTACCTTGAAGTTATATACCAATTTTATTTTTATACACCCATAAAATTATTTCATGATCAAAATTTATTAATAAAATAATGAAGAATGGTTTTCCTTTGTAAATTCATTTTTTTTTAATGGTCACTTTTTAATACAAATTTGACTATGAAAACTACTGAAATCTACCTAGGAGACCAAATTTTCACTACCATAACTTTTGATAAACATATTGTCAATACCTTAAATTTTAAACACATTCTCTAAGTGCAAATATCAACCAACCCATGGGACCACTTTTTTCTTGATACCTTCACATGTGTGAATGTTGATGTCATCAATCTATTTACTTAGGAAGATCTGCTAAGATGACTAGGATAGCCTATACCTTTACAAGACTATTATAATGTATTCCTTTCACTAACATCCATCATCTTGCCTAACCAAGCAAACACTACAAAGTCCATGCATGATCACTAAGTCACACTTTGTCATTGAGAAACATGCACATAAATCAACTAATAGACACTATTTTAAACCTTAGGTAAAATTCAAAAAACCTTAAAATTATCCCCATTTTTCATTTATTTTAACACTTATAACTATTTTCAAATCCAACAACAAAGCAACGCATATACTCTTTCTTCCTTGACAAACACTTTCTCCCCCTTTGACACAATGATAAAGTGGGATTAATTTATGATCTCGAGGAACTATAAATGTTTTAAAATCCAAAATAATAAAGGTATCTTATCTGAGATATGATAAAAACTATCCCTATTACTATGCATACCATTTCTTTTTAAGACAACCTCAAACCTGCTCATTGACAACACTCTTGTTTAGCCATGCACTGCTATATGAATAATAAATAAACAATATCAATAAAATAGGAGTGATCACAACTTAATGACACTAATATGGACTCACTCTAGGTCATCTTAACTTGGGCATCCCTTAATCATCTTTAGACCATTTCCAACCATGATGAAATTTCATATTTTCCTTTAAATTTTCTCTCACAATCGACCCTTAGAATGAAAATTAGATATTAAATATCATTATTAAACATATAATATTAATAAATCCAATTCAAAAACATATTCAGGGACAACTATACGTTTGGATTTTGAATAAAATGACCAAAAATCACTCTTCTTCACACTAGCCTTGCCTAGAGGCCTAGTAGCCCTACTTGAACCTTACAGAGCCCATAAATTTTTTTGTATGCACCCTCATGAATTGATATTTCATATAAGTGTACACTCATATGATTTCTCATTCATGCCAATAATCATCATACAAATCTTCTTTTACACCATATCTCATTAAAAAATTGACCTATCAATTAGTCTTCCATTTATACAAAATATCAATCATAAGACAAATTATACACTTATAGATGACTATAAATCACTTATATGAACACCTTTTGGTCATTTCAATATATTAATTAGCCTTAGACCTCAACTCCTTTTGGAAGGTCACTAAACCATATGGTATAAAACTTAGGGAATCAAAAATAAATAAGGTCAAATTGCCACCTTCTGTTCAATGCCAATTCTTATAACTTATCTCACACCTATAAGTGAAAAATATACACTTATAAACCAATTTTCGAGCTTTGATTCCTTTGGTAACCCATAAAACCATGAAATGGTTTTTGACCTGCTAGCCCTTAAGTAAGGACTATCATACCCAAGAGTCAACAAAAAACTTCAATTTGCCCTCAATAATTCTTAAAAATCCTAAAACCACATGGATCACACCTATATGAGGTCAAATAACCTTTATATTCCATAAAGTCACTTTAAACACTCACCAGTATTCATTTTATAGCTAGAACCAGTCAAATTATGCATGCAAACTTCTGTACATAATAATCACTATGCCAAAACACCTTATAATGATCATGGAAGCCTTATGACACCTCTTCAACACCTTTTTAACATGGAAACATCAAATCTAATTGGACTCTACCCTTAGTTAGCTTCATAGACCTCAAATGCATCGATTTTACAAGATGGGCACTCACTAGGTAGTGAACACTGATCAAAATTGTCAAGTTGAACAAATGATCATGAATGACTCTTTTGACTATATGAGCACATCTTGACCCATTGGATATACTTAGACACATCCTCTTCACACTCCATATCAACCTTACCTTCATATATCATGATCTGACCTTCTAAAATAAGTATAAAAGTTTGACTAAAACTTACTTTTAGGACCAATGTCTTTGAATAGATTTCTTAAAGCTTTTAATCACAAACCTATGGAGTGAGCTCATGAATTTATTGATGCCCCTTAACCAATTACCTTATATGATCAACACAATTCTTGGAAACATAATATGATCTATTATATACCATAATGGCATTGGTCTTAAAGACCAATAAATTAACTCTACATAGCTATGTATTGATTATAACACATTGTATATCACCTAGAGCACATACTCTTGCTTCTACACATGAAATATGTTTCGTAAGAAGCATAGGTAAATACACCCATATGTCATAAAGAGACTAAAGGTCCCAAAAATTAGAATACTCCTACATCTTCATGATCTCACTTGACTTGTAATCCTACCTCATCATCAAATTGAATTTGATTGGGTTCTTAACTTCATTCTTTCCTTTTGACTTAGAATCATGTTTGATCTTCTTGTCCCCTTTGGAAGATAAGGATTTATCTTTGACACTTTAATTTTTACCTTATTCTGTTCTGACAAATAGTCCATTTTGAACCTATTTTTTATTTTCCTCCTTGGGTATCCATTCATTATGGTTAATTTTACTCATGTTATAATGGTTATTCTTATAATTAGAAATCTAACCATTCCTATAGAACCTTTTTATGTGACCTCTCTATTGACACTTGAAATAACTAAAGTTTATATGATTGTACATACCTTTATATGGGACATATGATGACTCCTTGAAGTTTCATTATCTCATTCATACACCTGATCATATGATTTCTTGATGAAGGCATTGCAAGACCTTGTATTATGACCAATCTATTGACACCTATAGTACAAGATGTCTTGCTTTCTGTATGGACTAGTTGATTGTCTTAGGTGATGATATTCTTCATGCTTATCATTATTTTGGTCATAATTTCATGAAAATATATTACTAAGATATTTTCTCTTTTAATCAATGATCCTATGTCCAAATTGATGACAAGAATAATATTAACCATTGAAGGAGTTATCATACCTTAATGCATTAGGTTGGTTGATTTGATTTTAAATTTTATAACTTTGTAAGTTATCTTTCTTATTCATATTGTCATTCTTCTTGTATTTACTAGTAGTCTTCTTAGCATGATCAGTCTCCTAATCTATCATTATTGTCTTTTCAATCTTATTATACTTTTGAGCATCTTCATGGAACCCTAGGATTGACTTGTCATTTGAGACCTTTTGACTTCTCAATAGGTCATTAATATTAACTACAATTTTTCTCAAAATTTTAATACATTTCAAGATTTCTCATAGCTTGATCTAGTTTCACCTTCAAAGACTCCATCTTTGATTTGTATTTAGCACATTCTTCATCGTTACTCTTTACCTATTTAGTAAGGGTACAAACCTAAGTTTCAAGATGTTGAGTGATCTCATCTTGATATTTGACTTCATTGCTCAACCTTTCTTCAAATAACTTAATTTTCTCCTCATATGTCTTGATCAAGGATGCTTGATTTCTATTCATGCCTTGTAGAATCTTTAACTCTTGTAAGTCATTCATATATTTGTCTTCAAGAATGACTTTCTCATTATCTTCCTCTCAGATATCTCCACTAAAGAGATCTCTAACTAAAGAACATTCACCTGCATTAGAGCCATGAATAGTGTCTCCTTATCCTCATCATGAGATGAATCATCACTATCTAATGTGTTTCTGTCTTTAGTTACTATCTTCTTCATGGTAAAGGCTCTTACTACCTTTGTATGGCTCCTTTCCATTTATTTTATTTAAGAGCTTTTTGTACTTGCTAAAACCCTCATATTTCTTGTGCTCATCCTTGTGAGATACCTTATGGGTTTCTTTATGTTTATATTTTCCTTTATTTGGGCATTTAGCTTCAAAATGACTAGGTTTAACACATTAAAAACATTTAAAAGGAAACTTCCCTTCATATTTACCTGATCCTACATTCAATTTTCTTATAGTCATGGATTCAAGTTGATCTTTATTTAGATCAAAGTCTTCAAGACTTAACTTGCTCTTCTTTATTTTTGTTTCCTTGATCACCTTGAAGGTTTATTCCTTCTTTATTGGTTTGTACTCATTGACTCTCATCTCATAGGTAGTAAGGATGCCATGCAATTCATCCATATTCATCTTGGTGAGATCATGACTTTCTTCCATAACATTTTTTTTGAATCAAAATTGAAGGTGAGAGACCTCAATACGTTTTGTACTATATTAGCTTATTCAATCTCCTATCCAAGACCTATAATAATGTTCACCACTAAATTAAACCTTATAATATAATATGCCATACTATATTCATCCTTAATTTTATTTCCCTCAAATTATATTTAGTAGTTATATAATTTAGCTAACTTAACCTTTAAATCCCCTTCATAGATAATTTGCAATTTGTCCCAGATTTCCCTAAAAGACTTATTGTGTATAACATATTTAAACTCAACCTATTATAGGCCATAAATGATAGCATTCATATCTTTATAATTATTCTCAATCAACTTCTTGTTAGCTACACTAGTTAGAAGAGTAGGGGGTGTATAATACCTATCCATAATAGATTGCCAAATATCAAAACCTAGAGACATGATGTAGGACTTTATCCTTAAACTTCAAAAATCATATTTGGAACCATTGAAAAGTGGTTCTTGATTAATATAGAAACCACCCTACATTTGATGACTACCCATTTTACCTTTGATCACCTTCAAGTGGTTAAACTTTAAAAGAATGTGTTGCTATGATACCAATTATTATAGGTAAAATTACTAGGGGGTGAATCATATATTCAAAACATTCAATTATAATTCCAAAACTTCAAACTCTTAACCAATCAATAAAAGCATTCATGAAGCATATAAACCAGTTATTTCAAGGAATAAAAGAAACTATGAAAGATAAACACACATAACACACGAATTATGTGGGAAACCTTTGTGGGGGATGAAACCAAATCTAAAGTATTAAAATAAGTGGAATATATTCCTATAATATATTTAACAAATAAGATACTTTAGTGAATCACCCATTTCATAAGGAACACCAACCCCTAAGAATGAATAAGCACCCACTTGTCTTAGATGTTGAGCACCCACACAACATATTATAATATCAACACATAATTTTTTTTGATTTAATTTAAATATAATGGATAAATAGTGAATAAAAACTCTCTTCAGCCCTTCAATCTTCCTCAAGCCTTCACACACAAACAATGCTTCCAAAATAACCTTTTAGATAACTTTACACCTCTTCACTCATCCTCAATATTCAACCTTATAATAACACTATTATAACATCATAAATATGACATATTAGTCACAAAAATATTCCTAACACTATTATTCTCTTCAATCCATCCATCAATCACTCTCACACTTCTCTTTTCTTCGCTAGTAAACTCTAGAAAACTTCATCTTTGTTTATGATCTTTATAAAACCTTCATGATCACCACCTTCTTGGTCAGCCATAGGACATACCTTAAACCTTAAGGATTATATAAAATTTATAATAGGATCAATTTCACCAAAATATATCTTTAATATCTTTGATAGATCTTCCTTTACCAAAACACTTTTCAATTAGGCCTGAAAAGCCCTCATAGGTCTATGGAGACCTATTCATCCTTTTATCACTTCATCAAGTAAAATTGGGAACACAAGACCACTTAAAATAACATATGTACAAACCACATGACCCCTAATCCATCCTCAAGTTATTAAATTCATCACTACACACTTTTGCATATGCAAAACCTATCAAACATTTTCCTTGTACATAAAAACACCATGAATTAATAAATAATCAACTTGTAAGTAATTATTCATACTTAATATGGATTGGCTAAACATAAAAAATACATATATATGATCCTAATGTATTATAAAACACTATCAAATATATAATTAACCATGAAAAATCTGAAAGCTATCAATAAAAACTCAAACATCCTTCTTGGGTCACTTACAGAAGAAAGTCAAACCCTTAATCAAATTTGGACCACAATAAATGCAAATGTACTACCATTAAAACCTCAAAATCATTTTTAATGGATTTATATTGACGTTACATACCAACCTAGTTATTATAATTATATAAAAATAATTCATCATAAAAAATTATTAACAAAACAATGCAGACTAGTTTTCTTTTATAAATTCAAATAGTTGAATTCCAACAGTCACTTTTTAATGCAAATTTGACTATAAAAAATAGTAAACTCTACCTATGAGACCATATTTACACTACCATAAATTTTTATATACATAATTTGAATACCTTGAACTTTAAACACATTCTCTAGGCATAAATATCAACAAACCCATATGACCACTTTCCTATGACACCTTCACATTTATGAATGCCGATGTCATAAATTTGCTTGCTCAAGAAGATATACCAAGATGATGAGGATAAACTATACCTTCACAAGACTCTTATAATGTATTACTTTCACTTACACAAGTATACCATGCACTCTTGACCCTTAATATGGCCCTTTAAACATGGTCAACAAATCACCAACATCCATCATCTTGCTTAACCAAGTAAACACTACAAGGTCCATGAATGATCACTAAGGCACACTTTGTCATTGAGAAATATGCATAAAAATCAACTCATGGACACTATTTTCCACCTTATGGACATAATTTAAAACACATAAACACCTAATTCATAAGCTAATTTAAATTCTTCTCTAAAAATGGTAGATGATGCCATTGATTGGTAGGCAAGGTCTAATTTATTTGAGGCTCAACTTATCCAAGACAATATTAAACAAGATGATAATAAAAACCCCTATACCTATAATCAAAAATATTTTTGAAGGAGAGATCAAGGGTAACCTAACTTCACCATGTCTACCAATGTGTACAATCCTACTCCAACCTCTAACATAAGAGAAATGGTACCAGTGGATATCAATTTGATCAAAGGATAAAAGTGGTATCAAGGCCAATTAATGAATGGAAATAAATATGGAGAATAATATCTATTTAATCAATGAGGAATCACTCCTATACTATGAGTAGAAGATGAAGTATTAATGCAAGAAAGTGAAGGTTGGTATCCTCAAGGAGAAAGATTCACCAACATCTTAGTTAAAGATACTTTTGTACTTAACCATGTCAATTCTATTTTAGAAAATAAAATATCTAAGATAAATGATTTATGGGATGTTAATGGTTTGCCTACAAGTTCATATAATCCTCCTATAAGGGAAGAAAGAATGACTACATTCATGGTAGTCCCTAACACTCTTGTACCTTTTTCAAATCAAAACATTGGAAACTCTTCTCAATTTGATTCAATCCCTCAAGCTAAAAACAATTAATTTACTCTAAGGACTCAATATAAATTAATTAATTATAATCTAAATATTTTTTATTCATTTAAAAGTGCTAAGGCACCCATTTCCATTTGGGATATCCTTCATATGCCTAGTCAAAAGGATCTCTTGTAAAAATAGCATTCCACAATCCATTTTAGTCATCCATCATCAAGAAATGTTAATTTTCATATATATCTTAGTAATTCCCATAAAAAAATTATGGAACCATATACCAAATCTGAGAAGCCTCTGATCTTTTATCTCACTCTCATTATGGGTGATAAACTAGTTCATAGCTACATAATTGATAGTGGATATAATACATTAGTGATGCTTAAGGTTATAGTTGACAAGTTGAGCCTAAATTATGAACCAATAGAAAATTATTGATTCAATTATATGGTACACCTACAAATTTATTTGGATTGATGAAAGGTTTGAATGTTTTCTTGCATGATTATCCTAGTTTTCCTATCCTCCAAGACATTGTGGTTGTTGACTTACCTTCTCATTTTGCAATATACCTTTAAAGAGATTTAATAGCTAATATTGGATGATAACTATAATATTATTGGTATTTCTTGGCCTTTAGGAAAAAATATGTAATAAATTTAACCATAATAACTCAAACACTTATTAGGTTCCACATTGAACCCTATGTAGAAGAAAGATCGAACTTGAATTATGTTATCAATGAGAAAGAAGAGTCTATTTAGGATGACTGTGATTCTTCTAAGATTAAAGTAATATATGATTTGTTTCTATATGAGTATGTTGAATATTATTATGAACATGATCCATATACCTACTTGGAGAAAACTGACCTTGACACCTATATCATCCATGAGGGATCATTTGAATAAGTTAAATTAAGCATTGAGCATTCCTTCTCACATGCTACTATAGGCAATTACTATTTTAATGTGTATGATAATTATAGATTGAAGAGCATGATAGATCACTATGATTAGAATTACCATGTAATTATACCTATAATTGATGAATCAACCCTTAAAGATGACATTCATGAAGAAGAAGATGATTTATATTAAAGGTTAAATGCCATATGTCAAGAATTTCATCAATTGGGTAAGACTACTTCTCCTCAAAATAATTACATATCTGATTTAAATTTTTCTAATGATCCTAATGATAAGGTTTATAAATGTATCACCAAAGATGAAATAGAATGCCTTGATAAACATGAAGGTGAATTTCATACTATTATTCAAGAGGTTGGAGTCTTAGAGGAGTCTCATGAGTCCAAGATAGACATGATTGTGATTTTATAGTAGTCAAAACATTAGCCTATGTTTGAGTCATTTTTAGATGTGTTAGAGCATAAATTATAGGAACTTGATGATCTTACACATCAAGTACATCATGCCCAAGAGAATCGAAAGGTTGGGGCAGCTTTCATAACTTCTAATCTATAGTTTGAAGAACCAATTAGGTATAATAGATATCAATGAAGGTAAAAATCCAAATAAGTTCCTTGGAAATAAAGAAGGAGAATTAATTAAATCTATAAATAGCATACTTATAGATGGAACAAGAAGACATAAATATGGTAAGCTTTTTGACCATTGACATGAGCAAGTGTTTGATGAAGAAAATGCCTCACATAATATTTTGCTTTCATGGAGTAATAAAGATGAAATAGGAACCATATTTGACCCTATTTTAATCATGATAAGTTATTTTTCACCTCAATATTGAGGTCTTATAAATACTAGGTTAGGTGTTTGTAATTTTTTCAATTATGTGTGTGTGTGTGTCTATGTGTTTCATAAGTGTTGTTGAGAACATATGCATGTTTCCTTTTATGTGTATTTTTGTGTGTGTCTATTTTTATTTTTTTGTGTGGTTTTAAAGTTTAATAAGTGTAAAAATTATGCATAGGGTACTCTATATCCCAATGATTTGGACTAGGCTACTGGTCTTAGCATAGTAGGCATACCACCCCTAGGAAATCTCCAAAAATGTTGACTATTTTGACCACAAGTCAAAAAAAGTCAACCCCTTATAGTAAAAACATTTATATAGGAGTATATTATGATTTGATATGGTGTTTCATGATTCTATTTGATGTCATTTTATTTACTATTAACCTTGGTCATAGTCAAATCTAATCCTAAGTCATTTTATGTCTAATAAGGTCATATTTGAGTCATTAATGAAGGGTGTATAGTTTTCATTGGTATAAAAGTGTTATAAATTGTTCATAAATGTCCCTAATGTCATATTATTTTCATTCATGTCATTTATAACTAAAAATGTGTAGGTCCCTAAGTTAGATCAATAAAATAATTAGAAAAGAGGAGGTTTTGGTAGTTGTACGACCTATGCAAGTGTTGTGTCATGTTTGGAAGGTTTTGAAACGAATATTAATATTTATTTAGTTAAATTACATGTTTTATATGATTTTTAAGTCTCAAAATTGTCTTAAAACCATTATACTCATCCATAACACTTGGCATACAAAATTAATCAACATGTTTTCTCATGGTATGACTAGTAAGAGAGGAATTGGGTCAAACACTTTTAAGGGATATTATAACACTTATTACACATTAATTTCATGGAATTATTTAAAATATTGGTTTCCAATGTTTTATGAACCATTGTTTATAATTTTATTATCTCTTTTTACATGCTTATCCCCACACCCTGTGGGTTTTCTTCTTATTTGAGCTATTTTGTACAAAAAATTGATGAAAGTGATTATATAGTATGTATACATCATTATCTCATGGTTTACATATTTTATTTTATGTGTGGAGGTGAGTTTATGATATAAACATGTCAAATTAAAAGTTGAGATCAGTAATGGAGTTGCAGGAATGTTCATCAGTGACATAGATTTTAATTTATTATAGTGATTTCAATCAAGGTTTATATGGTTTTACACTTTCCAAAACGTGATTATCAACTTATCCAAGAATTTTTTGTCCCCAATACATTTTTATTGGGAGTGATAAGTTAAGAAAGGCCAACATAGTTTGTTCCCTACATGTATTCACTTATCGTCAATTGAATGGAGGTTTTGAAAACAGTCACGAGACTGTAATGAAGATTTTTAAGAGGTTAGACATAATATTATAATATGATAAATCAAAATAATCCATTCAAATGACATATAATAGACTATGATAACCAATTCAAGTTATATACATAGTCCTATATCATCGATAGACACATACATGTACCACACAAGAGACTAACCATGTTAGAATTAACGTGTTAAAACTAGTTTAAATTCCTTAAATATAGAAATAATCAATTTCAATAATTTACAAAGGTTGAATATTGATTATAGGTTCATCTAATATGTATATTATTAATATCTCACCTTCACTACCTTATGTCCTACAATATGCACCTACAGATGGCTCATACAAAGTACTGAGCAATTGGAAGGTATATGTTGAAAATTCTTTGGACCTTCCTTAAGTTCTTTAGGTGTTAAGGATGACATATAAATAATTATTGAAGATAGTGAGTGTAAAATAGTCTTGAAACCATGATCTTACATTGATTAAGTAAATTTAGGGACCATTTACCTTAAAGTTTCAAAAATAGGGTTTTCACCCTTCTTTCAATCCTCCCACAGTGAAATATATGTGGTCTTGATAGGTCTAAACATTTCCATCATGGATCTGTATCATAATATCTATGATTTAACATGACAATTTATATATTTTGATATATGAGTATGACTATGGAGAGCTCCCAAATCATGCAATATTTCACTACAGTCACTTAGTGCTATATATAGGAAATTGAATCCCAAATGGCTTCATGGTGATGTAGGACCCAATGGAGGCATAAATATACATAAAAATACTTATTTGAAATAAAAATGACAATTATGGTTAATAAATAATTGATAAGAGTTGAAGTGTGTGGTCTCAACTCATATCATAACCTATAGGTCCCTTCTTGGTCACAAAATAACACCTACAACTTAACTGTAGGGTGACAATGAAGGTTAAATGCAATAGGTTGTGTGTGGGTCTAACTTAAATTATGGTATGGACAAATTCAACCATAATATTAACTTAAATGAATTAAATAAGTTATTAGGTGAATTAAACAATGTCTAAACTAAAAAATACACCTATAAGCAGGTCATTCTTGAGCAAATTACATAGTCATAAAACTTGCCAACTAGGCTTGTCTAAATAAAAGGCATACATTGGAGGATTTTGGAAATGTTTTGATGATGAACATGTTTTAAATGAATTCAAAAAATTATAAGGACAATCTCATTATATTCTCATCACATGTAAATAAGACAAGGAAGACTTCAATCCAAAACCTATAGTCAATATGTCAACCCTGCACATAGTGAGTACTCAATAGTCTACCTTGAGGGTTTTTGAATATTTAAAGGGGATATTGATGTGATCTAGTCATGGAAATTAATATATAAAATATTCATCACTTGAATAAGATTCTCATATCATTATTTTTATTAGGAAAATAGGGGAAGTGCCCTATGTTCTATCTCAGATATAGGTCACTCCCAAAAATATACATTTTACAAGATTAATCTGAAAATATTAGGAGATTAGTTGAGTACTATGGATAAAAAATTAGAAGGGTGTATGGATTTGATTTAAAAATGTGAAATAATGACTAATAACCCAAATCATTGAGATACCAAACATTTCTTGGAAGCATAAACACTTAAAGTGGGGTAAATTGGCATCCTTGTAAACATTCCCTTTCAGTTGATTACTTCA
Organism: Torreya grandis; assembly: GCA_037957365.1. Taxonomy (NCBI): domain Eukaryota; kingdom Viridiplantae; phylum Streptophyta; class Pinopsida; order Cupressales; family Taxaceae; genus Torreya; species Torreya grandis. Next base: position 1,375,127 of record JARHVA010002160.1, on the reverse strand, counting down.
ACTGTACACCCATCACAAGACTATGCAATTTTACTATTCAAGCAACATCAAATTAACTAGCAACATCATAAGGAAATCATACACATGAAATCATCAAACATGAGTGTGAATTAAAACACAAGATCTATATGGGAAACGCTCATGGGGAGTAAAACCCATTAAAACACAACATGAACAACTTGCCCTATAAACCATGAAATAAGATTTAGTTGAGCACCAACTCAACAAAGAGTACCAACCCCTAGAATTTATCCATCACCAATTTTTAAAGTATGATACAACCACCTAGGAAACCAAGCACTAACTTAGATAAGTACTTGATTTCTACCTTTATCTTATTATCTTATATAATTGATAATGGAAACCTTGCAATCTTATTCAAATTTGCCTTTCAAACAGGCATAAAATTTCCCTTCTTCACTCAACTAGCTCTCATACTCAACAATATCATCAACATAATATAAAATGAAACATTATCAGCACTTTCATGCCTGAAACACATTAGGAACACATCACTAATCCTATAAGATAAGCTCATATAGTCCTCTTCTCGTTCTCTTTACATTTGCATCTCTCGACTAGTCATATAGGTTTAAATAGCCTTGGTACAATATAATTCACTAGATAATCACATAAAAACAATATATTATACATTAACCACATGTTTATCATGATTTTATAATGGTCTATATTGTCTCTCACATGTCTCAAAACTTTTATTCCATTCGATTCAAAATCCAATTCACTAACTAGCCCAAACAGGTCTAATTAATCTTACTCTTATACTTGACACTTAATCAAATACTATCAGCCAAAACACATAACCACACTATTTTTAACACTAAAAAATAAATTATGACATGTTATATTCATTATAAAATCACTCATTATGTAGGCCATGCTTTAAATAGCTCATACCAACTCATTAGGCGTAATGTGTTAGCCCTCACTTGGACACATGCTTCACTTAGACTCTTTGTAACCCTATATCCCTCAATAAATAAATAAAAACTTTCAAAACAATTATCCCATAGGTATTATATACCTTATTCATACTTTATAACCCACAATTCACTCTCTTACATCTTAAAAACTCCATTAGCCCTCATGCTACTAATAGGTCTCATGGAGACCTAATTATCATAAAACCTTATCTTAAATAACTGAAGCATAATCTTCCTTAAAACACTCATTCACATTCAAATAAATAAATTAATAGGAACCTCATTGACTTAGGGTCATATCCATCCACATATGCATCAACAATCTATGCTTCAAGCTTCATAAGTCATCATGGCTTAGAACACTTCATATCTTCTTCATGGTAACATACAGTCAAACAAGTTTGTGAGACCTCCTATATAGTGACTGACCTCTATCAAACCAATTAATATTCCATGATATACAAATAGGGAAACATAAATCATTTCAACTTTTTAATTCATGAATTTAAGGTCATCTTGATGTAAAATAACACTAAAACCTCTAAGAAACTCTTTAATTAGAGTCAAAGAATCAACTTTGCACACTTGCAATCAATACCTTGATATGATCACTCATATCTTGTCATTTATAGAATACTATGAAAATATTCATGTTATTTTAAACATGAAATTACATCCCTTCATGACCGTATTATGTCACCAAGACATCAAGAGACCATTTCAATCCATGACACAACTTCAATGACCACCATAACAATCTTCTTCAAGCTTACTAGCTTATTATCATGCTATAGGGCATGAACATCTTCATAAATTTTTTTAATACTCTTAGGATACCAAAAAAATCAATCTCACTCTTTAATAAACACAATACCATTGATCTTAATGATAAAATTTCTCTACCTCTAATGTCATTAGTCATATAGACCAATCTACAATTCTCTTGATCAACAATTCTAAGTCTTACTTATTAGACCTCACCATGAGCTCAAAAAATCATTACAATCATGTCATAAACTAAAATACACATTAAAAAAAACTTACTAAAAGCACACTGAACCCAAAAAGACATAATATAGTTAATAGCATTTTACAAACACACCTTAGGGTTTAAAGACACTAGAAGACTTAAGACCCTCATGTCACTATCATATGATTCTTAAGCTCATTCACCACTTCTAAGGTCAAAACTTATTAATCAAACTACTCGTACAAGAATAATGTGACCTAAATAATACCTACATTCACTTAGATCAATCACCATAATGGACAAAAAACATTATACAACTCAAACAAGTCAACCATGCCTGCCATTCACAAAGACATTAAGAATAGAATCACTTTCATGCACAAAATCACACTCCTTTATTTTATTAAATGCATAAAATAAGATAGCATTGAGTTATCAACATGATCCAATATTTAAAACATCAAACAAAGTGTTTTAGACAAGTTCTAGTCCACTTTTTCTTCTCTCAGGTTCACTAGTACAAAATATAGTCAATGAAAGTTGACTTTGACTCACATTTATTAAAACTATAAACACTATTAGAACTCATAATAAATTTTAGGATTATCCTCACACATTCGACTCCAAATTTCCTTTTTATACCAAACTTATATGACCACTTCCATTGATTTGATAGGCCATACTTTGCTCTCGAGTCTCAAATCCACTTACGTAGTCATTTGAATTATAATGGTTATAATTTTGAATCCTAAAAACTAGAATCCAAGGCTTAAAATTGATAGCCTCTAGCATGTCATAAAACATAGGAGCAACTTGGGAAGCTTATAAATTGAACTAAAAACATTTTTAGGACAGTAAAGTTTTAGGAGACCAACATGGCACTTTTATCAACACCTCCATGTATCCCTTTGACCAAAGTTGACTTCTCAAATGCTCATAACAAACACTCAAACATTCTAATATAATCATACTTGAATGATAATCTATGATTCTCTAGATTCTCAAAAGCTAGAATTGTAGCTTTTCTTCACTCTATAGAAACTACGACCTCACCATAACCTCACTAAAACATATATTACACCCTCAAATCATTACCTAACACCTCATAGTCCTACACTCATACCATAAAATCTCATCACCATGAAACTTGCCTCTTTTTCATTAATGCATATAGGAACGAAGTCAACCTAAGGCATTAATGACAACACATGACACTAATGACCATATTCCAACAATCTCCCCCTTTGTCATTGTTGGAAAACCACTCTCAAAATGACATTTTGCTAATATGATTTTATCATCCATTTTGATATTTCTCCCACTTTGAAATTAATAATAAAGGGCCATACAAACTCTTACAAGCTCATCCATAGATAGCCTTATTAATCCTTGGACCTGGCAAACTACTCATAGAGATAGAAAGTTCCTCTTAATCCCATGACCACAAAAATAAACAAGAACATATCCTTGAATATTTACTCACAATAGTCATGAAAAAACCACAAAATTATTTCAAAACACCTAATTTATCTCCCTTTAACTCAATGTTCCTCCTAATCACACCAATTGAAGCCACAAACCAAAAGATAACATCCAAAACATGCACAACTTCTCACAAGATTGACATACCTTGTTTGAATCCTTATTCAACTACTCATGGATTATCACAAGTAAAATTTAGGCCACCAAAAATTCCTAATAGAAACTCTCATCATGTTGAAAACTAGCCTCAAGATCTAAGAACTTATAATCTTACTTGGATCATTCAAACATTGTTAACCAAAACTAAAGCTTAAACATCCTTAAGCTCTTCAATCAAGAACTCAAACATGGAAAACATCATCAAAGCATTTTTTAAAATCCTTTAAAAAAATCATACCATATTTCATGCCTATATAACTATCATCAATCATCAATAAGCCTAACAGGGTATAAGACGAGGTCTAAGAACAAACCTAAGAAGAAAGACTTACCTCTTTAGGCTCACCAAGATTCTACCTCAAACTAATATACATAATATTATTGAAACTCACATTCATAACAGTCCATACAAAATATATTAATTACCATAAATTTTACTCCTTCTCTTGACAACCTTCACATGATTCCATAGAATGAAAAGTGTCTCCATAAAGCCTAGAGAGACACCCCACACCACAAAGTCCTAGAACAATATAAACCTAGGAGATGCCCATATCTTCTCTATTTCTTACTTGATCATATTGAAATTATGAAACTAATTTTTTTCATTTAAAATATTCTTAGGCTTGTCAACCTTCTTTGGATATCCATTAACTCATTAACCCCAAACTTTAATTACACCTTAATGAGACCTAAAATAATTAGGCATACCCATGCACATGTTACCACTTATACTTTTAGGAAAATATTAAGTATATTATAACTATTTAAACACATAAATTATGCCTCAATTATACCCTTTACATCATTAAAATTGTTTCACACTACCTATACATTCAAATCACCATTTGAACCAAGTTATTAGGCCTACTTGCCATTAGGCCTTATCATTACCTGAAAGTCTATCTCATAGAACTAAATCAGAAAGTCAATTTTATCAAATAAATAACTTAAAAAAACACATTAACAGATCATTAATGACTTAAAAAACCTCTCAATGTCCATTATATATCACCATATAGACCAATATGCCTCTAACAAACTCTTGCAACATGACCACTCAGAACGATCAAACACAATCGAAGTACAATTAAGAACTCTTGACTCTTAAAATTTGAATAAGGACAAAATATGACTTAAATTTAATTATAATTAACCTTTGAAACTTATATAATATATTAAAAATCATTTTATCTTTTAAATTTTATGCAATCTACCTCCAACTCATCTCTACAAGATGACTACTCAAACTGCCTATTGCTTCCAAAAACATAGTCATGTGGGAGTTCATCTTTAGTAATTGAAATGAAAATTTTAATAATTATAATTAACATGAATATTTTTTATAATAAATATATATATAAACATAAAATATATATGTTACATGTTATATTACCAACCATTGGTCTTATAGACCAATTTTCTAAGCCTCTTTCTCATAGTCCTCACACAGTCTAACAAGCCATTTTGGATTTCATGTCTCAACAACTCAAAGATATATCTCAATATTATATAAATAGTTAATATTAAAATAAATTATAAACTAAAACAATATATTAATAATATGCATGAACTCTTGTCAAAGGACACAAACACTTCACTTCATTTGGCAGACCTAGAAAAATCATCTTGGCTTTAAGACATAATCAAAGTGAACATGATGTAGAATACCTATAGGGAAATTTCATTGAGATTAAAATATATTTTTATCATCTTGATACATAAATATATAAAATTAAGTCACATATTTATATATGTCTAATTTCATATATGGAACATATAGATCAAACTTTCAAACTTACTCTTTCACTGTCCATGTCCACTCAGACAAGCCATCTTGAGAGCATTATTTTCACCATTTAAAAAAAATTAAAAATAATTTAAAAAATTAACATTATTAATAGGTATTTAATAGTGACATCAATAAGTTTGATTCATTATTAATCCTTTTAAACACATCCCTAAACTAATTCCCATCGTGACTAGTTTTTCTCATTATTTTTCACTCATTGATAGTTTAGTAATAGGTCAAATTGGGTGAGAAAATTATTTGAAATAGAATATATATATTTAAAAACTAAAAAAATGGACAAAGAAATAAATTATTGACCTTCATCATCTATACACTTATACACATTGACTCAGTTAACCCTTCCTATTATGTCAAATTCTTTAGAAACAAGGGTTTTTCTATAGCTTCTACTCACTACCTTCAAAAACATTACCACCTAGAGATGAATTGAGGAGTCATATACATTTTTAAAAAATCATAATATCCCTAAAAAATAATTTTGGGCACTTTCCAACAATATCTTTCCATTCAGGTCACTATGAGGGTTTTGAGAGAATTTTAGACTAGTTTTCATTTTTAGCTTTTGTTCATATAAATATATACTTAAAACCAATCCATAATGCTTGAAGAAATTTATTATGACCATTTTACATCTCTACCATAGATATAAAATTGCCTTGTAATGATCACACATGCCAATGAGCATAAGAAAAACCTTCTCAATTTTGAAAACCTTCATTTTGCATACACATGAGACCTTCAAAACATGTTTTATTTATTTTTCCTTCATCTCAAGACCTAAAAATTATTAAATATTCTTAAATAAACCTATTACACATATTTAAATTATTACATGTTCTCTATCACCTTGAAAACTCATCTTGACCCCTCACTAGGCCACACTAGGTCTCTATGCATGGTAGGCTTAAAACTACCAATCATGGTTAGACGTTGAATACACTTGTGAATAATATTTTAATACTCTAAATAAATCATTAACATGTCATAAATTCCAATACCATGCTTACATAGGCTAAAAATCCTCTAAATTTGATATGATGTCTCATCATGCCACCTAGAGTCTCTTTGCATATTAGGCCTAAACATGTAAGCCACACATAATCCTTGAAAACACCTTAAATCCCCTTGTAATATTATAAAAACCTCATAAAATTTTCAAATGACATCATACCAAGCTCATAAGTTTCAATCCTTCTTCACACAAGTCTCACACTTCTCTTCTCAACAAGCTACCAAGCACGTGCCTTCACACTAGGTCTCTCATGCATATTCAGATCTACATATTATTGGATATCAACATGAATTGTAAAAAATTTATGATTAATAACTAATAATACCTTGAAACCTTGATGTTACTATCTTCTCATTGATTTATGAGTATCTCTATAAATCTTAGCAAAGACACCCCTTCTCACAGAGATTTAGAATAATGGAGCACCCCAGCCCTTATCATAAGATTAAATTCTCTTCTCAATAACCATGTATGGTTATATATTCTATTTTGAATCAATTTACTAAAAATATTCCTCCTTATTCTCCTTTATCTAATCTAAAACATAACCCTCTTGAGTATCTTTTTGATCAAAAACCACATCCTCTTAACTAGTGTGATTAGCATTGATTACAATTGATTTACATATCCAAGTTAGTCCTCTCTCATTTAATATAGGATAATATATATCTATATTACTAGTTTTATGACAATTTTATCAAGTTTTATGATTGAACTTAGCTTTTCTCTTATTGTTGCTTCTTTTATGTTCCCTTCACAACTTATTCTTTGAGGCCATTAAGTAATCATTTGCTCTATGAACAAACTTATGGCAGATACAAAAATGACCATGAAGTGAGATTGAATATCTAAATTCATTAGGATTCCTAACTTGATCTACCCTCATTTTGCCTTTTTCCTTGAGATCCATATTAATTTCTTCACAATACTTTAGCTTGACATTGGTTTGTCCAACCTCTACCTTCAAGAAACTTAACTCAAATTTTAACTTATAACATTCTTCCTCTTTTTAACTCAAAATTTTATTTACATCCTTTAGTTGACTCTTGAGATCTTTTAAGATCTTCTTTGACTATTTCAACCATTTCCTTAAACTTAGTTTGGAGATGACTCATCTCTTCTTCATGTTCCATAAAAGACTTGGCCTATTTTTTAAGACTATTAAGGATCATCTTATGTTCATCATCCTTAGAGTTATTGTTAATCCTTTTTTTCTCAATAATACTAACATTTTATTTAAGATATTTCACCATATATCTCAACTTTTGATTCTCTATCCTTAGTTGTTTAGTCATCTTATGCTTATAGGGCCACCTTCAAGATATCAAGCCTCCTTAAAAGGACCTAATCTGATACCAATTGTTGGAATCACAACCACTAAGAGTGGGGTGAATCATTTTATTTATAAACATTACCTTTAAATTGATTACTTCAACTAGACATCCATCACAAACATATGAACTTTTACCATTCAAGCAACATCACATGAACTATCAAAATCATAAAGAAATCATGCACATTACAACATAAAATATGAGAGAACATCACAACACAAAATCTATGTGGGAAACCCTCATTGGGGATAAAATCCACTAAAAAATTGTGTGGACAACTTTTTCTATAAACCATGAAATAAGATTTAGTTGATCACTAAACCAACAAGGAGTATTAACCCATAGAATTTAAAAAGTACCAACTTACAAGGAGGAGACAATACCCTAAACAAATAAGAACCAACTTAGCCACCTCTTAACCAAGCACCAACTCAACCAAGTATCTACTTTCCACCTTTATCTTATTTTCTTCTACAATTGATGATGGACACGTTACAATCTTATTCAAATTTGCCTCTCATACAAGCTTAAAATTTCCCTTCTTCTTCTTCACTCAACTAGATTTCATACTCAAAAATATCATAAAAAAAATTAAAACTTATCAATAATTGCATACATAAAACACATCATTGATCCTCTAAGATAGCATAATACAATCGTCTTATCATTCACTTTACATCTCCATATCTCAACTAGTCACATAGGCTTAGATAGCCTTGGTATAATGTAATTCAATAGATCATCACCTAAAAACATTATGGTATACCTTTACCACATGTTAAACATACTTTTTTTATGGTCTCTATATCCTCTCACATGTTTGCAATCTCATATTCCATTCACTTCAAAATATAATTCACTAACTAGCCCAAACATGCCTAATTAGCCTTCTTCTTATACTTGACACTTACATACTCTCTATCAGCCAAAACACATAACCAAACTTTTTTCAAATCTAAAACATAAATTATGACAATTTATATTCAATATAGAATCACTCATTATGTCATCCATGCTTTAAATGGCTCATGCCAACTCATTAGGCCTAATGCATTAGCCCTCACTTAGACAAACACTTTACTTGGACTCTTTGTAACCCTATAACCCTCAATAAACAAAACAAACCTTTAAAAAAAATTATCCCATAGGTATTATAGATCTTATTCATTATTTATAACCCATAATTCACTTTCTTAACTCTTGAAGACTCCATTATCCCTCATTCTACAAATAGGTCTCATGGAGACCTAATTATCATAAAACATTGTCTTAAATACATGAAGTATAATATTCCTTAAAACACTCATTAATATACAAAAAAATACATCAATATTAACCTCATGACCTCAAGGTCATCTCCATCCTCATATGAATGAATAATATATGATTCAAGCTTCACAAGCCATCATGTCTTAGAATACTTCATATCTTTTTTCAAGAAACATAAAGTCAAACAGGTCAATGAGACCTCATACCTAGTGACCAACCTATATCACACCAATGAATATTCCATGATATATAAAAATTAACACATAAATCATGTAAAATTATTCCTTCATGAGCTTAATGTCATCTTGATTCATAAAAAAACATTAAAACCTCCAAAAAAACTCTTCAATTAGACTCAGAATCAATTCTACATAAATATAATCAATACCTTGATATTATCAATTAGAACTTGTCTTTCTTAGAATAGTATGAATATATTAATGTCATTTTCAACATGACACTACATCCCTTCATGACTTTATGAGATCACCAAGACATCAATGGACCATTTCAATCCATGGCACAACATCAATGATCACCATAACAATCTTCTTCAAGATTCCTAGCTTCTTGTCATGCTATGGGGATGACCACATTCATAAATTTTATGAATAATATCAAGATACAAAAAAAAAATCATTTAAATCTTTGATTAACACAATACAATATATCTTCATGAGCAACTTTATCTACCTCCAATGGCATTGGTCATATAGACCAATCTATAACTCTCTTAATCAACAATTATATGTCTTGCTTCTTAGACCTCACCATGAGATCAAACATGCATTACAAGCATGTCATAGAGTGATGAAATAATTAAAACCAACTTACCAAAATAACATTGACCCCAACAAGACATGATAGACTCATTAAAATTATGAGAATACACCTTAGGGTTTGAAGACACTAGAAGACTTAAAACCCTCATCTCACTATCCTATGAGTCTTAAGTTCATTAATCACTTATGAGGTAAAAAATGGATTAATTAAAACTTATATAGGAATAAAATGACCTAAATAATACCTCCATTTAATTATATTAATCATATTAATGGACTAAAATAGCTATACAACTAAAACAAGTTACCCATGTCTACCATTCACAAAGACCTTAAGAATACAGTCACTTTCATGATGAATTTTATGCACAAAATCCACTCCCTAATATTATTAAATTCATAAAACAATAAAAATAATAAGTTATAAACATGATCAAATCCTTATAACATCAAACCAAGTTATTTAGACAAGTTCTAATCCATTTTTTCTTCTCTTAGGTTCACTAACACAAAACAAGTCAACAAAAATTGAATGTGAACCACATTTATTACAATTGTATAGACTGTCAAAACTCATAATCACTTTTAGGATGATCCTCACATAGTCCACTCTAACTTTTATTTTTATACTAACATGATCTAACTACTTCCATGGCTTTTATAGGCCATACTTTGCTCTTGAGTCTCAAATCCACTTACGCAAACATTTGAATTTGAATTACAATGGTTATAATTTTGAATCTTAATGACTATTTGTGGAGGATTAAAATTTATGGACTATATCACATCTTAGCACATAGGAGCAACTTGGGAAGATTATAACTTGAACTAGAAATCTTTTTAGGACATCAAACTTTTTTTGGAGACTAATATGATACTTTTATCAACACCTCCATGAATCCCTTTGACCAAATTTGAATTCTCAAATAATCATAATAAATGCTCAAAAATTATGATCTAATCATGCCTAAAAGATGGTATTTGATGGACTAGCTTCTCAAAATCTAGAATTACACTTTTCTTCACTCCAAAGGAACTAGGACCTCACCAAAACATCTTGAAAACCCTCAAATCATTCTCTAACACCTCATAGTCCTACACTCATGCCATAGCCTCTCATCACCATCAAAATTTCCTATTTATAATTAATTCATCTATGAGCCAAGTCAATCGAAGACATTAATCACAACACATGAGACCAATGACCATATTCCAACAACATGGTGGACCTAAACCTACATAGGTGTAATCAGACCTATTGGGCTTAAAATAGGCCTAATTCTTAAAAGGTATATAATAACACTAATATGGACATATGTTCTTTGATAATCATTATAAGACCTTCATGGGGAATTAAAAGGTTATTAAAATCCTTTAGTTTGTAGAGAAGGTCACAAAGAAAGCATTTCTTAGATTAGATGCATAACAGGGTGCACAGAATGTAGGGAAGGGCTCAAGAAGTCATATTAAGATGATCATATCAATATGGATTATTATAATGGTATTTTTATGATATATTATATGTTTTATATGGTCCAAAAATAGTTTTTAGTAGAATTTGTTTGAGGATTGAACTTCCTATTTTTATGAAAAATCCTTAAGGGTATAAACTACTTAAAACCCTCTAAAACCCTTGCTCATGACCCAATGAGGAAAATGTGGATATAAATTAATATAGGATTGATATTTTTTTCAGGTAAAATATTTTTTATTGTAGACAACTTCCACAGGTTCCTTCCCATCAATTTGGCTTACACCTTATTTGTATGGATAAAGTACAAAATCGGTTTTTTGATAGTTTTTTATGTTTTGTAGGTACAAAGTAGTTTCAAAGTATGTGAATAAATTTGGTAGATATATTTAGACCTAATATATCTCCTAATACTAATTTATTACTTCATAAAAGTGCACAAGTACCTCTACAAGCATCTTCACTTTAGGCAGTCCAAACTGACAAGGTGAATGAAAGATGATCACCAAGTGAGAAGGTGATAACATTAATTGGGAGGATTTTTAAGGTATAAATAATGTATTTAGCTATAATAAAACTACTTTAATTTTTAATAACACCCATTTTATTTATTGGTTTGAAAAATTGAAGACCATCTTGCTGTCAAGTGTGAAGGAGGAGTGAAAGAAGGATGATAGTGACTGTAGGCAATGAGAACACTTATCCACAAGAAGATCAATTATTAGGGTCCCATAAAATTAATGTTGGATATTTTTATTAGCCCCCACATCATATTTCATATTTTTCAGCAATCCCTATTTTATCTTGTAGCACTCAAGACAAGCCAATGATAAAGATAGTTTTCAAGAAGCTAATTGAGAGACCTTTATGCCAAGTTTGGGGAGTTTGATACTTCAAAGGGAAATTTTTACAAATAAACCTTGAATGGTATATTTATTATTATATTCCCATATGAATATAACTCCTCTTAACTTGACACATATTTTAGTGGCTCTTGAACTTCATTCTTCTCTCCCCTTTCTCATATTCTATAAATACTAGCTATTTCGGCTCTTATATCTAATTCTACACCATGTATGGTCAAGCACTTATTTTTTGATGTTTTAATTTTCCTTTGAATAATATATTAAATATTTATTTGAGTTTAAAAACATCTTATCCAAGTGTGTGAAGATATGTATGGTGAGGTCTAGTGATAAACAACTATCCTTCTCTTCTCGTTATCCTTTGATGTCTGGTTTAAGAAGCTCTCATTCTAATAAGTAATATGGAGTGTATATAGTGTGTTTATATTATTTAAAGTTATAGAGTGTCCTTAGAGTATATAATATAACCTATATTCCACTTACCTTTAGTTTTCTCATGTATATCACCTCTATATCGAAATACTAATAGAACATTCCAGGACTTTGAGGCTAGTGTTTTAGGTCTTGTTTCTTAGTGAAAGAAATATGATGGTATTGTGAAAATACTTATGGTATATCACCCCCTTAGATTATCTTTAATTTTTTAATAATTTTATCTCTTTTCCCATAAATAATCAACTAGTTTATGTGATAAGTAATTCAAGATTAATTCAATGAGCTATCCCTTAAACCTATAGGTCTACCCCTACTATAGGCAACCCATAGGCCTAGAGGTATTCCAATGTTGCTGAGATATTAGAAAAGTATTGAAAAACATACTCTAGGGTGAAATATTTTGTGACAACAAGTACTTATCTAGAAACTTCTAGAGATGAAGTATACGGAAGTTAAAAATTGGTAAATGAGTTGGTTTGAGTGTCATAATCAGGATCCAAATGTTAGAAAACCCTCCTCAAAAATACCATCATACCTTGGATAGTAGTGGTGTGTCACTACTACCCATGTTTTGTGATAATTTTCTCTATGTAATAATTTATCTATAATTCTAAGAAAAACTATGTCTAAATCATCTAGGCCTATTCTTACATGGACAAACCTTAGTTTGTTATTTATGACCTATTTTGACTAATTTTTTATACAAACCCTATACATCCATGTTGTTATGGTATTTAAATAGAAAAATTATAAAAAGTGTGATGTTATATAGGTAGGATATACATACTCAACACCTCATTATGATGAGAGTTTCCTATATACCAATCCTTAGAGTAGGGATAAAGTTTGATGTAGTTATCCCCACCTAAGTGATGATGGAGGTGCAAGTGAAGATAATATGAATCCCACTTTGATTGATTTGAGTTAATTTTGAGAATGTAAATCTATGTATTATGAGAGTATTATGGTTGTAGATGATTATATAAAGAAGTAAGGAAAAATAAGGATTAATAAACTTGATTGTGCACAACTTATTCTAAGTTAGTTTGTATGTATTTTCTTTCATTTCCATCTAGTGAATAAAGGGATAAAATTAAAGTGTGTGTGTGTGTGTGTGTGTGTGTGTGTGTGTGTGTGTGTGTGTGTGTGTGTATTTGGTTCTTGTGTTGGTTTTAAAATAGGTCTAATATAGCATATTTGTTGGGGCCAAAAAGAGGGGAAATTACAATAACAAAAAATTGTGACAGTATCATAGGGTGATAGTGTCCAAAGTATGATGCTAATGTCGAAGTGGTAGAACCTAAGGCACTAAGGGCCTAAATACCTAAGGGAGGGTCTAATATTAATTTTTATAGTTGTATGGATGAGTCAAGTATGATAAAAATATGGATAAATTTTTATAGAGGTTGTAAGATAGGTTTAGGGATATTCTAGGGATGGGTGGTATAAATTAACACCTATTCCACTCAAGTGACATTGTAGATGAGGTCTAAAAATTACAATCTCAATCAAATTATAGAAAGCAACCCCAAAAAATAGAAATGCTATGAAATATGATAATAATGTCACTAAAAATCCATATCAACCTAAAAAATATCTAACAACATCACTAATAAGATAAATCATCCAAAAATAAGGGGAATGTAAAAAGATACTAAAGAAGCACAAGGAAAATAAGGCTAATTGAGAAATGGTGAAATGTAAAATGTGATATATTAAACCCAAAGGTGTTACCTAAGATCCACAAGGGAAACCAAGTCTAAATGTAAATCATTCTAAAATATGGGGAAGTTGAAATATATAAAAATAAAACATGAAGGTGCTATGAAATATTCACAAAGGATGACTATAAATCATCCCAAATGAGGGGAAAGCTAAAATATTGAAAATTAAAAATCAAGGTGTGACGAAATATCCATATAGAATCTAAGGATGATTGAGAAGTGATATAAATGATGAAAAATAAATATGCATGCAAAAAATAACGTGATAAAAATTAAAGGTCATAATAAATAAAGATATTTATAATGAGCATCACATATGCTAAATATAAAAATATGAGATCCAATCATGTGAATAAATGTGAATTAAATATGAAAAATTATAATATCTGATTGAAAATTCAATGAAATATCTCTACACACATCAATAACATATATCAAATAATAATACAATTGATATCTAATATGAACCATACTCTCTTCTACCCTTTTTAGGATTCATGATAGCACTACCAGTTAGATGATCTCAAAGGAAAAATTAGGCACACTAGAAGGCAAAGGAAATGAGGTATATAGATGAGAATGACATAAGTGAGAAAGATAATGTGTCATTATATAAGGAATGGGACATATCCTCATACTGAACATGTGATTTTGGTCATAATAAATGTTGTTCCTTCATCCTAGGTGGACCATGTGAATGATTTTGGGATCCTTGAGGTAATGTATTTATAAAATATCTAAAATGTTGTTGAATGAATATAATCCTATTCATAAATCATGTAAAACAATGGTGACAAAGATAATACACCTCCTCATGTTTGTGGATATAATCAGGTGTTATACTTAGAGGTAACATGTTTGGCTAAAGAGGAAAATTAATTTCTTCAAGATAAAGTGCATAACACTAATATCAAAGAGATCCATAGTTTGTCAAATAATTTGCATTATTATAATAAAAACATCAAGAGTTCCTATGGTTATAATATTGAGGAAATAAATTATACATGGTAGGAACTACGTCTTTACCATTTGAGATGGTAATTTTTGTAGGTAATATCTACACTCTTGATTTTAATGACCCTACACCTCTTGAAACTCAAAATATGATTCTTCATCTAGGGTGGATGGGTGTGGGATATTATCTAACATATGTGGATGAACATATCAGGGTCTATTTTTAATCTCTTTGAAGGATTCATCACTATCAAAGCATAAAGTGGTTGATTCAAAATTTGATTTTATTTCTTTAGATATCCTTGATACACTCAACACTAGTGTAGTGAGTGACTAGAGACATTGTGAAATAAACAATATGGTGCTTCTATATCTTTATGAAACATCCTTAGTTTAATCCAAATATGTGTGGTCAACATCTCTAGAGGAAGTGAGCTTTAAGGATTATAATATATAGCAAACTGATAGTGTCTCACCATACTTTGGTAATTAATCATGATTCAAATAGGCTTAGAATAATAGGAACTAGATGTGAACTAAAATTTAGAATGCACTCCATATAATATCTATAAACATCAATTAAAATAGGAATGATATTAGGCAAGTTAGTGAGACAAGGATAACTAGGTCAAAATATTTAAATTAAACTAATTTTAGAAGAAGATGAGGATTCATTTAAAGAGTGTTTAAGGGGAGAAAAATAATGAAATGTTTATAAATCCTTGGATTGGAAATAGACAAACAATTATGGGCCATCAAAGGTATAACCATCACTATAATTAGAAGTGATGAGATTTATTTTAAGGGATTCAACCATAAATTCACTATAGTATGTACGGGAAATAAGCTTCTTAGTAATTACCAATGAAGTGTGAAACTTGTAAGTTAGATTCTTAAAATAATGAGGTCACAAGTGGGTGGAACTAAGATATGATGCTTGAAGTAAGCTATATTTTATCATTTTAAAATTAATCTCATCCTGATCATCATTTTCATAATAAACGAGGTTGATTTGAATATATCCTACAAGACTATGGTGACCATGATAACCTCACTTTGAGTTGATGGGATAATTAAAGTGTTGATATTAAAAAAATGGTATGCTAGGTAAACGTTCAAGGGTTGGGATTTTAAAGACACCATGTTCTTAGAATTATTAAAAATCATAAGAGTTAATATAACTTGTAATTTTTAAACAACACCCATATAAGGGAACTTCACACATTGACATACGGAAGAGGTCAAAACCCTCATATGATGATTCGAAGGGTGCCCAAAAAATGTTATAATATAGAGGGAAATTGAATATCATGACCTTAGATATAACTATTATAGGTGGTACAATTAGAGGAATCCAAATTATGTAGTGAGTATAAAGAAAATTTTATATAATTTGAAATTAAAGATATGAATCGACCAACCTATCCCAAATGTATTAGCTATTTATTTAGTTGTGTTGTAAGTGAGATTATTGACCAAACATTACATTGAATAACTTTAAAATAGAAAAAATATGTTTTTTGGTCTTCCTTGATAAATACCTATGATGAAATTATATATTAACACATGAAAACATGTTTCAAAATAATAAATATTGTGCTACATGTCTTTGTAAATAATTATTTATTTATAAATAAAGCTAAAACAAGCATACTACACGATAAATTACATGAAAATATGTCTATAAAGTGAAACATAAACTAATTCATTTACCTTATACTGATTAAATAATATTTTAGGATAACTTAAATTAGATTGATAAAAAAAATTAGACTTATCAACAAGACAAGGTCAACATGCAAGAAACATTTTTTTAGCAAGTAAGCAATTCATGCAACCTAGTCAAGATAGGCATCCAAAATCCATAGAAAATAAGAAATCAATTAAAATAAAATTAATTAATTTAATTATAAAAATTTCACCCAACCTCTTGGGTGATTTATGGATAACTTTTTTTTATTTTAGTTCAGTATACTTTCAATGTACTACACTCTAATTGACACTTCTAGCTATTTTTAAGGAAGTTCACAAAAAGTGTCCAAAATTGAAAAAATAATTAATATTTAGAATATATTACATAAATAAACATACTAAAATAATTAAAAAAACCTAAATAAAATAAATATAACATTAATACTGAAGTTCCTATATTGGCATCATAATCAATATTCTCCCTTTTGATGCAAAGAGGAGAGATGCCTAACATCTCCTTAACTTTTTCATAAATTTTCTTGTGAAATCCCTTGGTGATAATAAATTTTAATTAAATTCTCACATAATCAATTATAAAAAAATTATTATTGTCCAAGTATATATAAAAATAATTTTTGAGATTAATATGCTTGGTGCTATCATGAAAATGAGATTCTAGGACAATTGTATTGCCCCATTGTTATCATAAAAAATATGTGTTGTCTCAAATTGAGTCTCTCTAAAATAAACTAAGAGACTTTTCATCCATAATAATTGTGTGAAATATTATTTAATGGTTGTATATTTCTATTTATTAGAGGATAATTTAATTTTATCTTGTTTCTTTGAAGACCACAAAACCAAACCATTTTTAAATATGAATAAACACTTGAAGTTGACTTCTTATCATCAAGATATCCTACCAAATATAATTTTATCTATAAAATTAAAAAAAAAAAAAATTATGGTTTGAAATTAATACCGTTATTATAATTACCTCTTACTTGGAAATTATCCCATTACTTGTAAATTCTTGAGTGACAGTTTATCTGTAAATCTAAAAAATAGTGAAACCCCATAATTGATATCAAGTATTATCATGTGAGATACATCAAAAATCCCACCATGATTATAAATTTTTTTTCATAATATTAATTAATTACATCCTCTCTCATTATATTTTATCCACTTTCAATTGGCATGTCCACTAGTTTAGAATCATGAAGATTGTATTTATTTAACATGTCTTAGACATATCTGGCTTGAGAAATAAATAATTCCTATTTATCTTGATAGAATTACATACCAATAAATTCATAAATTAGTATAATACCAATCATATAAAATTATTATTTCATAAATTCCTTGAATCTATTAAACATTTCCATAGAGATACATGTACATATCAATTTATGTACATAAAGACACACATATAATACATTAAAACCTAATGATTTTATGTAAAGAGTTGGTTCCTTTTGACTTATTAAAAATCCCTGATCCAATAAATAGATATAAATTATTGAGTAACAAAATATTGGATCTTTCTTCAACCCATAAATAACAATTTTTAATTTATATATATAATTATTTCCCCTTTACCTCTAAACCTTATGACATCCCCACATATATGTGTTCTTCAATCATTCCATTTAGGAATGCAATTTTGACATCGACAAGATGGATTTTACATCCTTTATGAGTAATTAAAATAATCAGTAGTATTATAGTATCTTGATATGCCACAGTTACATAGGTTTCCTCATAGTCAACACCATAAGTTTGTGTAAATCCTTTTGTAACTAGTCTAGTTTTTATATTTTTCAACAATATCATCACTATTGACTTTGGTATTTTAGACCCAATTGGTTCCAATGACATGTTTATTTAATTGATACTAAAAATTATTATGTATATTATTTATCTCAATTTAATCCATCTCTAATTTAATATCATCAACCCATTCTTTCTTTTGAATAGCTTTTGCATAGCTTCTAAGTTTACTAACCATAGATGAAAATATAAACATAATATTTTCATCATAAGAACCATAAAATAAATAAAATAATTTTATTTAATCCTTGATATCATCCTATCATATTTATTATCTAACATTATATTTTATGGATATGGATTCAAAAAATGATTGTCCTTGCTTAAAGTTGATGAAAATGGATGACTAGTATCTTGTGAAGAGCTAGTATTGTTTCCTATTGACATAGAAACATGTAGGACTTTGTAAGCACTAAAAATAAACTTAAATAAAATTTACCCTTCATTTATGACATACACACACACACACACACACACACACACACACACACACACACACACACACACACACACACACACACACACACACACACACACACACACACACACACACACACACACACACACACACACACACACACACACACACACACACATTATAAGAATAATCATACACCTCATTTTATAAAAAATATTATAAATACTATGAATAATTATGGACTTAGTAGTAGGATTTTTAAACTTTTATGTTTTGATTTCATCAATATAACCTATGAAATTATGATCAATAATTTTAGTATATAAATTTTTATAAAATTAAACATCCCTTATTTTACCCTTACCTTAACATGTGTTTATTTTCATGCTTAAATTTCCTTTAAATTGGATGGAATTTCCATCTCCTAGTTGCACTTGGATTTTGAAAGTGTTATCTAACTTATTAAGACCATATTTGTGACATATCATGTGATTTGAAAAACTTAAATAAATAGACACAAATTATTTTCATATTATATTCCCATAATACATGTGATAAAATAATATTAGTGTTATTATTTCTAAATTTTTATCTTGTAATGCCTTCTCTTCATCCTATTGATTAGCTAAATTCTTAGCTGCAAATATCCTAGAATATTTTATAATGTGTCCTTATTTTTTTAAAGTAATGATAAGTAAAGACTATTTATTTTACTTGAGATTTTAGATTCATATTTTCTATTTAATTTTATTATTTTAAAATCCATTTATTTCAATTTTTATTTATATATTTGTTATTTAAAACCTTTTCCTTGGCTTCAAGTGATTTTTGTTTATCACCTGTATGTAGTCTCATATTATCCTCATGGAACAAGAGAAAACCAACTAACCCATCAACAATAATCATATTAATTTACTTACACTCATCAAGAGTGATCATAATATTAATTTATTTTTGACTTAAATATCTCAAAAAAATTATTAATATAACACTATATTGCATAATTTATCCATAAAACCTCATTTTATGCACTAAATCATTTATCTTTATGTAATATTGTCAAACTCCTTAATTACTAGACATTCTTAAATTTTCAAAATTTGTTTTATGAGTTTGGAGTTTTTAATATATTTACTTAGTATATCATTTAAATGAAGTTTCCAAGGGATACCATGCCTCATGGACATTATTAAATCCTAAAATTATTGGATATATGCTTAGTTATAAGACACTTTGAAGATAAATAACGCTTGTGAATCTAATTTTTCTTCATCCTTTTTTATTTTTATTTTTTAAATTTGAGTCAAGGTATTATAATATTAAGTTTGTTTGTAACAATTTTTAACTTTATACCTAAATCCTTTTCATAAAATAACTCTATTAAATTGATATCTACAATATTCAAAGTTGTCACCTTTGAAGATCAGAATCTTCATGGAAGTAAAATTTATTGAAGCCAGTGATTCTCCTAATAATGGCTTGAAACCCTTTTGAACCTTTTTTGAATGAGTATTTGATACCAAATGAAGGTTTATAATATATTAAGTTAGTGAACACCATATTTTATTTAATTTTAACTAAATTTATGTATCAACCAATATGTTCCATAATTACTATGTCTTTATATACTTGCATTATAAGTGAGATTATTGACCTTAACTTCCATTGAATAACTTAAAAATAGAAAACATATATTTATTTTTATTAAATATTGGATACATATAATAAATTTACATATTAACACATGAAATAAAATTCTTAATAAAAACTAATGTGACACACTTCTTTGTGCACAATTATTTATTAATAAATAAAACTATTGCAAGATAACTTGCATGACAAGTTATGTCTATAAAGTAAAATCTAAATCAATTGATTTAATTAAAAACTAATTAATATAAAAATATAATATAATATAAATAAAACTATACTTAATAAAAAAATGTTGACTTATTGAAAAAACAAAGTCAACATGTAAGAAGCGTTTTTTAGCAAGCAAGCAACTCATGCAACCTAGTAAAGATAGGTTCCCTCACTCCATAGAATATAGGAGGTTTATAAAAATAAAATTAATTTAATTTAAATAATATATAAAAAGTGTGATCCACATATTGGATATGAATTTATAAGTGTTTGAGTTTAGTTTACATTTAGTGAATTGTGTTATAATTGGCACTTCTAGCTATTTATTTTATTCTCAAAAAAATGTTTAAATTTGAACAAATATTTAATAAAGGATGTATATGAATTAAATAACTATCATAAAATAATAAAACACTAAATAAATTAAATATAACATGAATACTCTAATTCCCATATTTTCATCATACTCAATAAGGGTTAGTATCACCTTGTATCTTGTAAACAACACCCATGTAAGGAAAATACACACATTAACATGTAAAAGAGGCCAAAAACCTCATAATATGAGTCCAAGGGTTCCCATTTTTAAAAATAATATATAGCTAAGTTAATATCATGATCTTAACTCTACCTAGAATAGGTGGTACCCTGGTAACAAGCCAAACACATTCTAATTTAGGCATTTTATTTGTTTGTATATTTGGTACATGATTTGGGTAGACTTAATGTTGTATTAATTATATTCTAAGGTTTTAATAAATTCAAAATAAGTGAAAAAAGTGCATGATACTTAATATATCAAGGATATTTTTGATTTAATCTTACAAACTTAGACACTAATAAACAAAGGAGTGTCATTCGCATAAAGTAAGATATTGTTGGAGATCATAGATTCTATAGGAAAATTTTAAGGAAAGAGATGCATACATAATGTTATTGACCTATATGGACATATCTTAAAATTAATATAAATTTATTTCCTTAGAATCATTCATGGCATCTTATTACCCTATAGGTGGTGGTCTAAGCACGTTGAACTTGAAAAAAAAGATTCATAAGATGTCTCATGTGATGTGAAGAAGTAATCATGAGCTTAAGAAATAGGATTTGAGATGGAAATATAAAAATTTATTATATGGTATCCCATTACTAAAATACTATAAAATAGGAACTAAATTATAAAATTAATTAAATGTAGATGAATTTTAACCTAAGTCTAATTTAAAGTTAAAGTGTATAATTTCAACATTGTTTATATAGTTGAGGTACAATGAGCTAATTGTATCATCCTAGATAATAATTTGGTGACATAATGAAATTAGAAATATATTGTTTTAGCCTAGAAAATACTATAAAATAAATACTACATTATGAATTAGATCTGTTGTAGATGAATTTAAGCCTAACCAAGTTTGATTTTACGACAAAGTGTACAATCTTAGCATAGTTAAGGTAAAATCAGCTAATTGTATTAGCCTATCTAATGTATTTGGTGACATGGGGACATTGAAAATAGACTATATCAAAATTTATGATACAATAACATTATAGTTAGGTGTATAAATAAATTATACTAGGCTAGATGATATAATAGAGGTGGATTTAGGTAAATTTGATTGTACTAAGATGGTTGATATAGTTAGAAATAAACTAAAGACAAAATATTGTAATGAGATAGTTAATAAAATAGGAATCAAAGTGAACTATACTAGGTTGTTCAATATAGCTTGGCTATTATAAAACATAAAAGTGATGATTAATTCAAATTTAATAGCAGAAAAAATACATGGATGATTATTGTATACTATTATATTGGTTGGTAAGGAATATGAGGCTTAAGAGGATATAGATTGTTGTATGAAAAAAAAAGTTTAATATTTTTCATATTCACTAATTTTTACTCATTATTGAAATAATGAAAATTAACTATGGTTTAAAAATCATTAACATCTAGTCGGGAAGGGGTTTTATCTCAATCTTGATTTTGATTGTTAGTTTGTTGATTTGGAGTATGATTTTGGAGAATATTAAAATAAATAGTAAGGTAAGAATTATCTTGTTAATTTTCTTCATGCTTGACGTTGGATTCATGTCCCTTAACTACCTTATAATAGGATTTGTGATGATATATAATCATGGATTCATGATCAAAATTTTTATCAAGCATGAACTCAAAAGTTAGATATCTAAGTTTCTTACAAGTTTCATGGGAATGACCACAATTTAAATAAAACTTATAATTTTAAAATCATAAAAATAAGAATTAGGATGATAAGGATAAAAATATCTAAGTGTAGGTATAATAATACATTTCTTAATATTATATAAGAAAGTGACCTGATTAATTTCATAATTATTTATTTGTGAGGGTAGGGGAGGATGTTAAAATGGACGTACTTGGATAGGTGGGGAGAGATTCACTTCAATGTATCTTCATATAATAATAACATGGATTTTTATATTATCATAATAAGTATTAGAGACAACATTATCGATATAATTATTGTTTTTCTATCTCCTAAGTATTCAAGTACCAAGTTTGGGTTGGGATGCCTTGAATTATCTTATGAGAAAATATTCATGTTTGGCTTGATCTAATTCTTCCTTCAAATATTTTAGAGAAATATTCTTGAAAATATATTATAATTATAATTTTATTATATTTTTGAAAATGTATATGAGGTTGTCTTTCATCATAGTTCACTCAAATTTGTTGGCTAAGGATTTCCAATGTTTGGTAAAGGTTTGGACCATCTCATTTTCCACTTGATTGTAATTGATAAATTGAAATAACTTATATTTAATAAAACCATTCGATTAAAAATATTTTACCAATGTATAAGACAAGTATTATTAGATATAAATGAAGTTACAATTTAGCTAATTGTACCATTCTAAGTCATCACCATAAAAGATTTTGACAAGTAGTTTGGTAGCTATAAAAGTGTTGAGTTTAATACAATATCTATAAAGATTACCAAGGGCTTTAGAATAAAAGTGGGATCAATGGATATATTATAGTATATTTTAGGATTGATACTACCTATGTAAATGTCTTTAATTTTAGGGACTAAGAGTTCTTTTCGAAGGTGCTTGATGACTTTAATGTGAAGAGGCATTGTGAAATGATATTTTAAAGTGTGTATCTAAGTGGGGTGGTTTAATTTTGAATTGACACTCCATATTGAATTCATTTAGGTCATTTTTTCCTTTTTAAAATTTAATTTCACATCTACATCATTTTGGGTACTTGTATTAGCTTATATGTTATCCATTTCACTATTTTCTTATAAGATAATCTGGTTAGAATTATGATTATTTTTGTTTAAATTAGAAGTGTGAGTGGCATGTTTAGATGCACTAGGTGTAACATTAATTTTGGTATTAATGTGAGTACTTGGGATAGGCCCACTAAAAGATATAATTTCCATGTTATTAGCTATACTAGGCATGGTAAATGAATAAGGGAATAGGGAAGTTGAAAATTAATTTTCCATATGTCCTATGGAAAACGTTCAAGTAGGGGAAGGGGAAATCTCATGTGGTATTACATCATGAGGTGATGAAAAACCACAAGGCCCTTATTTATATTTTGAAGATTATCTTGAAGTTATATTTTCATTTTATTTGTATATTTTATGTCACAATCATCTTCAACCTCATAGTATTGGATTAGGGGACCTAATCTAGTGCTTTTATGGTTTTTATGTGGCTCATATCATTTATCTCTAGTGGAAGCCATACTAAAATAAATGTAAACTTGATTTTGATTCATTTTAAAAATATAAGGCATGTAGGCATTTATGGAAAATATATTGGTATTGTATATTTTCATAGCATTAGGATTGTTATAGAATAACTAAAATTCCTAGTGGGTTTTCTCTTTAGAATTTTCTAAGATATTTTTCATAGTGAAAGAGAAAAATTAAAATATATTGAGTTGGTAATTGTATTTAATTGCACATGAATGCTAAAAATATATGGTATTGGGTACGATGATGCATTATGGAATTAGAACAAGAGAGAGAAGACTATATCAAGTTATTCAATGTAATTTGAAACAAATTTAGAACTGTATCTAATAAGATGATATAGTTAGTATGAAGAATAAAACAATATCAAGATAAATGATGTAAAATTATATAATAGACTCTATCATCTATTTTGATATAATATGATATAGGGAAGTTATCAAATTTGGATGGAAATTTGATGGAGAGGTAAGATAAATATAATCTTAGAGGAGTTAAGCATAATAGTAGTGGGGGTGTGATAGAATAATATGTAAACATATCTCAAAAATTACCATGACCTAATCCCACACCATTCTAGGTGTACCCTTTAATTCATGCACTTAACATGATTGATACGTCAACAAGTCTCTACACGATAAAACATAAGTATTATGATAATATTATAATGATAAAGTGTTTATATAAATCCTCCATTTACTATTTCATGATTATCTCATTTTATCATATATTTTTTAATTTATTCAATAATCCAATTGATAATTTTCAAACAAAAACTTTCCCTTCAACTTCAAAACCATCCTCTCCCAATGGGAAATATTGTCTTTACCTTTATGATTTATCTCAAGTTTTACCTCCTTCCACAATAAATTTGCACATTCCTTCAACTTAATATGTGAAAAATTCACCATGTTTTCATGCAATAATTATTTAAATTCAAATTACTCCTTCATATCCTTGAGCCAATATATTATCTCTTATATGTTATAATTTCTATAAAAACATGAAATCTAAATCTTTTCTCCTCTTATAATTATATAAATATATTTGATAAGGCACTCTTCTTCTTCTTATTCTATTTGATCAGGTGTTCATCCCACTTATTTATCATTCTCATTTTATGATTCAAACTTTACATAACACACATCATCCCTTGAGATGAATCCTATTATTATATATTCATCCAAAACACTCAAACTCATCTACCAAACTTGTAACATCTTAATGATATCATCAAAACTTTTAGATAAATTGTAACTATTATGCCTAGTATCACCACTCATTTTGGTGGCATTTCGTCTATTCAATACTATAGATTTACTATTTTAACACTCTTTATAAAATTACACAAATAACACCACTTCTCACCTTTACTAATTATCCACCCTAATAATAATAGAAAAATTAAAACTTTTACTCTCTCAACACAAAGTTATTTCTTTACTCTGATACCAAATGATGTAGTAACAATTAGTGGTATTAGTGGAGACATTAAAGAGAAGCAGATGGTAAAATAGTAAAACTTAATAAATACTAAATAATATTTAATATACTGAGAGAGACAGCCATTTTTTAAAAAAGTGTCTCCATGAAGCTTAGAGAGAGATAGCCATTTTGACATAGTGAGACTAAAACTCCCAAAACTATAAAGACTCACATATCTCCATACCTTTTTCTAACTTGAAATCCATATTGAATTTGAAAGGATGCTTAAATTATTTCTTTTATTTATATTTTTTAGTAAAATTAGGAAACATAAACTCGTGTCTTGCCCTCATGTCTATAATGGAAAATAAAGCATTTTTGGTCTCAATTTGATCTCTCTTGACAGACTTAGGTTTCCAAACCCATGTGTAACCTCTTCCTTGCACACTATGAGCTCCATACACCTTTTTTTGATTTAAAAACTCATTCATCCTATTCCTATAATTCTATTAATGTGAAAAACTTTATGACATTTGATATAAACAAGATCATTCATACCTTTTGTTTGATGATGATTGTGATCTTCCTTTCTTATCTAAATAGAAGACAAATTTTGTATCTTCTTCATATATGATTCCTTCTTTGTTATATGAATCAATCAACCTTGATCATGATTATCCTTCATATTATTTGGTCTCAATACCATTGAGTGACTTGTAGGAGCTTTTTTTTTCTTATCAAGACTTGAGTGCATATTCAAACTATTTTTGTGGAGTTTAGCAATATGTCCTAATTTATTATAACTATATCAAATAATATCATTAAACATACCTCTTGATTTATTTGAATTATTACTTCTCCATGAAAAAATTATCCTTCTTATAAGGCTCCATGAATATCCATACTTGACTGACTTCCTTCTACAGTCCTTAGCTCTATGACTATACTTACTACATATATAACAATGACCATGGAATAAATTAGCATACCTTGAAGCATTTAGTTGTCTAACATACCTTTTCACATTAATTTCAAAGCTTGAAATATTATATACATAATCAATTTTCTCATACTTCTTTTCCAACTTATCCAACTTGACTACAACCAGATCATAATCAATCTTCAATGACTCCATCTCAATCTTTAGTAGAGTGTACTTGTCTTATTCTTTTTTCAAATTTTCACCTATATTCCTTAACTAATCCTTAAGAATAATGATCTTCTCTTCATCCTCTTTGGAATTGTTTTCCATGCCTTTAAATTTATATTCTTGTACTTTAATAGACTTGACCTATTCTTGATACTTCTTCTCATGTCTCTGAGACTTTCCTAAAAAACTTCCCTCAAGAGAACTAACTTGTGCTTCAAGACCTTTGATCATATTCCTCAATTTATGATTCATATTATTCTTTTCCTTTAGTTCACCAAATGCACTCATGAACTCATCTTCTAGATCAACTTCTTCTTCATTGCTATCATCTTTTCTACTTTAAGATAAGTTTTTTTTATCAAACATGATATCCTTGTCTTTTGAACAATTTTCCTATCTTGAACTCAATCGTGTCTTGGCATCTTCTAGCTAAACCTTGAGATTATTGATAGCTTTCTAATCCTCTTTGGCATATTTCTTTAGAGTACATATCTATGCTTCAAGTATCTTGATCATAGCCTTCCACTATTGATTCTCTTTCTTCAATTGCTTAGCCATCTTTGCACCTACTTAAGATCTCCTTCAAGTTGTTAAGATATTCCAAAGGACCTTCTTTGATACCAATTGTTAGAGGTACAATCACTAGGGGTTAATCATTGATCTTAGTTAATTCAAATCAAATTTCAATTCTTTCAAACTCTTAATAAATTACAAAAATCATTCATTAAGCATACATCATTCATAGCAATTAATAAGAGACACAATGCCAGATCAAGCACATAATAGAAGACATAAGTAGGAAACCCTCTTGGGGGAGAAAACCCACTAGAACCTATAATTGGAATATTGTCCTATGATAAAAAAAACTAATTTAGAAAAAAAAATCACTAATCAAGGAACTACCATAACTTACTTAGTGAGACTACAATACCACAAGGTGATACTACATCTATCTAGCTAAGTAACCATAACAACTAGACTTTTAGCAAGGTTCAACTTGCAAGGAGACAAAAACCACCTTAGATGTTTAGAAACTACAACACCTATGAAAAAATCAACCTTTAAATTGATGTCTTCAATAACTAATGATGGGACTATGATTATCACTCTTTACCTTCATAGTAATAACTTGTTCACCACATTAACAACATGACCAGATGGTCATACATAGAGTCTACACTATTTAAATCTTTGCTCACACTTAATATTAAAACCCATAAGATAATTATTATGACATCATAAATATGACCTATAGATCATAAAAAACATCATAAACTTGATATACCCTTCAACCCATAAATTGGGCACACACATCTTTCACCTTGCTTTCACTCACCATATAACTCTCTCAAATAGCCTCTTGAGCATACTCATTCATTATGCCTCTTTTAGGCTTATTAGGTCCAATTACTTATGTGATCACCTTCATCACCTTGACTATACAAGCATGATCGATACTATTTTCTTACTACTATTTCTCACTAACTTTCACCTTCTCTTTTGAAGCGTCTCTCCTTTTCTTAACTCCCCATTCGTATAACTAGCACACATAAGCTAAATAAGCCTTGTACTTGTACCAATATCTTGGTATAACCCATATTGGTTAGATAATATGCTTTAAAAAAATTAAATATTTTAAAAAGGTACTCATACATGTTACATTTAAAAACCAAACATTCCATAGGTTGGCTATTACCTCATTAGCCCCAAACCGTCGTTAGGTCTTGGTGAGACCTAAAACAATCAGACCTTCATACTCACATATTACATGTGGGACTAATTATACAAACTTAAAATTATAACAAGACATAAAACACATGAAAATATACTCCAATATACGCTTTAACACTCCCTCATGTGTCCACACCACTTGGAACATTAACTCAACACATGGACCTACCAATTAGTTTTCCTTGCTTCTTTAGATCTTTATATAGAAAACACAATCTCAAATTTATAAATAAAACATTAAAATTAATCAAATAACCACATGAAATTATAATATGGATAGATCTTCCAAGACCTCTTAAACATCTCCATATGCCTTAGACACTCCAACATACACCATCACACCTCAAACTATCTCACTCAAGATGACCACTCAAACTTGTCATACACAATCAAAATATAATCAATCTATTATGAATATCCACATATTATCAAGGGATACATATGAAAATAAAATACTTCACATAATTATTCTATACTTACAAAATAAATCCATATTTATTTGACTCGTCAATTCTTCTCAAAATACGTTCAACTCACTCCTACAACATGGTTACTCAAACTGCCAATGTATTCAACAAACATAGAAAAATTATTAAGAAATGTTAATACTTAATATATATTGAACACACCTTAAAAAACCACATATAAAAACCTCATTGATTCTAAAACACTCTCCAATATCCAATTCATCAAGAGATATCAAAACAATAAAAAATAAGCTTGAATAATCCTCTTGGGTCACTTGCAGAACAAATATAAACACATAGTAAATTTTGAATCACAATATAATTAACTATACATGATTATATATCTTAAAATTAATATTTTAATATTCATCTTTGATTCCTATATAAGTTTTATTTTTACTTCATGGACAAATTCTACATAGATCAAAAGATATAGCTAAAATACAAAGCATTGGTTTTTCCTTTACAAATTCAAATATTCAAAAGTAAATGGTCACAATTAAACCTCAAACATTATGATCAAATATTGTGTCCTAAAATTTTATAATAAAAATTTACCATCGATCTTCTCTAAACTTTAACAATTCTAGATTTCTATCACTTTGATCTCTTGACTTTAATGTTCATCGTTAATCTCTTTCTGTATAATCACCCACTCACAATTGATCCTTATAAGAAGCTCAATCTTTAACTTTGATCAGTGTTAATAATTAGAGACTTGGAACCATATTTATTATTCCTAAATTATTGGATCAATTCACTCCATTGATATTTCTTGAAATTTAACTTGTGCAAAATGACTAAGTATGGGAACCTTGCTTATCTTCTTAGAAGGTTAACTTTGTACCTCCATATCTTTTAATTTGCTCAAGTGTATGTTCTAAAATTTGGATCATATGATCTCCTCACATAGGATAATTTAATGATGTGTTTATCTGATCTTATTACCTTCACACATGTGATAGAAAATTACATTAAAATTCCTCTTATAATTTATCTGTCACAGAGACAACAATGTCAAGAATTACCTAAAAGGCAAACTTTGCACACGTATATCTTTTGACGTGCTTTAGCACACGATCTAAAATTTAGAAAAAATCAACTAAGAATGAAAATTAAAAGAACCCATATAATAAAATTATCTTGAAATAGCCACATATATGATATATTCCACCATCAAAATGCATACTTAGCTTCTCTTACTATATTGAAAATTTAGCTATGGGAAAACACTATCAGACTACTTGGGAGCCCAAATTTGTACATGTATATATTTTTACACCACTTCAGTTCATGATTTGAAATTTATCACAAACCAAGCGTTGAATAATGTGATCACAACCATATGACCAAATACCTACTCAGATTATCTACCAGTAGACCCTAATTGTTTAGATGAAAATAATGGATTACTAGATGAATTTCACTTATGTACACAAGAAATAAATGAATATAAAATATATTATGGACCTCTTTCAATTATTGAAATTAACATACACATCCCTGAACATCACTAATCATGCCAAAACTAAAGAACCATGTAGGAACATTAAGTCTTATTGAAGCACACTTGTTCATTGTCATTTTAACACACATGACACCTAATAAACATCCTTGGTCACCTTTGAGATATCATTGAAAAATATACAACAATATCCTCCTTTATAATTGATGTCAAATACCAATACAAAGCTTATGCTCAAACTCTAACTCATTCTTTAGGTTCATTCTCCCCCTTTGACACAATGACAAAGTGGGATAAACTTATGATCCTATAGACCTTAAAAAAGCATCAAGGACCAATAATTAGAAGATACCATCTCTAAGAGATGATACAAACTCCCCTTAACATTTATCAAACCTCTTCTCACCTTGATATTCTCAACAATTCTACATTACTACACTCTTCTGATCATACAAGGCTTCTATGAAGACAAAATGTTCATAAACAATAGAAAATTTATGAACTTACCTTAAAAATATTAAGATGTAATCCCCCTAAGTCACTTGATCTTATGCACCTTTTCATTTGACATATTCAAACCATTTCCAACAATGATGAATCAATAAAATTACCTCCATACCTTCTCTCTTATATTCATGACATAGTATTCTAATCTTAGGACCTAACTAATTACAAAGCTCCCCATTTATTTATGCATGAGGATTGAATACAATGTCAAAGCACCTGACTTGGTTTGATCAAGTCATCATCTCAACTTGCTTGAGTTATCTTCTACATCATAAATCACCTTATCTTAAAAATGAATGAAGCATCTCACATATGCTTCCCCTCACATCAAACATAGTTCCTCAAGCCACTCACTATATCTATGTTAGCTCCCCCAACTCCATGGCATACACAACTTGTCATTTAAAAAACTTAGAGACCTTCTTCATGATATCAAAGATAAGATAACACATTATCCTCATCCTCAATATCAATCTTATCTTCAATATTAAAAAAATTGATAAATTAATTTAAGAAATATAAATTGACATGTTCTTACCATCACATGTGGTTTTTGGATGTGTGATCAATCTATCTTAGGTATGAACATTGCTTAAGAAGTTGTTTGTGTTCAATGAATATATTGGTAGTTTGAGTGACCATGTTACAAGAGTGACTTGAAGGTGTTCTGTGTAGAATTTATAAGTCCAATGAATATCAAGATATCATGTAGGTATCAAATACTAATGATAATGATTTGCTTTTTATGTTTATCCCCTAATCAGATGTGGAGTCATAATATATTGATTGTATTATGACTGTGTATGACCAATTTGAGTCATCATCTTGAGTGAGATAGATTGAGGTGTGTTGGTATTTTTTAGAGTGTCTAAGGTACATGGAGATGTTTTAGAATCTTAGAAGTTATATTCATATGATTTTTTCATGTGGTTATGTGATTTATTTGAGTGTTTTCTTTAGAATTTTGAGACTGTGTGTTGTATATAAAGACCTAAAGGAGCGAGGAGACCTAAAGGACTGAGGAGACCTAATAGGTAGGTCCAAATGTTGAGTTAATGTTCCAAGTTATGTGGACCTATGAAGTAGTGTGAAAGGGTCTATTTTAGGATGGTTTCATGTGTTTTAGGTGTTGGTAGAAGCTAAATATGGTCCAAGTAGTCTCACATGTAATGTGTGAGTATGAATGACTGATTATTTTAGGTCACACCAAGACCTGAAAGTGGTTTGGGGATAATGAGGTAATATATGATATAAGGAATGTATGGTTCATACATGTAATGTGTATGAGGACCTATTTAAAAATTTTAATTAGTGTGGTATGCATCTTGGCTAACCAACATGGGTTATACCAAGAGAATAGTATAAGTACAAGGCCTAATTTGCTTGTTTGTGTTAGTTATGTGAATGGGGAGTCAAAAGAAGGAAAGAACCTTTGAAAGAGAAGTTACATGTTAGTGAAGAATAGAAAAAATTAATTCAGATAAAACATGATCATTTGATCAAGGTGATGAAGGTAATCACATAGGTCATTGTACCTAATAGGCCTAGAAGAGGCCAAATGAGTGAGTATGCTCAAGAGCCTATTTGATAGAGTGTGTATGGTGAGTGAATCAAAGGTGAAGGCTTTGTGTGCCCAATAGATGGATTGAAGGGAAGAGTAGATTGATGATGGTGTGTATAACTTTTAGGTCAAAATTTTGATGTCATAATAGTTCTCTTATAGGTTTGAAAATTGAGTGTGAGCAAAGAGTTGAAGAGTGTAGACTATTTGTATGACTATCTGCTCATGTTGTTAATGCAGTGACAAAGTTTTGTTTTGAAGGTAAATATTGATAATTAGAGTGCCATCATCAAGTGTTGAAGACATAATTTTAAAGGTGGAGTTATTCATAGGTGTTATTATGCTTTCTCAACATCTAAGGTGGTTGTTTCCTCGTTGTGAGGTGAAACTTGCTAAAAGTCTAGTTGGTTTGGTTGTAGACAGGTGTAGTAACACCTTGTGGGATTGTAGTCTCACTAAATAAGGGATGGTAGTTCCTTGAACAGTGACATCTAGTCTAAATTGGTATTTGTTATTATAAGATAATAGTCCAATTGTAGGTTCTAGTGGGGTTTTCCCTCAAGAGGGTTTCTCACAAATGTCATGTGTTATGTTCTTGATCTTACATTGTATCTCTTGTTAGTTAATATGAATGATTTATGATTCATGAATTATTTTGGTAATTTATTAAGTGTTTTAAATGGTTTAAACTAAAGTTGTATTATCTAGGCTCATTCATTTACCCCTTCTCAGTGAGTGTACCTCTAAATAATGGTATCAGAATAGGTCCTTTGGAAGAAGCTTAACAACTTGAAGGAGACCCTAAGTAGGTACAAATATGGATAAGTAGTTCAAGAAATAGAGTCAACAATGAAAGGTTATGATCAAGGCACTTGAAGAACATATATGTACATTGAAGAAAGATGCCAAAGAGTATGAGAAAGTTATCAATAATCTCAAGGTTCAGCTAGAAGATACAAATACAAGTTTGAGTTCAAAAGAGGAAAATTGATCAAAAGAAAAGAACATCATGTTTGATAAAGAAACTTACTATAACAGTATAAAAGATGAAAGTGAGGAAGAATAAGTCGATCTAGAATCTAAGCTCATGAGTGTACTTGGTGAACTAAAGGAACAAAAGAAGAGGAATCATAAATTGAGGAATCTGATCAAAGGTCTTGAGGCATAAGTCAATTATCTTGAGGAAAGTTTGTTAGGAAAGTCTAAGAGAGATGAAAAAAAGTAAATAATAGATCAATTCTATTGAAGTGTAATCATATAGATTGAAGTAAATTTCCAACAAGGTTGATGAATATGAAGAGAAGATTAATATTATTGAGGATTAGTTAAGGACTATAATTTCAAATCTAAAAGAAACATAAGATAATTACAATCTATTATATACTAAGATGGATTCATTGAAGAGTGATCATGAGGTGGTTTAAGTCAAGTTGGATAAGCTAGAAAAGAAGTCTGAGAAGCCTGAGTATGTCAAGAATATTGAAAGCTTTGAAGGCAATGTAAAAAGTTCTGTTAGATAACCAAATGCTTCAAGGTATGCTAGTTTAGAAGCATGCTAGTTTATTCCATGGTCATTGTTATATATGTAGTAAGTATGGTCATAGAGCTAAGGACTATAGAAGGAATTTAGTCAAGTATGGACATTCATGGAGCCTTGGAAGAAAGAGAAATTGGTCATGGAAAAGTCATAACTCAGATTAGTTAAGAGGTATATTGAATGATATTGTTTGCTATAGTTAAAATAAAGTAGGACATATTGCCAAATTTTTCAAGAATAGTTTGAATATGAAATCGAGTCTTTACAAGAAGAAAGATGCTCCAAAAATTTAGTCAATAGTATCAATACAAAAGACTATGAAGGATAATCATGATCAAGGTGGTATGTCTATTATAAAAGAGAAGGAATCATATATGAAGAAGATACAAAATTTGTCTTATGTCTAAAAGGAAAATGAGGATTGCAATTAGCATCAAGTAAAATCTATGAATGATCTTGATTGTTTCAAATGTCATAAATTTGGTCACATTACTAGATATTATATTAATAAGATGAATAAATTCTCAAAGAAAAATAAGGTGTATGTATTTCCTAGTGTGTAAGGAAGAGGTCACACATGGGTTTGGAAGCCTAAGTCTGTCAAGAGAGATTATACTAAGGCCAAAGATGGTTTATTTTCCATGATAAACATGAAGGGAAGACAAGAGTTTATGTTGTCATATTTTACTGATAAAAAGAATTAAGTCAATAATCCTTTCAAAGTCATGCTGGAATGCAAGTCAGAAAAAGTTATGGAGATATGAGAGTCTCTATAGTTTTGAGACTTTTAGTCTCACAATGTCAAAATGGGTGTTTCTCTCTAAGCTTCAAGGAGACACTTTTTAGAAAAAGGAAACATGTTGGATGCTGGTAGGGACTTGGATATGTTTCATAAAAAAGAAAGCCAAGAAGGTCTATTGGGTGGAAGAAGTTCAGAGATTTGTATGATGAAGATGTGTCTATAGTTTGAAAAATAGGGAATGGAAGTTTCCAAGTGTCTAATCAAGTATGATGAAGTATAAATATTTTATATTTCTTAGAAATGTATGTTGATCTCATTCATGTGTGCTCAAGGTGTGTTCAAGGTTTTTGATCATGAAGGTAAGAACTTGTCAATTTCTATTACTTAAGTTGATTGATCAAATGTCGAAAGACTAAATACAAGATTAATGTTGTGGATGAGAAGAATGTGTTTTATTATCTTTTTTATCATGAATAAGGTCTTGAAGTTATGTAAATGACAAGTTGTGCATTCCATGGAGTTAGTGGGAGCTATCTCAGGTAGCTTGAGTGGCTTTAGGAACTATGAATGATGTGAGGGGAGCATATATGAGATGTTTCAGTCATGTTGAAGATAAGGTGATGTATGCTAAAGATGTTAACTACACTAGGTCGATATGTTGACTTGATCAAACCAAGTTAGGTGCTTTTACATTTTATTTAATCCTCATGCATAAAAAGAGGGGGTGATTTGTAATTGCTTAGGTCCTAGGATCATATGACTATGTAGTTGAATCTAAGAGAGAAGGTATGGAGGAAATTATAATGACCCATCATTTTTGGAAATAGTATAAACATGTTAAAAAATGGTGCCTAAGCTCAGGTGACTTAGGGGGAGTCCCTCTTAATATTTTCAATGTAAGTTCTTATAATTTTTATTATTCACAAATATTTGGTGTTCATAGAGGTTTTACATGATCAAAAGAGTGTAGTCATGAAGCATGTTCAAGAATCTCAAGGTGATATGAGGTTTGATAAATTTTAAGGGGAGTTTGTATCATCTTTCAAAGATGGTCTCTTCCTAATATTGGTCCTTGATGTTTTTTTCAAATTTGTAGGATCAAGAAGTTTAGTCCACTTTTTCATTGTGTCAAAGGGGGAGAAAGACCCTAAAGAGAGAGACAGAGTCTGAGCATAAGCTTTGTATTGGATTTTTCCATTAATGTCAAAAGGGGATATTTTTTAATTATGTCTACAAGGTGACCAAGGATGTTGATGAGGTGACATGTGTGCTAGAATGACAATGACAAAGTGTGCTTCAATGAGCCTTAGTGTTCGTGGATGGTTCTTTAGTTTTGACATGATTAGAGATGTTCAAGTATGAATATTTTAATTTTAGGATGTGAAATATGTCCCTAATATTTTTTATATTCATTGAGTGCTTCTATTGGTAATTAGAATTCATCTGGTAGTCCACTATTTTCATATAGACATTTTGGGTCTAGTGGCAGATAATCTGAGTACATAGTTTTTTGATGTTACCATTATCACACATGAATGAATCAGGGGTAGTTGGTCATATGGTTGAAAAAAAATTATTCCCTATTTTATTTTTTATAAATTTCATATCATGCACCAAAATGTGTTAAAATATGTGCATGTGTAAAGTTGGGCTCCTAGTTAGTTTGACAGTGTTTTCTCATACTTTGCCAAAATTGTAATATGTCAAGAAAAAATGAGTAGGAATTTTGATGGTGTAATATCTCACACATTTATATTTTTTCAGATATTTTGGTCATATGGGTTTGTTTAGTTTTTTTCCTAGTTCATTTTCACTAAATTTTAGATCATGTCCTAAAGCACATCAAAAGATATGCATGTGCAAAGTTGGCCTTCAAAGCAATTCTAGACATTGTTGGCTCTATGATAGATAAATATAAAAAAAATTAATGTCCCTATATCTAAAACATGTGAGGTTTAAATTTTTATCTAACTTTAACTTGTGAAAAAATGACTATGTATGGTAACCTTGATTATCTACCTAGAAGGTCAACTTTGCACCTCCATATCTTTTACTTCGCTCAACCACATGTTCTAAAATTTGGATCATATGATATTTTAACATAAGAGAATACAACCATGTGTCAATATTATCCTATAACACTCACATATGTGATATGTAAATACATTAAAATGCCTCCTAAGAATTACTTGGAAGGCCAATTTTGCACATGCATATCTTTTGACACAATTTGGTGCATGATATGAAATTTATCACAAATATACTAGGAAAAAAAATTAACAAAACCATATGAACAATTAACAAGAGAGAAAATGCAATATCAAACACATGGCACATGACATATGTGGGAAACCCTCCTGGGGGAGAAAACAAATTGAAACATACAATTGGACTATCATCCTATAATAACAAGAACCAATTTAGACTAGTTGTAATTGATTAAGTAAATACCATCTCTTATTTAGTGAGACTACAATCCCACAAGGTGCTACTAAACCTCTCTTGTTAAGTAACCACAACAACTAGACTTTTAGAAAGTTTCACCTTGTAAGGAAGCAACAACCACTTAGATGTTGAGGAACCACAATAACACCTATGAATAACACCACCATTGAATTTATGTCTTCAAAACCTAATGATTTAAATTTTATTATCCTTCTTCACCTTCATATTAACAACTCTATCACCACATTAACAACAATACCAGATGGTCATACACATAGTCGACACTCTTTAACTCTTTGCTCACACTCAATATTAAATCTTGAAAGAGAACTATTATGACATCAAAAATATAACCTATAGGTCATACACACCATCACCAATGTTATTTTTACTTCAACCCATACATTGGGCACACACATCCTTCACCTTTCCTTTTCTCACCATACACACTCTCTCAAACAAACTCTTGAGCATACTCACCCATTTTGCCTCTTCTAGGCTTATTAGGCCTAATGACCTATGTGATCACCTTCATAAGCTTGATTATACAATCATGTCTGATCCTCTTCATTATATTTTTTTCCTCACTAACTTGTACCTTCTCTTTCAAAGGTTTTCTTCTTTGCTTGACTACCCATTGACACAATTAACAAAAATAGGCCAATTAGGCCTTATACTTATACCACTCTCTTAGTATAACCATCCTTGGCCAGATAATATACTTTCAAAACTTTTTATACTTTTGATATTTTCCTAATAAATTTTACATTTAAGATCCATACATTCCATACGTTGGCTATTACCTCATTAACCCCAAATGACCTTTAGCTCTTGGTGAGACCTAAAACAATCAAACCTTCATACTCACACATTACATGTAAGACTACTTGGACCATATTCAGATTCTAACAACACCTAAAAAAATTCAACGAGCCTCTAATATACCCTTACACACTCCCTCATGGGTCCAAATCACTTTGAATATTAACTCAATAGTTGGACCTACCAATTAGGTCTCCTCACTCCTTCAAGTCTTTATAAAGAAAATAGTCTCAAACTTTTGAAGAAAAAAATCAAATAGATCACCTAACCACATGAAAAAGTCACATTGATATAACCTCCAAGACCTTTTCAACATCTCCATGTGCTTGGGGCACTCCAACATAGACCAAAATAACTTAAACTGTCTCACTCAAGATGACCACTCAAAGTGGTCATGCACAATCAAAATTTAGTCAATATATTATGAATCTCCACATATTATTACATGAAAAATATAAAAATAAAATATTTCACATAAGTATTTGAGACTTATAAAATATCTCCATATTCATTGGAATCATCAATTCTACTCAGAACACCTTATCTGCAACATGGTCACTCAAACTACCTATGTATTCAATGAACATAAACAACTTCTTAAGAAATGTTCATACTTAATATAGATTTGTGACACCTTTAAAAACCACATAAATCATCTTCATGGAGTCTAAAACACTCTAAAATATCCAATTCATTAAGAGATATCAAAACAACATAAAAACAATCTTGAAGAAACCTCTTGGGTTAGTTACAAAACAAGAATGAACACATAATTAGATTTGAATCATAATATATTTGAGTGCACACACTTACATATCTTCAAATAAATATTTTTAGATGTGACCTGGAGTCCTCTATAAGTTTTTTTTATATCATGTACAAATTCTACAAATATCTAAAGATATATCAAAAATATAGAGCATTGGTTTTTCCTTTTCAAATTCAAATTTTCAAAAGCAAATAGTCACAATTAAACCTCAAACATAATTCTTACATCTCATGTAATCACTACTCAAATTAAACACACACCATCAATATCCTCAAAATTTTGGCAATGCTATACAACTATCAGTTTGACCTCTTGACTTTAATGCATACCATTGATCTCTATCTATAGGATCACCCACTCATCATTGATCCTTAGAAGACTCTCAATCTTTAACTCTGCTTAACATTATACATTAAACATTGGGAACCATATAATTTCTTCCTAACTTCTTATATAAATGTTTTATATCTATGTTTCTCAAAATTTATCTTGTTGAAAAATGACTAAATATGGGAACCATGCTTATCTACTTGGAAGGTCAACTTTGTACCTCTATATCTTTTGCTTCACTCAAGCATATGTTATAAAATTTGGATCATATGATATCCTCAAATAAGATAATATAATAATGTGTCAATATTATCTTAAAACCCTAACACATGTTATATTTAATGACATTAAAAACCCTCCTCATATTTATCTATCATAGAGCCAATAATGTCAATAATTACCTAGAAGACCAACTTTACACATGCATATCTTTTGATGTGCTTTGGTGCATAATCAAAAATTTAGAAAAAATAAAATAGGAGAAAAGGTGAAAAAAACCATATGATCAACTTATCCTAAAATTTACACACATGTAATATATGGCACCATCAAAATTGCTACCCAAATTTTCTTGTTATATTACAAATTCGGCTAAGTATGGGAAAATGTTGATAAACTACTTGGGAACCCAACTTTGCACATTCATATATTTTGACACACTTTAATACATGATCTAAAATTTATAAAAAATAAACTATGTACTAATTTTATCACAACCATATGACTGACTCCCCATAAATCATTCACATATGTCAATGGTGATGTTATCAAATTACCTACTTAGATTTTCTACCACTAGACCCAAGATGTCTAGATGAAAACAATGGACTACCAAATGAATTCTACTTATACACACAAGAACTCAATGCATATAAAACATCTTAGGTACATATTACATGTCCTCAAATTACCATACTCATCTCTAAACATATCTTATCATGCCAAAATTGAATAGCCATGTAAGAACACTAAGGTTAATTAAAACACACATTGTCATTGTCATTCTAGCACACATGACACCTCATAAACATGCTTAGTCACCCTGGAGACATCATTTAAACACATCCAAGAATATACCCCTTTGTCATTAATATCAAACATCAATAGAAAGATTATGATCAGACTTTATATCTCTCTTCAGGCTCTTTCTCCCCCTTTGACACAATGACAAACTAGTCTAAACTTCTAATCCTTTAGACCTAAAAAAACAATAAAGACCAATAATAGAAAGAGATAATATTTGGGAGATGATATAGAGTTCCCTTAACATTGATGAAACCTCTTCTCACCTTGATCTTCTCAAAAATTCTCAATGATTACACTCTTTTGATCATACAAAACTTTTATGAAGATAAAATATTCATGACCAATAGAAACTATATAAACTTACCTTAAAAATATTAAGAGGGATTTCCCCTAAGTCACCTAAGATTAGGCACATCTTCTTTGAACATATTTATACCATTTACAATAATGATGAATCAATAGAACTACTCTCATACCTTGTTTCTTAGATTCAACTACACAGTCCTATGATCCTAGGACCTAACCAATTACAAAACTCCGCCTTTGTTTATACATGAGGATTCAATACAATGTCAAAGCACATGAATTTGTTTGATTAAGTCATCATCTCAAATTTATTGAGTTAACATATGTAGCAAATATTATTTTATCTTTAACATGATGAAATCATCTCACATATGTTTCCCCTCACATCATTCATAGTTCTTCAATCCACTCAAACTATCTGGGTTATCTAAACCTTACTCCATGGAATACACAACTTTTCATTTATATAACTTAGAGACCTTCTTCATGATATCAAAGATAGGAAAGCACATTCTCCTAATCATCCATATCAATCTTGCCTTCAGTCTTTCAACATTTGATCAATCAATTTAAGCAACAAAAATTGACAAGTTCTTACCTTC
This sequence comes from Torreya grandis, assembly GCA_037957365.1. Classification (NCBI taxonomy): domain Eukaryota; kingdom Viridiplantae; phylum Streptophyta; class Pinopsida; order Cupressales; family Taxaceae; genus Torreya; species Torreya grandis. The sequence goes on along the minus strand of JARHVA010002160.1, from coordinate 1,333,469 downwards.
AAGATCAAAAACCATGAACACACCTTGAGCACACATAAATGATATCAACATACCTTTCTAATAAATATAAAATATTGATACCTAGTCATCCTAGATTAAACACTTGGACACTATTCCCTATTTTACAAACCATGTACACATAGCTTCATCATATAAATCTTTGAACTTCTTAGACCCAAAAAACCTTAATTATTTTATTTTTATATAACATAGTCAACTCCCAACCATCATCCACCATTCTTCCTTTTTCTAAAAAGTGTTTCCTTAAAGCGTAGAGAGAGATACCACTTTTGACATAATGAGACTAAAAGTTCCAAAATTTTGGAGACTCCCATATCTCTATACATTTTTCTAACTTGTAGTCCATCTTGAATTTTACATGATAATTGACTTCATTATTTTCCTTAGACTTTTTAGTAAAAGTATAAAACATAAACTATTGTATTCCCTTCATTTAAATCATGATACATGATAAAAAAAACCATCTTTGGTCTCAGTCTGATCTCTACTAATAAACTTATGTTTCCAAATCCATGTGTGACCTCTTCCTTGCACACTAGGAGCACCATACACCTTGTTTTGATTTTATAACTCATTCATATTCTTCTTGTAGTATCTATAAATGTGACCAACTCTATAACACTTGAAGAAAAAATTATCATTCATACCTTTTTATTAAAGATAATTATGATCTTTCTTTTCCATCTAGATAGAAGACAAATTTTATATCTTCTTTATATATGATTCCTTCTTTGTTGTAATAGAAATTTCAAATTAATCATGATTATACTTCATATTAGTTGGTCCTAATACCACTGAGTTACTTTTAGGAGCATATTTCTTCTTTTAAAGACTTGATTGAATCTTAAAACTATTCTTTCAAAATTTTCCAATATCTCTTACTTAATTGCCACTGTAGCAAATAATATCATTCAGCATATCTTTTGATTCATCTACATTATGACATCTCCATGACCAATTTATCCTTATTATAAGGATCCATGAATGTCCATATTTGACTAAACTCCTTCTACAGTCTTTATCTCTATGACCATACTTACTACATAGATAACAATGACCATGGAATAAACTAGCATACCTTAAAGTATTTGGTTGTCTAATAGAGATTTTTACATTGATTTTAAAGCTTGTGATATTTTTGACATACTCAAGCTTCTCATGCTTCTTTTATAGCTTATCCAACTTTATTATAACCAAATCATGCTCACTCTTCAATGAATCCATCTCAATCTTTAGTAAAGTGTACTCATCTTCTCTTTCTTTTAGATTTGCAACTATAGTCCTTAACTGATCCTAAAGAATATTGATCTTCTCTTCATCTTCTTTGGACTTATTGGCCATGTCTTTGAATCTATATGATTTTACTTCAATATAATTTATTTGTTCTTGATACTTCTTATCATCTCTCTTGGACTTACCTAACAAACACCCCTCAAGATAACTAACTTGTGATTTAAGACATTTGATCATATTTCTTAATTTATGACTCCTCTTATTTTGTTCCTTTATTTCAACAAGTACACTCATGATCTCAGCTTCTATATTAACTTATTCTAGATCTAATTTTCATTACCAAAAAAGATGTCCTTTTCTTTTGAACAAATTTTCTCTTTTGAACTCAAACTTGTCTTGTCATCTTCTCACTGAACCTTGATATTATTGATAAATTTCTTATCCTCTTTGGAATATTCCTTCAAAGTAAATATATACTATTCAAGTTCCTTGATCATATCCTTCCATTATTGATTATCTTTATTCAACTACATATCCATAGTTTTACCTACTTAAGATCTCCTTCAAACTATTTAGCGTCCTCTAAAGGACCTACTCTGATACCAATTATTAGATGTAAAATCACAGAGGGGAGGGGGGCTAAATTAATAAACCTAGATAGTATAACTTTAATTTAAATCCTTTTAAAATCTTAATAAATTACCAAAAGTGTTCATGAAGCATGCATCATTCATATTAATGAATAAGAGAGACAATTCAAAATCAAGCACATAACACATGACATATGTGGGAAACCCTCTTGGGGGAGAAAACCCACTGGAACCTATAATTGGACTAATATCATATAATAATAAGAACTAATTTAAAATAGTTGTAACTAAACAAGGAGATACCATCCCTTATTTAGTGATATTATAATCCTACAGGGTGCTACTACACCTATCTAGCTGAGTAACCATAACAACTAGACTTTTATCAAGTTTCACCTTGAAAAGAGGAAATAACCACCTTAGAGGTTGAGCAACCACAATAACATGTATAAATAACATCACTTTTGAACTAATATCTTAAACACTTGACGATGTATCTTTGTTTATCACTCTTCACCTTCATAATAACAAATCTATCACCACATTAACAACATGACCAGATGGTCATACACACAGTCCACATTCTTCAACTCTTTGCTCACATTTAATATTCAATCCTAAAATATCACTATTATGACATCATAAATATGACCTACAAGTCATTCAAACCATCATCAACCTAATCTACCCTTAAACTCATGCATTATGAATCCACATCCTTTAATTTGCCTTCACTCACCATACACACACTCTCAAAGAGCCTCTTGAGTATACTCACTCATTATATCTCTTCTAGGATAATTAGGTTCAATGACCTATGCTATCACATTCATCACCTTCATTATATAATCATCTATAATCATGTTTTCTCTCTTTTATTCTTCATTTAATTTTACCTTCTCTCTTAAAGGTTTTCTCTGTCGCTCGACTCCCCATTCACACAACCAACACAAACAAGCTAATTAGGACATGTACTTATACCACTCTCTTGGTATAAACCATATTGGTTATATAATATGATAAACACATTTTTTCCACATTTTTAATATATTCTCATACACATTAAATGTAATAAACATACATTCTATAGGTTGGTTATTACTTAATTAGTCCCAAACCACCTTTAGTTCTTGGTGAGACCTAAAATAATTAGACCTTGATACTCAAAAATTACATATGAGACTAATTATAATATATTTATATTCTAAAAAAACATAAAACATATTAAAATATCCTCCAATATACCCTTTCACATTCCCTCATGGGACTACACACTTGGATCATAAACTTGACACTTGGACCTACCAATTAGGTCTCCTCACTCCTTCAGGGCTTTATACAAAAAACAAAGTCTCAATATTATGAAGAAAAATAGCAATTAAATAACATAAAAAATTTATATAAACATATGTATATAACTTTCAATACCTATACAACATTTCCATGTACCTTAGACACTCCAACATAGACCAACACAACTCAACTTATCTCACTCAAGATGACCACTCAAACTGGTCATACACAATCAAAATATAGTCAATAGATTATGACTCTCCACATATTATTAGGGGCCAAATATGATAATAAAATACTTCACATAATTATTTTATACTTTTAAAATATCTCCATATTCATTGGACTCAACAATTCTACACAAAACACCTTCAACTCATTCCTACAACATGGTCACTCAAACTACCATTATATTCAATAAACATAAACGTCTTAAGCAATGTTCATGCTTAATATAAAATTTAAAAACCTAAAAAACCCACATTGTTCATCCTCATAGAGTATAAAACACTATCTAATATCTGATTCATCATAAGATATTGAAACAACATCAAAACAAGCTTGAATAAACCTCTCAAGTCACTTATAGAATAAACATCAACACAGTCAAATTTAAATCACAATATATTTGACTATACATAATTAAATATATTAAAATAAATATTTTCATATGCACCTTATTATCTTCTACATGTTTTATTTTTATTTTATGGATAAATTTTGTATAGATTAAAAGATATAGCCAAAATATAGATCATTGGTTTTTTCTTTGAAAATTCAAATATTTAAAAGCAAACAATCATAATTAAAGCTAAAATATTATTATTTCATTTCATGTCCTGCCTAATAAAATAATACACAAAACATATATATTTTATAAACTTTAAAAATGATAGATAATTATCACTTTGACCTTTTAACTATAATGTACACCTTTGATCTCTATCTGTATGATCACCCACTCACCATTGATCCTTGGAAGAAGCTCCATCTTTTACTCTACACAATGTTAAACATTTAACTCTTGGAACCATATCAATAATTATTTACTTATTATATAAATGGTATCCATAAATGTTACTCAAACTTTAACTTGTACAAAAATGACTATGGCAACCTTGCTTATTTGTTTGGAAGGTCAACTGTGTACCTCCATATCTTTTGCTTTGCTCAAGTACATGTTCTAAAATTTGGATCATGTTATCTCCTCACATAGGAGAATCTAACCACATATAAATATGATCTTTTAATCCTCACACATGTGATATATAATGACATTAAAATTCTTCCTCAAATATATTTGTCATAGAGCCAACAATGTCAAGAATTGCCTAGAAAGCCAACTTTGCACATGCATATATTTTTACATGCTTCAGTGCATGATATGTAATTTAATAGAAATAAACGAGGAAAAAACCTAAACAAAACCATATGATCAAATTGTCCTAAATTTCCACGTGTAATATATGCCAACATAAAAATGCCTACTCAATATTTCTTATTATATTATAAATTTGGTTGTATGAGAAAACACTATCAAACTACCTAGGAGCCTAACTTTACACATGAATATAATTTTACATGCTACATTTCATGATCTAAAATTTAGTTCAAATCAACTAGGGACTAATTTTATCACAACATATGACCAAATCCCATGATTCATTCACATGTGGAAATGGTGACATCAACAAACTACCTACTTAGAATATATGCCACTAGACCGACAATATCTAGATGAAAACAATGGACTATCAGATGAATTATACTTATACACATAAGCACTAAATGCATATAAAAAATCTTAATGACCTCTTTTAAATCCTTAAATTATGATACTCATCCTTAAACATATTTAATCATGCCAAAACTGAAGAACCATGCAAGAACACTAAGGCTCATTGAAGCACACTTTGTCATTATCATGCTAGAACACATGACACCTAATAAAAATCCTTGGTCACCTTTGGATACTTATCTTACAAACCTCCAAAAATATCTTCCCTTGTCATTGATGTCAAACATCAATACAAAGTTTATTCTTAAACTCTATCTCTCTTCAAGTTCTTTCTCTCCCTTTGACATAATGATAAAAATATTGAGGACCAATAATAAGAAGAGACCATCTATGAGAGATGATACAAACTCCCCTTAGAATTGAGAAAACCTCTTCTGACTTTTAGCTTCTCAAACATTCTCCATATCTACTCTTCTTATCATACAAAGCTTCTATGAAGATAAATTTTTCTTAAATAATAAAAACTATATGAAATTACCTTGAAATAATTAAGAGGGACTCCCCTTAAGTAACTTGAGCTTATGCACCTTTTATTTTAGCATATTCAGACCATTTCTAATAATTATTAATAAATACAATTGCTTCTATACCTTCTCCCTCAGATACAACTATAGAATCCTCTGATCCTAAGACCTAACCAATTATAAATCTCCCCCTTTGTTTATTAATGAAGATTCAATACAATTTAAAAGCACCTAACTTGGTTTGATCAAATTATCATCTCAAACTACTTGAGTTAACATCTATAGTATACATAACCTTATCTTCAACATGACTAAATCATCTCACATATTCTCCCCCTTGCCTCATGCATAGTTCCTCAAGGCACTCAATATATTTGAGTTAGCTCCCCCTAGCTCCATGGCATATACAAATTGTCATTTATAGAACTTAGATACCTCCTTTATGATATAAAAGATAATATAACACATTTTCCTCATCCTCTATATCAATTTTGTCTTCAGCTTTTCAACATTTGATCAATCAATTTAAGAAATAGAAATTGATAGGTTATTACCTTCAATATCAAAAACCCTAAACACACCTTGAGAACACATGAATGAGATAAAAATACCTTTTTAATAAATAAAAAATCTTGATACTTCATCATCCTTGATAAGACACTTGTAAACTTATATCCCCTATTTCATAAACCATGTACACATAACTTTATCATAGAAATATTTGAACTTCTTGGACCCAAGAGACCTTCATGACTCAACCATAATCCCCCATGCTTCCTTTTTCTAAAAAGTGTCTCCTTGAATCTTGGAAAGAGACACCCTTTTTGACATAGTGAGACTAAAAGTCCCAAAACTTTAGAGACTCCCATATCTCTATACCTTTTTCTAACTTGTAGCCTAACTTGATTTTGAGAGGATGCTTAGATTCATTATTTTCTTTAGATTTTTTATTAAAATCAAACAACATAAACTCATGTCTTCCCTTCATGTCTATCATGAAAAATAAACCATCTTTGGTCTTAGTCTAATCTCTCCTAACATACTTAGGTTTCCAAACCCATGTGTGACCTGTTTCTTTCACACTAGTTGCTCCATAAACCTTGTTTTGATTTGATAACTCATTCATCATGTTCTTTTAGTATCTATCAATGTGACCAACATTATGACATTTTAAAAAAAATGAGATCATTCATACCTTTTTCTTGATGATGATTGTGATCTTACTTTACTATTTGGATAGAAGACAAATTTTGTATATTTTTCATATATAATTCTTTCTTTATTCTAGTAAGTATTCTACCTTGATCTTGATTATCCTTCATAGTCTCTAGTATCAATACCATTGAGTGAGTTTTAGGAGCATATTTCTTCTTTTCAAGACTTGAGTGTATCTTCAAACTATTCTTATATAATTTGGCAATATGTTCTACTTTATTGTAACTGTAAAAAATAATATCATTCAACACACGTCTTGATTGATCTGAGTTATGACTTCTCCATGAACATTTTTTTATTCTTCCAAGGATACATTAATGTTCATACTTGACTTAATTTCTTATATATTTCTTACATCTATGACCATATTTACTATATATATATATATATATATATATATATATATATATATATATATATATATTACCATGGAATAAAATAGCATACCTTAAAGCATTTGGTTGTCTAACAGACCTTTTTTCATTACATTCAAAGATTTCAATATTTTTGACATACTAAGCTTCTCATGCTTCTTTTCTAGCTTATCCAACTTGACTATAACTAGATCATGCTCATTCTTTAATGATTCCATCTCAATATTTAGTAGAGTGTACTCATCTTCTCTTAATTTTAGGTTTTCACTTTCATTCCTTAACTGATCCTCAAGAATACATATCTTCTTTTCACTCTCTTTGTCTTTGTTGTCCATGTCTTTCAATCTATGTGCTTACACGTCGATAGAATATATTTGTTCTTGATACTTCTTCTCATCTCTCTCAAACTTGACTAACAAAATTCCATCAAGAGAATTGACTTGTTGTTCAATAACTTTGATCATATTCCTCAATTTATGATTCCTCTTCTTCTATTCCTTTAGTTCACCAAGTGCACTCATGATCTCAACTTCTAGATCAACCTCTTCTTCCTCACTATCATATTTTCTAATGTTATGGTAAGTTTCTTTATCAAACATGATGTCCTTTTGTTTTGAATAATGTTCCTCTTTTGAACTCAAACTTATCTTGGCATCTTCTAGCTAAACCTTGAGATTATTGATGACTTGCTCTTCCTATTTGGCATCTTTATTCAAATTAGATATCCACTCTTCAATTTCCTTGATCATAACATTCCCATATTTATTATCTTTTTTTAAAACTATTTATCCATCTTTTTACCTACTTATGATCTCCTTCAAGTTGTTAAGCTTCTTCCAAAGGACCCATTTGATACCTAATATTAGAGGTATAGTCACTGAGAGGGGTGGTGAATAAGTGAATCTAGATAATATAACTTTAATTTCAATCCTTTCAAACTCTTAATAAATTACTATAATAATTCATTAAGAACAGATAATTCATATAGACTAATAAGAAAGACAATGAAAGATCAAGCACATAACACATGACATATGTGGGAAACCCTATTGGGGGGGGGGGAACCCACTAGAAAATGAAATTGAACTACTACCCTATAGTAACAAGAACCAATTTATACCATCTATAACTGATAAAATAAATACCATCCCTTATTTAGTGAGACTACAATCCCACAAGGTGATACTACACTTGTCTAGCTGAGCAACCACAACAACTATAATTTTAAAAAGTTTCACATTGCAAGGAGGAAATAACCACCATAGATGTTGAGAAATGACAATAACAACTATGAAAAACTCCAACTTTGAACTGATGTCTTCAACACCTAATGATGGAACTCTGATTATCAATCCTTACCTTCATAATAACAACTCTATCACCACATTAACAACATGACCATATGGTCATACACATAGTCCACACTCTTTAACTCTTCACTCACACTCCATCTTCAAACCTAAAATAGTGATATCATGACATCAAAAATATGATAGGAACATAATTCACACCATCATAATCATACTCTACCCATCAACCCATCCATTGGGCACACACAGCCTTCACCTTGCCTTCACTTACCATATACACTCTCTCAAATAGCCTCTTAAGCATACTCACTGATTCTACCTCTTCTAAGATTATTAGGTCCAATGATATATGTGATAAAATTCATCACCTTGATTATAAAATAATGTATGATCCTCTTTTTTCTTTTCTAGTCCTCACTGACTTGTACCTTTTATTCCAAGGGTTCTCTCCTTTGCTTGACTCCCCATTCACACAACTGACACAAATAAGCCAATTTGGCCTTGTACTTATACCTCTCTCTTGGTATAACCCATATTGGTCATAAAAATCATTACCATACCTATTACACCTTTTAAATAGGTTCTCATACACGTTACATATAATAACCATACATTCCAAAGGTTTTCTATTACCCCATTAGCCCCAAACCACCTTTAGGTCTTAGTGAGACCTAAAATAATTAGACCTTCACACTCACATGTTACTTGTGACAATACTTGGACCATATTAAACTTATAATAAAACATAAAACATATGAAACCATCCTCCAATAGACCCTTTAACACTCCCTTATGGGTCCACACCACTTGGAACATCAACTCAACACTTAGACCTACCAATTAGGTCTCCTCATTCCTTCAAGTATCTATATAGAAAATATAGTTTCAAACTTTTGAATAAAACACTAAAATCACTCACATAACAACATGAAAAAATAATATGGATAGAATTTTCAATACATATTCCACATCTCCATGTACCTTAGACATTCCAACATACACCAACATACCTCAAACTATTTCACTCAAGATGATCACTCAAATTGGTCATACACAGTCAAAATAAAATAAATATATTATGACTCTTCACATCTTATCAGAGGCAAAATATGATAATAAAATCCTTAAAATAAGTATTTTGGACTTATACAATATCTACATATTCATTGGACTCATCAATTATGCTTAGAACACCTTCAAATCACTCCTAAAACATGGTCACTCAAACTGCTAGTATATTTAATGAACATAGACAACTTCTTAAGCAATGTTCATACGTAATATAGATTGATAAAACCTATAAAAAACACATATATAATCCTCATGGGTTATGAAACACTCTCTAGTAACCAATTCATCAATAGATATTGAAATAACATTAAAATAAGCTCAAATCTTGGGTCAATTGCAGAATAATCATGAACACATAGTCAACTTTGAATCACAATATATTTGACTATACAATCTAACATATATTCAAATAAATATTTTCATATATGGCTTCGAGTCCTATACAATTTTTATTTTTACTACATGGATAAATTTTTCATATATCTAAAGATATAGCCAAAATATAGAGCACTAGTTTTTCCTATGTATATTTAAATATTCAAAAACAAACAGTCACAATTAAACCTCAAACATTATGTTGGCATCTCATGTCCTCTATAATAAAATTAAACATGAACCATCAATCTTATCTAAACTTTATCAATGCTAGACAATTTTTACTTTAACCTCTTGACTTTAATGTGCACCATTGATCTCTATCTTTACGATCACCCACTCATCATTGATCCTTGGAAGAACCTCAATCTTTAACTCTGCTTAACATTGAACATTGAACATTTAGAACCATATCCATATTTCATAAATTATTGGATCAATGCACTCCATCCATGTTGCTCAAACTTTAACATGTGTAAAAATGACTTAGTTTGGGAACCTTGTTTATATGCATGAAAGGTCAACTTTGCACCTCCATATCTTTTGCTTCACTCAAGTGCATGTTCTAAAATTTGGATCAAATGATCTCCTCACATATGAAAATCCAAAAACGTGTCAATACTATCATGGAACCCTCATAAATTTGAGATATAATTACATTAAAATTCTTCCCTATATTTATCTATTATAGCGCCAATAATGTTAATAATTTCTTAGAAGGATAACTTTGCACATGCATATCTTTTGATGCGCTTCGATACATGATCCAAAATTTAGTGAAAATATACTAGTAACAAAACAAAATAAAATCATATGACTAACTTATCCTAAAATTTCAACACATGTGATATATTCCACCATCAAAATGCCCACTCAGGTTTTCTTTCTATATTACAAATTTGGTTAATTATGGGAAAACATTGTCAAATTGCCTAGGAGCCAAAATTTTCACATGCATATATATTTTTACACACTTAGGCACATGTTATAAAATTTATAAAAAATAAACTAGGTAAAAATTTTATCAAAACCATATGACCATATCCCTTGACTCATTTACATATGACAATGGTGATGTTAATAAATTACCTACTTAGATTATCTACCATTAGACCCAAAATGTCTAAATGAAAATAATGGACTACTAGATGAATTCCAATTATGAAAATAAGAACTCAATGCATATAAAAAATATTATGGATCTATTTAACATCCTCAAATTACCATATTCATCCTTAAACATCTCTAATCATGACAAAAATGAAGAACCATGCAGGAACACTGAGGCTCATTGAAACACACTTTGACATTACCATTATAGCACACATGACACATCATAAACATCCTTGCTCACCTTGGGGACATAATTTACAAACCTAAAACACAAGTGAAATTTATACTTATCTTTTTTTCATTCTTCATTGTACTTTTTCTTGAACACCCATTTGTTTCCAATAGGTTTTCTACCAAAATGCACTTTCACCAAGTCCCATATTTGATTTTTATCGAAGGACTCCATTTTTTCCTCCATGGAATTTATCCAATACTTATTTTCATTTTATTAGATTGCCTCCTTCATAATCTTAGATATTCATTTGTAACTAAAAAATGATTACAAAATGCACAATGGAAATTATATGGACTATACATTTTTGGGATTTTTTAGTTTGATCTAATTTATTAACACTAGATTTTGATACACTTCATCTTTCAGTTCATCATCCTCTAATTTTTTAAATCATCCTCTCATAAATATTTTTTCTACTTCATCTTATTCAATTGTTTCATATTTATATAAATATTATCTATCTTATAATTTAACATGGAACCCTTTAACTTCTCTAAATATTACATTATGATAAAAAAATAGTCTTCTTTGTTTCTAGGTTCCAAAGTTAATATCCTTTTACACTAGTACTATACCTAATAAATATAAACTTAGCTAAATTATATTCTATATTAGTTATTTTTTCTTAAGAATATGTATATACACATCACAACCAAATACCAAACATGTTTGATAGGTTTTCTCACCAGTCTATTAATTTATGGTTTTTTTCAATAAGGTTGATGTCAGAAATCTATTGATGAAGTAACAAGCAATTGTGATTTACTCCTAGAACTTCTTTTTCATGCCTACACCACTAATCATAATTATATATTTATTCATCATAGTCCTATTCATGTTTTTAAAAATCCATTCTATTGTGGTGTGTATGGATTCATACTTTTCCTTTATATTCCATAGTGCTTATATAATTTATCAAATCCATTAGATAAATATTCTCCATCCTTATGAATTCTCAAAACCTTAATCTTCTTTTCTATCTAATTTTCAACTAGATACTTAAACTCATTAAACTTAATTAAAATCTCATATTTTTGCTTGTTATAATAAATCCATTTTTTTTATATTTATTATTTACAAAAGAAACATAATATAATAAATTAAATAATAATCAAAATTTAATGGTTATAAGCACATATGTATGTATTAACTAAAAAATGACATATAGTCTAATCAATTTGCGAGGAAAATTTTCTTGAGTCTAGTTCACATATACACTATGTTCAAAAAAAATTAAATATAAATGGTAATAAAAAATTCCCTTAATCATACCCTTAATTTTTATCACTTGAATGCATATCTCTCTAATATGACACATCCTTGATGCAAAAGCATTGTATTATTGACAAGTAGTGTAGGAGTTTAATTCAATTAATTTTTGACTTGAGGATTAATTGAGCTATTAAAACAAAAACTCATAGTTATTGATTCAATCTTGAATAGTGTTATAGCTTGAAATCTTATTTCCAACACCTATTTTATCATTTTTTGATTAATTAAACTTTATAAGGATAAAATTAATGACAAATCGTATTGCTTAAGATGTACAATAAATTAATTAATCTTAGTGTAATTATAAGAAAATGGTAACTTGGAATTTATATAATAAATTATAAACATGGCATACTTATATTTTTTTTTAGTTTTATACATGTATATAATAGGGTAAAATCATAAAAAAAATGTGGAATGGGCCTTTGAATTTTTAGATCTAGAAACAAAGAGTCTATAAAATCCTAAATAAATATGTACTTTCTAAACACCTACATAGTGTGTAACTATCTACTAGGGTATGGAAATATCATATGTGTGTACATCAATTCATGATAGTTCAAATTCATGAACTACCATATGCTAAGGGTTTATGTGTATGAAAATGTATTTGGTTCTACAATAACAACTTTCTTATCTTTCTCCTTTCTTCAAACCCTGGGTGTGAAATATATGCCCAATGTAAAATATGGAAAACATGTTCAAAATAAGGGTTGATATGAAATCATAAATCCCTTATGGCCAAGAAAACCTACATACCTAATAATCCAAGTAGGGATGTCAAACCAAAAATAGTTATCCAACCTAATTGAGTGTGTGAAATCTTGTGTAATACTAATATGTGTGTTATCATATGTGTATACACTTGATATTTTTAAATTTATCACATTATTAAAAATTTATCTCAAAGAGTATTTTTGATGAATCAATATCCCTAAGTTTACACCTTAAAGGGTACACTAGGAATGTGGTGGGAGTATCTCATGGTAATTTTTAATATATGTTTACACACTAATTAGTCATACCTTTGTTACTATCTTGTTGAATTCCTAGGAGTTTCTTTTCATATTACCTCTAAGTCCACTTTCCATTTATATTTTATAGCTTTCCTATATCTTACGATAATAGCCAAGTCAATACATAATGTTTTGTACTTGTCTTCCTTATATTGCATCAACTTGGCCACTACAATTCTAAGTTTATATTTTATCATCTATACTATATTGGCCAAGCCAATAAAATAATATCATTCAAAATCTTCTAATTATATCAGCTTGGATGATACCACCAAATTAGATTTCAAGGTATTTGTGAGTATTATATCCATATATAGGGGTTATATTTCATTATGAAATAGATATAACACATTTGTCTACTCTATTTTTCTCACATTTTTTTCAATGTAATAATTGGAGGAGTTATAGGATTTGAGTCTTAAATGGAGGTCTACTATTTTTGATCTTTGAATCTTGATATGAGAACTCAAACCAAGGAGGCACACCAAGTCTTTGATGTCCCAAACTAAGGATACATAGGTATTAATCTTTCCATTTTAAGTATTCTACCTACACCATTTATTTCTAATTTCCATTTACGTTAAAAGGGAAGATTAAAGTGTCAAAGGGTTCACCCAAAGGTAAGTATATATGTCCCTAGTCTCTTTCATTTTACTACTAAGAAAATTATATATTACTTATTTACTTGTATTTTGAATGTATGTGTTCATCATGTTTATTATCTTCCCATACTAAAGAATTTGGTATATATTTAGGGTTGCGTAGGCTTAACATTATCACCTTAAGTCATATACATTGCCCATTTATTGACCATCACACCTCTCACCTTATTATTAATTTATTAATTTTAGATATATTGTATTAGTTTAAAAATTTTCATTATTTTCATTTATGTGGTATCCTTATTATATCTTTAATACACCCATTTACACTCATTTTTATAATCACATATATATATTGAGCCTTGGTGAGAATTATAACCCATGTCATAGGATTAGGATTTGAAATATTTTAATTTTGTAATTATATTCTATAATAATATATTATAATTATAATATTAGTTTTTATCCTTACCTCCTTGTCCAATTATATGCATAATCTATTTCTATGACCTCATTTTAGCCCTATTCTATTAAGAGAAAGAAGATAGTTATAGGTAATCATAACCCATTCATATATTATGTATGGATTTATACACTTGATAACCTATTATTTGAAATTTAATGGGTATTTATACTTATATTAGGGCTTGTTGCATTAAGGGTTTAAGTTTTGAAAACTTTAAGATAGTTACTCTCAATGTGCAAAGTTATTTCTAATGATAGATAGATAATTTATAGATATCAAACAACTTAGGCTTGATATGATTATATAATTTAATCTTTGGGTAATTTAATAGAAAATAAAATGCAATACATATGGGATGACAAATATTAAAATATTAAATTTGGATAAATACTTATTAAAGGGTGTGTGGACATGTCTAATCTAAGTGTATAGGTCCATGATGGTAGAATTATTTGAAGAAGTACAAACATGTCCAAAGAAAATGAATATTTATATGATATTGGGAAAAAATATAAGAATGATATTTAGTTGTTAAAGTAGATACTATAGAAATATTATATAATAGTGAAAAAAATTATGGAAATTCAATCCTATATAAGGATGAATGGTCAAGGAATAATGTGAACTAGAGTCATGTAATTGAATGAATGGATGATGAAATTCAAGCCTATGGTTTGAATTTGCAAGGGTATTTATAATTAGATTATAGCTTTCTCCATTAAGGGGTAATTTTTGAAAACTTTAGGATAGTTAATCTCAATGTGCAAAGTGATTTATAATGATAGATAGATAATTTCTAGATATCAAATGACTTAGGCTTGATATGATTATATAGTTGACTCTTTTGGTAAATTACTATAAAATTAAATGCAACACATATGGGATGACAAATCTGAAAAAATTAAATTTGGATAAATATCTATTAAAGGGTGTGTGGACATGTCTAACCTAAGTGTATAGGTCCATGATGGTAGAATTGTTTGAGGAAGTACAAATATGTACAAAGAAAAATGAATATTTATATGAGATTAGGAGACAATATAGAAATGATATTTAGTTATTAAATTAGATACTATGGAAATATTATAAAATAGTAACAAATTTTATGGAAATTCAAGCCTATATAAGGATGAATGACTAAGGAATAATGTGAAAAAGAGTCATGTAATTATACATAAGTTAAATATATTTTAGATTGGTGATATTATACATTATCAATTATTTAATACCAAATATGAGTTTATACATCTACACACTCTTATTATAATAATGTAATTACTATACTATAATGATATAAGGTGATACCTATGGATAAACATTATAGGAGTGCTCAAGTAGGTACTAAGTGTTGCATATTTCTCAATAAAAACATGTAATGAAACAAGAAAAAATCAGTTTTCAATTATTATATGAATATGAAAGTGACAACATTGAACATATGTGAAATTAAATATCAAGGAAAAAAATACACCTATGTGCATGCAAACCAAAATGTCTTCTCGATACTTGTCTTCTAGATACAAATGGAGAATGGGGTAATCATGCCCATTAGAGTTGTCAGTGCTAAAACCATGGGTTGGTATGAATATTCCCCAAATCTCATTGAAATTTTGATAAATTCCTATCACTTGAGTCACATAAAAATTCATCCCCACATAACTCACTATATTTTAGCTATGGAATCCATTATGAGTTTCAATAAATATAAGAAATACTTGAGAATATGTGTAAACATTCTAAATCATCCACTATAAAATGATTATATGATTAAATCTTAGTAATGTCTAAGTGATACCTGAGTAATGCTTGAATATATATTTTTTATAACGTGTTATAAATTCCTTACACATGTTTCTAATCCAATAACCTATGTAATTTGAGTCTAATAAACTATTCCAAAGTATCATAATATGTATGAAAATGTAAACCTATTCCTTATGTATTCCCCAAATATGATGATGTATATATTTTGAGCCTTATACTAGATGAAATAATTTTATATAATCCATGAGATTCCATTCTTAATCCTAAAAATAATGACATACTGCTTCCATATTCCCCTAAATTTGTACCTAATATGTCATAATATGGGTAAAACCTATAGAATTCTATGTAACCTTGTGCCACAAAGAATTAATATATACTAAAAAAAACTATATTATATGACTGTGAAATATCTATCTCTAAGATAAGCCATAGTGTAAGATCCCCTTTTCAGGTGAGGGATGTAACATGTGAATTACTCATCTAAAAAAAGTGTTATACATCACATTATATATAAAAAGATATAAATAACAAAAATCATTTATTAACATGTGGAGAATATGTCATCATAATAATAATAAATGATTTACATATATATGAAACATGCATCCTAAGGTAGAAATTATCGTTTCAAGATAAATATAGAAATGAGAATGTAGTGAATAGTCAACTTAGAAATGAAAATCCACAAAATAAGTAATAAATATGTGGAAGGTACATGATATGTATCATGACACCATATAAAATAATAATATTCCATGCTATGGATCTCAACACAAAAAGTTTAGCAAATAATTATATATGTATCTACACATAGAAAACAAAGCCACACCCAATGTCATCGACACAATGCACACAATAAAGCACACACAATAACACTCGATTCCATAAAAATAAAAATCCACACATAATGGATACTAAAATGTCACACAGAAATATACTCAAACATAATAAAAAATTAAATTACACATAGAATTATAGTAAAAAATAATGCACAATCAAATGTCACATAGAACTAGAGTCAAACAAATACAAGAGAAAGAGTCACATAATGTAATAAACAAGTAATTTTATTGAGGGTGAAAGGGAACACATTGATTTTTAGCGATGCATCTTTAGGATTCATTTACACATCCTTTTGATGAAGTGATCAAGAAACTAATGAAATTGATTATGCTCAATGGAAGGTATAGAACTATGTGTTGGCTATAGGAATAGGAGAGGAAGTTATAAATTATATCATGAAATCAACATTATACACAACAAAAAAATATTATTATGTCTAGTTATATTTACAAGAAAGATAAATATTATAAATATTTCATGGATAGTTATGATATCCAGCTAACATGTGAATGAAATCTTTATATAAAAACAAAAAACTAATAAAACAAGTGAATAAATAAACTAAACATAATCATGGATCATAAATGACCCAAAAAATTCCCTCTTTATCCACAGTGGTATGGAAGATGTAAGAATTATAAAATTGGCTCTTAATTCATCAAAGTTTCTACCACACCTATAACTAACATGTTTTACATATTGGTACTCACCAGAACTTATGTTGTTTCTTATAGAATCCCACCTTGAGTTATGGCATAAATGTTGTTGAACATGATCAAAAAATATTCATCCCCTCTGATCATTATATCATACTATAATAGAATATGATCAAGCCTTATTCAACCACATTGATCCACATAAGGTCTCACACAAAAAATCATCCAAGTGAATATTCATTACTATGTATGTTACATATCCCTAATGTCCAACAAACATTGATGACCTTTTATTAACATTGAAGATTTTATCAACCCCTATCAACTCATAAAATTGTCAATGACTCGTTGAAGTCCATACAATATCTTCCTCATATAAAATGAGAGGTGAGAATATCTTTCAATAAAAACCCATATCAAAACTAATATGTCTTCTCATCATCATAAATATTAAATAAGTGAAGAAAACCAAAACTAAAACTAAAATAAGAAAACTATTACTACAAAAATTACCATTAAAGTATTTAACCCAAAGTCTGAGCGAATAGCTAACTAGAGAAGGGGAATAGTTCTATAGCCTCTAGTAGATCTTCCATCCTACAATGTGACACTTATATTTTGTCAATCACAAGGTTCCTAATGGACCTATAAAGGATGTTATGTTAACCAACAAAACAAGCATGAAAGGACATTATGAAAATTATATTTTGATGTGTTGGTTTCTACCAAAAATGCACCTTTTATACATCATTTTCAATACGTTTATTGAAAAACTCATAATGAGAAGTTTAAAATCATAAAATAAGACATTATATTATGTATATAATATCTGAAATGGTATACATTGGTTAGTTACATGAACACCTTCATACAAACCAATGAATAACCATAAAAGGTACAACCAGTGTTTCAAGTGTTACATGAATTACACCCTATGTCATCATGTAGAAATAGAGTACTCTTAAAGTATTTCAAGTGAGTTGAAAAATAAGTTAACCAAAAAAATAAATTTTAATGTTTTTTTAACTTGTAACCTCTCTTCTTACATGTATATTTATAAAACTTTGTTTACCACATCCACTATAATAAATTTGGATATTATTTTCCAACATAATTTATTTAAACTATATTTTTTTAGTTTTTACCAAAACATAAAAAATATGTGTATGTAAATTTTTTTTTATCCATAGTTATTTAATTGAATTAGAAGGATCTAATCAACACTTTTATAGAGGGCCTAACTAAGCAATACCTAAATTATAGGCTTATTATTTCCATTTATGGTAAGCTTATTATACCATACTTTGAGAAATACCACTAATGGAATAATATTACTAATTCTTCATGATGATATTATTGGAGAGTTATCAATGATGTCATGGTGAGTGGATGAAGATCCTTGGTAGTCTATGTGATAATGATAAAGTGTGCAATGTGTTTGTTCTAAGTATGCTTGAAGGAGGCTTGGTTGATTTGTAGTGTTAACATGGATAGAGATGTTTAGCGATGAGTATGGAGTATTGATAATTTGAAATGGGTTATATAAGAGTTTTATATACTTTGAGTGCCTATGTGAATGATTATAATTCATCAAATTCATCATTGTTCTCATCTAGACACTTTGGGTCTAGTGGGAGAAATTCTGAGTAGGTAATTTGATGACATCACCATTACCATGTTTGATTTAGTCAAAGGGATTTGGTCATATGATTGTGATAACATTAGTACCTATTTGTTATGCATAATATATCAAGTCATACATCAATGCATGGTCAGATATATGATAATGTAAAGTTGGATTTGCAATTAGAATTCATTATTTTCCCATACTTAGCCAAATTTGTAGTTGACTAGAAAAGAGCCAAGTAAGTATGTTTATAAGGTCATCATTCACATGGGTAGAGGTGTCAAGACAAAATGATCATATGGGTTTGTTAATTTTTGTGCCTATTTTATTTTCACTAATTTTTATATCATTCAATATAGTGCATCAAAAGATATGAATATGCTAAATTGGGATCCCAAGTAGTTTTATTGTGTTTTCCCATACTTAGCCAATTTTACAATATGGAAAGAAGATTCGAGTGAGAATTTTGATGGTGTTATATCTTGAATGTGTGAAAGTTTCAAGATAAATTGATCATATAGGTTTTTTCAATGTTGAGCATAGTTGATTTACACTAAATTTGAGATAATGCATTGAAAAAGTTATTCATATTAAATGTTGGCCTTTCAAGCAGGTTTTGACATAGTTGGCTATATGACAAAATATTTTGAGAAGTATTTTTAATGGTGTTATATCTCACACAAATGAAAGTTTCAAGAGCATTATGTCACATGGTTGGATTCTCCTATGTAAAGAGATCATCTGGTCCAAATTTGAGATCATACATCAAAACACAGATGAAGTTTTTGAAGTTTAAAAATGGCTACTTAGGCATATTTAAAGGGTCCTCATAATTAGTCCTTTTTTCATATGTTAAATTTTGAGCAAGATAAATGGTGCACATTTCTCCAAGGATTTAAGAAGTATCAATATGAGGATAGGTGTATGATGTTTAAAAAATAAGCAAAGGTATAGGATAAGGATCCAATGGTGAGTGGGTGTTCGTATAGTTTGATCAAATGGTGAGCATTGATCACTAAAGACCTGGTCGATCCATAGAGATTGATGGAGCATGTTGACTCAACATCTCAAGATTGTATGAGATGAGGTCAAAGTGACTAAGGTTTAACATATAACATTAGTGGAATATATGTTAAATATTAAAGAAGAATGATGGTGTGTATTTAATTTGAGATGATTGGACATGAGATTAGAGCATTGTGTTCAAAGGTTAACTATGACCATTTAAATTCAAATATTTTAATTTAATATAGGGAAAAAATAGACCTCTATATTATATCCATATCTTTTGATAGAATTCATTTTCTAGTGTTGTAAAAAGCAAAGATGAAGAGGAATCCATGGCACATCTAATGAACATGGTTAAAGATCTAGAAGTGTGTACAGTCAAAGATATTAATGTTCCAAGGCAATTGTGTATTTGTGCTTGTTTTGTAAGTGACTTGAGAAGGATATTTGATCTTATTTTGATCTATCATGGTGAATTAGATATTAAAGGGTATTTTAGAATCCATGAGGATGCTCTATGTAGATTTTGGAGGTGTGATCAATCTATCTTGAGTATGAACAATGCTTAATAATTTGATTGTATGTTTAGTAATGGTGTTCCAATGTATAAGTTCTCTGTTTAAGTTGTTTGAGCATACACAAGGGTGAGTTAAGATGGCTATGATAATTTGAGGATGCCAAATGTGACATAAGGAGTGGACCATGCCTTTTTAAGTGGTTATGTGTTATTATTTTGTTTGATGAAGTGTTAAAGGATGGAATGGATTCACATCATACCTATAAGGGATACGAGTTCCTTATTAAAAGGTATAATTCCTTAAAGGTGACCCATAGATGCTATGGCTAACCTAAGAAGATTGTATTGAGTTTTATCTTCATTTGAGATATGCCTTAAGGGCTAGGGCATGCCTAATGGCTGACCAAGATAATGATTATCAAGATTGCTCTATAAATAGTGAAATCAAAGATGGTGATTTATAGAATTTGTGTGAAAAACTTAGGAGAGATTGTAGAGAGGCTTGTGTGTGTGATTTGTGGAGAAAAGGGGGGGGTACATTATACTGAGGATGAATTGAATAGAATAATAGATTGAGCACTATTTATATGACCTATAAGTCATAATTCTATTGGTAGAATAGTGATCTTGCAAATTGAGTGTGAGTGAAGGTGAAGAGTGATAAGTAGGGGTCCATTATTAGGTGTAAAAGACATAAATTTAAAGTTGGATGTACTCATAAGTGTTGTTTTGGCATCTTATAATCTAAGGTGGTTAAACCCTCTTTGTATGGTGAAACTTGCTAAAAGGTCTAGTTATTGTTTCAGCTCAATTAGACAGGTGTTGAAGCACCTTATGGGATTTTAGTCTCACTAAACATGGATTATAGTTCCTTGATCATTTTCAGATGATATAATTTTATTCTTGTAATTATAGGACAATATTCGAATTATAGGTTCTAGTGGGTTTTCTCCCCCAAGAGGGTTTCCCATGTATGTCATGTGTTATCTGATTGATCTTGCATTATCTCTCTTTCTCTTTGATATGAATGTTGTATATGCTTCATAAGTTATTGTGGTAACTAATTAAGTGTTTGAAAAGATCAAAAGTGAAGTTTAATTATTTGGGCTCACTGATTCACCCACCCTCTCAATGATTATACCTCTAACATATATTTCCAAACTACATTATTGAAAATTTGCCTCTAAAAATTAATTGAATACCAACACATATATTCAAAAACTTTGTCATAAATGGATACTATTAACAATACTTCAAGAAAACTCTAGTTAATTATTGATGTTTTTTTGTTCAAACAATGCACCCAATACTTCTAAAATAAGCCTTTTTCTTGGTATGAAAATTAAAATACATTGTAAGAAGTGGCATACTAGTTTTGAGGATGTTCATTCCATATAAAATTGATGGATTAATTTATTCATTGATTCCATTGAATTGAACATTATATCATTAAAAAATTATGCCAATCATAGGCGTATGGATGTGCTTTGATGTACAACACTATATTACTTAGAAAAAAGGGTTGTATTATTACTTCTACCTAACGGCTATAAGTTTATAGGTTGTGAAGAACCATATAGGTGGTAAATTAGATCAAATATTCTATGGCATACTACTATTCTTCATTATCTTGGAGATAATCTAATAAAAATAATAAATTCCATATCATATTTAATCCTTTTAGGATCTAAATTGATATGAACTTCAAATAATTTCTCACTCTTCCTTTCATTGCATAGCTTCTTCCCTAAAAATGTGGCTCTTATACGACTGTTGACTCTAGGACTAGGAGAGGAATTCATATATGACATCATGAACACATCCTTTTACACACCATAAAATCATTATTATGTTAGATTATATATATAATAAATGTGAAAACTTATAAATATTTCATGGGTGGTTACAAGATCCAACTAACCTATGAACCAACTCTTTATTTAGAAACATAGAACTAAAAATAAAGTAAATAAAAAAACTAAGCATAGCTATGGATCATAAACGACCCAAAACTATATTTTTATACCATTTTTTATTCTTATATCACTTTAGACACTATGTTTCCATGATTTTTCATTTGAAATTTACTTTAGATAGAAAATTAATTTAAATTAGTTCAAATGGGAAAAGGGTATTTTCATTTGTATCAGGTAGTTATATTCCACTTGTTCAATTTTTCTTAGTCCTAGAAAGGGGGACATGCTCCAGGATTCAAATTTTTACATGTAGATGGTAGGAATTAAAAAAATATGGGTCTAATAAGTGGGGATAAATGAAAATTATCCCAAGTGATTGGTACCAAATTTTTTGAGAAGGATAAATAAAAGGCATTGGTAAAAAAATTATATAGATCTAAGGAAAATACAATATCTTCTATAGAGAAGTGGAGGAAGGGGATATAAGTCTCTTTTTTTTGAAAGGTTAAGCTCTAAAATCTAATAAAAATGATTGGTTGAGGTGAATTCTAAAGGTAAAAAGAAGGTTAATGATGAGTTTGTGGTGGATGGAAATATCCATGATAAAATGAAGTCAATAATTGGTGATATGGAGCTTCATAAATATATCCTCAAGTGGTTCATGAAGGAAAATAAACTAATGAAGGAATCCATTAACAATTTGAAGATGCAAGTTGATGGTAACAAATAATATTTAAAGGAATGTAAGATAGATTTTAAGAGGCTGGAAGAGAAATAAATTATCTTGCAAAAGGATAATAAGATGTTAAAAATAACATAGGGAGCCTGGTCTACTTTAATAAGGTGGAAATCCAAAAATATTTTAAGAGCTTGATCAGTCTTAAATAGGTTCTCAGTAGGAAATAAGAGGAAGTTGGGTTAAGTAAATAAGGAAATAAGGCCAAACTTGCTACAAGAATAAGGAATAAGACTTAGAATTGAAAGGTATGGAGCACATAAAAATGGTGTTGAAGCACTTCGTTGATACCTAGAATGATTCCATTGTTGGTATTTCTAGTTAAGTACTAGTTTTTTGGTTGTGGTTCTTTGTTTGTTTAGCTTTTTGGTGGTGGTTTAGATGATTTTATGTTGTTTTTTGTAATTTTTGATTCACTATTGTTTTTTTTAGGTAGACAATTAGGTTATTATCAATTTTATATGGATACTTTTCATCTTTTTTAATAGTTTAGCGTCCCTATAAAAAAACCCTTTACCATTAATTAATAAACAAGCATCCTATCATATAAAATATAACATCATCAATCATACATATAACAACAAGGTTAATATAAGTAATCAATATATGCAATCACCACATATAGAAAAATATAATATCTAGTGAAATAATAATCTAAGTAGTTTGAGTTAGAGTAAAATATCTGTAATCAATGTGAATTATTTCAATATTATCAATAGAAAAAGTCATGGGAAAATAAAACATGTGTAAATTCACAAGATTCCCCGAATGAAAGCATGCCCCAAATGTATGAAGGTTTCTTTTGTGACTATTAATGTATCATATATATGTGTATGTCATATGAAACCTATATGTCCTAAATATCACTCATGTATACAATGAAATGCGTAGTATATATCTAAATATAGTCATAGGTACTTGACAATGTTAATTTTTGATACATCCTAAACCATTATAATTGTACCCAAACACATTAATATCATTCACCATTCCTTTAAACCATTTATATATATGTGGAATTTACCATTTTTTTGTCATCACTTCTTCACAAAAAATTTTAAGTTAATATTGAAGCCTCTTTATCTCATCCTTAGATTGCTAACAGTTTTAGGAAAGTTGTTCTTGATTCTTAGTGAGATGTCCTCCTTAGGATAATAGGTCCATTGTTTAGACCTATAAACTTAATGAAATTTTATCCCACATTTATTAATGGCTAGTTCTCTATTTTTAAAATATTTATATTGGTCTTCCCACACATTACATAAAGTTTGCTAAATGGAATTATCAAAAGGTTTTGCTATAAATACAAATTTATGGTCATTCATTATTCATATCTTGTCACTATATGTTGAGAACTTAAAATATATTATAAACTAATGAAATATGTCTTATTAATCCCAAATTAAAGATCATTCATAAGGTTCAGTCACAAGCCAAGTTTAAAACATCTCAAAGAAACTTAAGAATTACCATTGTCAATTATCAAAGCCACATTTCTAGTTGTAGTACATATAACCAAAAATCAAAATTTCACAATCACTCTAGGTGGAAGAAATATGTTTGGATTGATTTTATATTCAAAACATATAGATATGTAGGTATAAATGAATCATCAATGAGGTAATTAGGGTCATCTCAAAACATTATGCTTCCCAACCTTTTATGCAGGTTTATAGTTCTAGAAAACATCCCTAGTGTAGAAAAGAGGAGCAAAAATAATAATATCCAGGTGATAATATAAAAATTGAAACATCTCAAACCAACTAGTAGACATAATACTAGAAGGAATCATAGCCAACTTGTAAAAGTACATAATCAATGGATGTAGATATCATTGTACTATTATCATAGGAGTGCAGTCTTGTCCATGAACATATTCATATTATATTCTTAATCCTACACTATCATAATTATACCTTTATCTATTTTAAATATCATTCATTAGTCACAATCAACTCAGAAGAGTCTAAAATCAATATTAATGATATGCCTACATTATTATCTATGGAATACGGTCTAATCTAGAAGTAGTTTCAAAAGTTTCCTCTGATAATGCATAATCATAGTCCTACATTTTTTATGATTCTAACTATAAAACATTAGAATGGTTAGAAAAATATTGGATCTAATATATTTACATTCCTTATTATTAATTTCCAAAAATAACATATTTTCATATTTAGCAAGTTTCAAATAAGAATTATTGATAATTGTACATCTATATAATTTCGTTTCCTTTATAGTTTAATACCTATTATACAACATATTAATTTTTAAATAAAAATGGGATAAAAAAAACATGTTCATATAAAAAATTAAATATATAATTTAATATATATGATAAAGTATAAATAAATCATGTAAATAATCAATATATGGCATGCATATCTCTTGGTTTTTTTATTTTTTTAATTTTATTTTTAGAATCTAAGCTGATCATGTGTAAAATTGACATAAGTGCATGATTTTGATAATTTTAATCATAGGTTTGAATTTATATTAAGGTTGGGTAGTGATAAAATTATGTGTCAAAATTATCTATTATTATAAATGGTTATAGCTAATTTGGTTGGAACTTGACTTTTTTTTTTTTAATGACAATTGCATTCTTTTGATTTTATTTTAAAATAGTCATTAGTTAAAAATTCTTGATTTCAATTTTTTTATATTATATTCTCTCTTAATGTGATTTTATATACTCTAAAGTGCTCTATATCATATATGCATATTTAATCCAACATTTCCAACTCATGTAGTCAGTTTTCTTAGTACTCATTATCCTTAGTAACCCATTTGAGAGAAACATAAGAGGAATGCATTTCTAGCTCTAAAGTAAAAACTATTTTTGTCCCATAAAAAAAAAATGACTATAACTGGTGTATTAATACTCGTGAAATGAGTCCATAATTTATTAACCATATGATTGTTCGAAATTTCACCGTGCTTTGTAATTGATTTTCTTAATATTTTGGAACTTGTTATTTGTTTCTTTTGCTTGCCCATTTCCTTGTGGATAATGAAGAGTGGAAAATGTGGAATTTTTTTTTATTTAACAATAAAATTATTAACTATCTTATTTTTAAAATTTATCTATTATAATATCTTATGGGATTCCAAATTACAAACAAAAAATTGTTATCAAGAGATTGCACATACTCTCTGTTATGATTAATTACAAGGGTATCACTTCCACCCATTTTGTAATGTATTTTGTAGTTTTTGTAATATATGTATGACCATCCTATGATTATAAACTTATCTTATCTACCAAATCAAATCTCTAAAGATAAAATGGACATGGTGATACTATAGGTTTTAATTTTTGTTAAGGTGCATGATTTAAATTATTATGTCCCTGCCATGTGTTGTATAATTTTTCATGTTATTGACATTATTGCTCCATTTTAGGCTAATAGTAACCCATACATATTAACTTATAAAACATTGATTTTATGCTAAATAACACCCATATTTATTATCATTTACTTAAAATATAGTTGAGCTTCTTCTTGACTAAGACATTAGAGTAAATGCCCATAAAATGAGCACTTAAATAGATAACATACATTAATAACATAGTTAAGTGCATCTCATTATAATTATAATTTTTATTTACTTGTGAAATGATTTTAAGTAATTTATTTATTTAATAAATTATAGATATCAGTATACCATTTTGGATTTGGTGCATTGTGTGTGAATGTAAAAATTGATAAAGCTATGAAATCTATTGTTGTAATTGATGACTACTATAATCAAAGCATAATAAAAATTTATTAGTCATAATTTAAGTCAATAGTCAATAATTTATTTGAATTATACAATGAATCTAGATTATGATTTATTTTTTGAGGTATATTTTTAATAAAAATGTAATAAAATGTGTATGTAAATGTTGTACCATATCTCTGTGTGGGATTAGATTTTCTTATTTTGTTTGATAAAGATATAAAATATATTTTAAAAAAGTTTTGTTTCCACATAAAGTTAAAAATATTTTATTTCTAATGTATGCATGACATACAAACCCATAATTAGTTCCTCATATTCTATTATATTATTTGCTCATGAAAATCCCTACTAATATGAAAATGGCATAGGATATCCTTGAGGATTAATTATAATTATCAATACCCTAGATCCCAAGTCACATTTAGATACATAAAAATACATGTTATAGGTATCATCATCAATATGATATATTGTAATATCATCTATAAGATAATCATTGACTGGTATTGTGTCAAGAAGTGATGATGTGTCTAGTTGATTGATGATGGCTTCGTTTTTTTTGTCAGCTTTTGAGATATGAATTTTAAACCAAATTCTATAAGGATAATCACCCCTTTGTTCTCAAATTCAATGGGGAGGGCATGATTCTTTCCATTGACCAATTCATATGGGGTGAGGTTAGTTGTGGTCTTCCATTTAATTTTATATGCCCAAACTACTTCAAGAAGATGGGCCTCCCAATCTTTACGGTACACATTGAATAGTTTTGGTAAGGATATTATCCAATTCCCTATTTATAGCTTCTACATGTCTATTATATTGAGGATGGTATGGGGTGTATTTATTGTGCCTCCTAATTTCATATTAGTAGACAAGGTAAGATATGATATTAGATGCAAATTGAGGCCCTTGGTCTAAAATAATCTCTCCTGGTACTCCATATAAGGTGAAATTTTCTTCATATAAAAATTATGTAACTTTATCATCTCTTGCATGGGTTAAGGATTTCACCTCTATCCATTTAGTCACATAAATATGTTCAAATAAGCATGTACTCATTGTCATTGGATTAGGGATATATTGGCCTAACAAAATCAAGTCCCCACTTATCAAATGGCTCCAAAACCAACTGAGGATAATGTAGCATCTCATCTAAACATGTAGGTTTCCCCATACATTGGCATTGATATATTATTATTAGAATTTATTTGGGATAATATATTTATCAAAAGTTTCATTTATATGTGTGTGTAATTTTTATTTATGTGAATTTAGATTCACATGAATATATATTATATGAGGTGTCATTCACCTATTTATTACCCTGAAAGTTTTGGGAGTTTCTTCCATAACTAACTCCTTTCTCCACTTAGTACACACTTACCTCCAGTGTCTAAGGGATACACCATTTGTAATACACATATGAGGCTTGTATAGTAATAATGGCATTCTATGTAACTCTCTCTCTTCTTCTTACTCTATTAAAAGAGCCTTCTTCTCCTCTTCCTCACTATAAATGTGAAAATTTTTCTCTTATTATTGAATTCATTGTGCTTCAAAAATTTGTAATTATGGATATATTTGTGTCAAGCCTTCTAAAAGATCATATGGGTTTTTCTAGGATAAGTTAAATTTCCCACATTAAAAATCTTGTCTCAACTATGGTTTGGAACTCGAGAGGTAATTTTCATTTCTTATTATCTAAATTTATGCACTTTTAATGTTAGTGATGAATGGTTTTAGAATAATTCCTTCATTGTATTAGAGCTAAGTTCCTATTATTAACATTAGTTTGTGAGTATGCATATTTTTGGAGAAATTTCAGATTTTTTTAAGGGATCCACCATTGCAATATTTTAAAATCCATCTCCTTTTCTCAAAATATTTATTGCTAACCCATTCTTGAAACTTGCTTATAGGGAGCATTTTTTACCTCTCCACCTAGTTTCGCAAATATATTAAAGTAGTATATTATACTTTTCTTGAGTTCATGTTTCTTTTATGTAAAGTAATAATGACATTCCATGTAACTCTCTTTCTCTTCTTCTTGCTCTATTAAAAGAGCCTTCTTCTCCTCTTAATCACTATAAATGTGAAACTTTTTCTCTTCTTCTTAAATTCATTGTGCTTCTAAAAGTTTTAATTATGGATATATTTGTGTCAAGCCTTCTAAAAGATCATATGGGTTTTTCTAGGATACGTTCAATTTACTACTTTAAA
This sequence comes from Torreya grandis, assembly GCA_037957365.1. NCBI lineage: Eukaryota > Viridiplantae > Streptophyta > Pinopsida > Cupressales > Taxaceae > Torreya > Torreya grandis. The sequence continues at coordinate 1,303,999 of JARHVA010002160.1, read as the reverse complement.
AATCTTGTCTCAACTATGGTTTGAAACTTGAGAGGTAATTATCATTTCTTATTAATGGATCCACCATTGCAATAGTTTAAAACCCATCTCCTTCTCTCAAAATATTTCTTGATAACCCATTCTTGCAACTTACTTATAGGGAGCATTTTTTATCTCTCCACCTAGTTTTGCAAATATCTTAAAGTAGTATATTATACTTTTCTTGAGTTCATGTTTCTTTTATGTAAGTAAATTAATAATATAACTATTTTTATATTGTCTAGTTTATTATTTACATATCTTTTTTTAAATCTCTAACTTAAAAATAAAATATCAAAACATATTTATTCGAAGTACTAGTTTTTTTCTTGTGATTCTTATAGCTTTATATTGTTTGTGTTTACTCAATTACTTTTGATATATCTAAGATATTTATCTAAGTTTTTTTATCTATCTATTACTTTATCCTGGCTATTATATTGTGCTTTTTTCATATTTTCATGTTGCATTTTTTTTAACTTCTCTTCATTTTCTACGTTCCTCCAAATTATCATTTATAATGCCTCTTGTGTCATAATTTCTTATTTTCATAATTGCAGTTTTTTCATTACCTAAGATTCATGTTACCTATTATAACACTTTGCTTTATTACCTAATTTTTTAAGGCTTCTCTTATTTATTATGAATATTTCTATTTTTGTCTTTTTCTACCAATGATTTCTCTTGACTGATCCAACTACACACTCTTGGTTTTCTAGAGTATCTCATAGCCTATCCACAACATGTATTATTACCTTCTTTATTTCCATTTTATCCTTTTCTTAACTATGCTTTTAGACTCTCCTCATCCCATTTGGCTTTATGAAATTGGTTCTTGATGCTTGGTATTGTAATTTAAAAAAATACAAGGAAATTCTAATCATTTCTTTCTTCATTTTTCTATTTTCTATGTCTAATCACATCATTTTTCCTATCTTGCATTCAATCCATCTTATTTCTTTATTTTCATGTTTCCTAGTATTACTAAGTTAATTATTTAAAATATAATAATAATATGTTTACTTTACTTCAATTTTTTCTTATTGAGACTCATCTCTCTTAATTTTCTATAGAATTTATTATCTTGTACCATGTTTTTTTTTGTCATTTTCCATGAGAGGATTACTAATTATTACATTAAAGTAACTTTAATTTATTTTTTTTATATTAAAAACAAAAAAAAAACAAAGATAATTTTATTTCCTTGTACTCATTCAAATTAAACAAACTTTATTTGTGCTATTTATTTATTCTCAAAAATACAAAAAGGAACTTTATCTTTATTTATGCAAAAGAGCTCAAATTATTAAGATTTTTTTATTTCATTAAAGATATAATTAATACATTTTATATTTAATTCATTAATTTGTTTTTTTTGGTATGTTTTACTTAATATCCCTTCAAACATTTCCATATTCATTAATTATAGTGTTTTATGTACACTTACATTTTTAAATTCATGGTTTTTTAATTTGGTATAAAAATAAAAAATAATTACCACTTATAATGTTTTTCTATCAAAAACCATTATAATAGTCATTTATCCTTTGACTATTGTGGTCTAGGAAGTAATTTTGGTGGTTCATTATTTTTTTTTACAATACTAATCCATTGATGGTTTTTTTTTCTTCCTTGTCCCATTTTTTGAACATTGGTAATATCCCATATTTTTGGTCTTCTTGTCCCTCTTCTATGCATACTAAGTCCCTAGTGATTTTTTTTTGCACATTCACTTTCTAAAATTAGATGAGATTTTGAGGAAAAATAACTCAATTTTTTATTGAATTTAAACTCACATCTCCAATTACTATTTATGAAAATCTCATATGTAATACATATTCACTTTCAAATACTTAGTACACATAATAAATAACAAGGACCCCAAACCTGATGAGAAGACTACTACCACCAATGTCCAAGAAAAATGGAAAGAAAAAAATGAAGAGAACTTAGGTTTGATTTACATGGCCATGAACCCTAAATTTAATTTACACATTTATGGTTGTACTCTTTCATAAAAATCTTAGTATAGACTTAAATCTATCTATGATGTTGTAAATAAATTTAGGAAAACCCAAGTTTAGGATCAACTTTCTAATTTAAAGTGTAATGACTTCAAAATTATGGATGATTTCATAAATAAAATTCAATTTTTACATTATCAATTAAATATTTTATGTATTAAACTTTTATATTTGAATTTAATTCACATTATCATGAAAAAAATTCTTTCATATACCTTTTTATTAGTTTATTACAAAGTTTAACTCACAACTAGCTTTTCCTACTTTATCTAATCTATTGACACTTGATTTATTTTGTACTTTATTATTTTAATAAGAATTAAATTTAATTAAATTAGGTACTACTAAGAATAATTAACATGATTTTCTTATAAACACTGACACAATCATGGAAAAGAACATGTTAAGTTCAGTAAGACACATGACAAAAAATAAAAAATATAACTCAAAACCTAAGAAAAAAGTTAGATTGTATTTTTTGAGACAAAAATAAACATGATGAATATCAGTATTTTAATAATAAACATGTTCTTAAAATTGGAAAACTTAAAGTCAAAACAATACTATAAATAGTAACACTATGACTCAAAATAAACAAAAGTCTGATACTAGAGTTGTTTTTACTTGTGCTTTGTACACTTATCCTATTGAATGGATTGTTAATTATGGTGATACTCAAAATATGAAATATAATTCCAATTTATATACTTATTTGGAAACATATATTTCTAAAAATCACTTAAATTTTTAAAAACATGCCTCTTGCAATGTTTAATCCATTAGAACTATTACAATCCCTAATGGTAAATTGCATGATGTCTTGATTGTTATTGATTTAAAATTAAATATGCTTTTTGTTCCCCAATTATGAAAAAAATAGTATAAATTATAATTATTTAATGACACTTTTTACATTAAATATACCAATAAATATTTGCAATTAGTTGATACTAATGTTTTAAACAATGAATAACTTGTTAAAGTTTACTGAATTCTATTATTTCTCTTCTACTCACACTCGTATTGCTTCTATTGATGGTAAATTATGACATGAAATATTAGGACTTGTAAATTACCAAAGTATTTCACTTATGCATAAACTCAAATATGGTGTAAGGTTTGCCTAAAATTCCTTCCACTGATTTTATTTATAGTGGTTATATGGCTAGTAAAATTCATAGAAAATCTTTTCCTAAGAATCAATCTTGGTGTGAGAATGAAAATATTCATTTAGTTCATAGTTATCTCTTAGGCCCTATGTAAACTCCTTATATTAATGGTTAATTTTTTAATTTACCATTTGTTGACGATTTCACTAGATGAGTTTGGATTTACTTCTTGAAAACTAAAGATTGATTTTTATATACTTTCAAGTTTCATACATTTGTTAAAAATTAATATAGTTGTTATTTGTGCATATTAAAGAATTGATAATGGAATGACATATGTTTAAAATGATTTTATTGCATATTTTAAGCAATATGTTTAAAATTATAAATTCACATAAATTTGGATTCCATGAGGTAATTGACCTCTTTGTTCCCATTTAGGTTTTGGGAGTTACTTCTATAAGTAATTCCTTCCCCCACTTTTCACACACTTCCTTCCATTATCTAATGGAATATAACACTTGGAACATACATAGGAGGCTTATAAGATAATAATGGAATTCCATGTAACTCCCTTTCTCTTCTTATTAATCTCTCTCTCTCTCTCTCTCCTCTCTCTCTCTCTCTCTCTCTCTCCTCTCTCTCTCTCTCTCTCTCTCTCTCTCTCTCTCTCTCTCTCTCTCTCTCCTCTCTCTCTCTCTCTCTCTCTCTCTCTCTCCTCTCTCTCTCTCTCCTCTCTCTCTCTCTCTCCTCTCTCTCTCTCTCTTTTGAAATCATTGTTATTATAAAATTTTAATAGTGGATATTTTGGTGACAAGAATTATAATATATCCCATGGATTTTTATCTTATCTCAACTTGTGGTTTTCACCTTGAGAGTTACTTTTACTTCTTTACTGTCTAAATTTATACACTTTCAATGTTATTGATGAATAGTTTTTGCATTATTATTCCATGATCACATTGGTGAGTATATTCAAATGAATACTTATGCAATGTAGGCCAATAATATCATGTATTTATAATATTGATGGTGGTATTTTTTCAAAAAAAATGATCCCCATGAGGTTCATCATGACATGATCTAAGGATGTCAACAACCTCAACTTCGTGGATACACCGATACATAAAGAAATCACATCTAATGATAAAAATATATCCATAGATACATGAATATGGGCCAATTTTTTAGATAAAATTATGCCTCTCTTTTTGAAAGAAATGTTATGAGAATAATATTTTAACTAAGTTATTAGAAATGTCTGCATATCAATAAGTGTTAAAGGTTAATGTAAAAATATGTTCATAAAGAAATGAGTCATCTACTACTAGAATTTATTCATCATATTGAAAATGTGATAAAAAAATATGAAACTACATTATCCTTTCATGGTCTAACTACAATAGTAATATAAAATTCATAAAAATAAATGTAACCACATAATTATCTTTTTAGTGATTATGGGGTTTTTCATTAAATGCATTACTATTGCATGATCAGTATGGATGAAAACTAGATAATTGGTAATGTAGTGTCTAAACTTGTTGATAATATAGATTAAAATAAGAAAATTTGTTTTTTTGTTATTGTTAATTGAGCTAAGTACCTTAAAGATTTTTATTGATGAATTATATGGCATAACTCAAAGGCTACTCTTTATGACCAAGGATAAATCCTATTGTAGTATAAGAAATGTCTATATGTATATGAAATGGAAATGTCCAACCATAAACTCTCAATACTAGTGTCATGTCCCCTTTCTAGGTGACATCTTCAGACTTGATGATTAGCCTATTAATGCAACCTTCGTAGGCTGATAGGATGAATAGAGGGTTATGATGGAGATTGGCTTGGCTTTGATTAGCAGAATTCCTACAATTGGCTTTCATTCAAGCTCTTTCAGACACATTTGCCTAAGCTCCTATTATTTAGGGATTTTTGACATGTAGTGGAGCACCCTTATTTTTGTATGGTCATGTACAGAATCATTCCCTGATTCACTAGCTTCAGACGGTTCGAGGATCTGACATGTATAGAGGGAGATATTAATATTTGATTGATTTAATCAAATATTAATTATTTGGTCTAATTTTAATTAGAAACCCTAATTATAATTTAATAAAACCCTAATTAGGGCAAGCATATCTTTTTGGAGGGTATAAGGGTTTCTCATGGGAGATTATTGGATTAGGCATTGATTATTGACTATTGATTTTCAAGAATTCTTCTGTGAAGACTAAGCCAAGGGTTCCAAGATTCCATTTGCATTGGAGAATGTCCACTCTTCAATGTGTGTGATTCAGAGGTTGTGAGATATCAGCCAATCTATTACCAAATTGAGAGATAGCTTCATACAGAAGTTATCACAGAGATTTATAGGGTTGAGAGATAACTTCACTTAGAAGTTATCACAGATATTCTAGGTATTTATTTCTTTATGTTTTGCTTCAATAATTTATACAGATAGAGATTTCCAGATCTGAGATCCAGAATACAGGCTGCAGCATAGTATTTGGCTTCTATACAGAATCCGTACCAATCTGCATAATTTTATACTATTCTGCCATGAGCTAGACAGAGCCGTAGGTGATACAGGAACTGACATTGGCACCCCAGTGATCGACAGCAGCTGACTGAGGAATGACGTTAGCAAACAAGCCAACCGTCAGTGACTGACGATTGATAGTATATTAACTGACGATGGTGACTGTGTGTTGACACAGTAACCTGAGATGGATAAGAACCAGATTTTATTCCCAGATTTGCAAGGGCCCAAGTTTTCAATATTGTATTTCATATTCTTTTATATGCATAAGAGAGGATTGTAATTGTAATCATATGAACAAGTGATAAGATCTTTGATTTTCTATTGAGAGATTATATTGTGGTTGATTTATTTATTTGAAGATATTTTGCAAAGATCAGAATTTGTTCTTATTTCATAAAAAATGTTAGAATAATCAGAAAAGCAATTCAAAGCTTTTGTCTATATATATTCCCTATTTGAAGGAGATATTATAGTGGGATCAGAGCTTAATTCTACAAGGGTTTCTATAGAAAGTCCCCCTAGAAAGGGGACATTACAATGGTATCAGAGCTTTTGTTTTGGTATCTGAAGGGATATTATAGTGGTATCAGAGCCAAATTCTTGCCATCCTGTTGGGTAGTTTGCGTAGATTGGACATTGAATCAGTTAGTAAATCATGACGACTTCATATACTCAGAAATAGTGGGACAAGGATATGGAGAAGTTGGAACAAAGTTTGAAGAGGTTAAATGAATTTCTTTCATACCCTACATTTGAAGACAAATCCACATGATATATGATAGTGAATGAGGAGTGGGACTTATTAAATCCTCAAGTTCGGGAGAGGTTGTCTTTTGATCACTTTGTTAAGCTGAGGAGAGAGCACTACAGATCAGTTAGACAAGATAGCAGCATGTCCCATGATTATTATGAGATAAGAGATAGTGAAGATGAGGATGAGTCTGATGCTTGCACTCAGAGTGGGGAGGTGTGCTCAAATGTTAGTGCACTAAGGGTTGATGATCTCTCAGATATGGTAGAGATTGTAGAAGAGTCCCAAGATCTGATTATTTTAGATGACACATAGGAGGATGTAGTGGATAGTTTTGAGGACTTAGTTTCCTTGACAGTTTCTTTCGGTATGGAGGAGTTAGTCAGTGATGCTACAACATTTGATACTCTAGATGTTGATATGAGCTATGGACTTGATTCATAGAGCTTGGACGGTAGTACTCTAGAGATCAGTGATTTTGAGTCTACTATTTTGGATCATGCATTAGAGGAGGATTATAGGAGACAATCTAGCCAGTGCCACCATGTGTCTAGTCAGTTGAGAGTTAGTGACTGAGACATTGCTACTTGCTTGCAAGAATTTTGATGTTGCTCATCAATTGTTAGCAGTTTATGGATTGGGTTCTCCTACTAGCATTGAGCAGGGAGGCAGTTATTTATCCTTGACAGATATCCACTCTTTATGGGGGGCTATCCAAATTTTGAGACATGATTATATGCAGTTGGTAGCCAACAGAGATTATCTTATGGAGTGGGGCAGCATACCATATGATGCATTATTGGTTAAGGGAGATAAGGTGAGTGAGCTTACTCAACAGCTCAAGGTGACTTAGGAGATTCTTGAGAGTACATAGTTGGCTTATGAGGAGTCACAGTTTCATTTGGCTGAGGTGACTACTGAATCAGAGCATTTGTGGTCTTCACCAATGCCAGACCTAGTCCATTTGTATAATGAGATGGTTGGTGGTGAGTACATTCTTGCAGTGGTTGTTGAAGAACATGTTGTTGGAGCTGACACACATGTTTAGGATTTGGGAGTGCCTGGTCCTGATGAGTTTGGCATACTAGTGGATTTGAGTTTCCAGATTGATTCTTCTCACACCGATGACATTGTGGTACAGTTGGTCATACCACCTCTATAGAGGGATCAGTTATGGGATGGATTGGCACCATCTTTTATAGATGGAATTCATAGTTTGAGTTTTCCATTCTACTTGGTTTATGATACTTCAAGCATTTGTTTCTCATGGGTTCCTAACTATGATAGTTGTGCTTTCAGAGTTTGGTTAAGTTGCATCTGCTAGTTTGATTGTGGATTCCTTTGGGTTATATTTTTGAGGATATTGCAGGAGTTTGCATTGATTGTCATCAGTATAGTTCATGACTACATTTGGGATCTAGGTGGATTGAGTGGTTTGTTGTTCCAAGATTGCTTGGGGAAAGCAATTTTAGGAGGGGCGGATTGTCATGTCCCCTTTTTAGGTGACATCTTCAGAGTTGATGATTAGCCTATTATGCGACCTTTCATAGGCTGATAGGATGAATAGAGGGTCATGATGGAGATTGGCTTGGCTTTGATTAGTAGAATTCCTATAGTTGGCTTTCATTCGGGCTCTTTTAGACCATTTGCTTGAGCTCCTATTATTTAGGGATTTTTGACATGCATTGGAGCACCCTTATTTTGGTATGGTCATGTGCAAAATCATTCCTTGATTCACCAACTTCAGATGGTTTGAGGATCCGACATGTATAGAGGGAGATATTAATATTTGATTGATTTAATCAAATATTAATTATTTGGTCTAATTTTAATTATAAACCCTAATTCTAATTTAAGAAAACCCTAATTAGGGTAAGTATATCTTTTTGGAGGGTATAAGGGTTTCTCATGGGAGATTATTGGATTAGGCATTGATTATTGACTATTGATTTTGAAGAATTCTTCTGTGAAGATTGAGCCAAGGGTTCTAGGATTCCATTTGCATTGGAGAACGTCCACTCTTCAATGTGTGTGATTTAGAGGTTGTGAGATATCAGCTGATCTATTGCCAAATTGAGAGATAGCTTCATACCAAAGTTATCACAGAGATTTACAGGGTTGAGAGATAACTTCACATAGAAGTTATCACAGATATTCTAGGTATTTATTTCTTTATGTTTTGCTTCAATAATTTATACAGATAGAGATTTCCAGATCTGGGATCCAGAATATAGGCCGCATCATAGTATTTGGCTTTTGTACATAATCCGTACCAATCTGCACAATTCTATATTATTCTGCCATGAGCTGGATAGAGCCATAGGGGATACAGGAACTGACATCGGCACCCCAGTGACTGACATCGGCCGACTGAGGACCGACATCGGTAGACAAGCCGACTGTCAGTGACTGATGTCATAGTATATCGAATGACGATGGTGACTGTGTGTCGACATAGCAACCTGAGACAGACAAGAAATAGATTTTATTCACAGATTTGCAAGGGCCTAGGATTTCAAAAGTGTATTTCATATTCTTTTATATGCATAAGAGAGGACTATAATTGTAATCATCTGAACAAGTGATAAGATCTTTGATTTTCTATTGAGAGATTATATTGTGGTTGATTTATTTATTTGAAGATATTTTTCAAAGATCGCAATTTGTTCTTATTTCATACAAAATTTTAGAATAATCAGAAAAGAAATTCAGAACTTTTGTCTATATATATTCCCTATTTGAAGGGGATATTACAGTGGGATCAGAGCTTAATTCTACAAGGGTTTCTACAGAAATTCCCCATAGAAAGGGGATATTACAGTGGTATCAGAGCTTTTGTTTTTATATCCGAAGGGATATTACAACTAGATTTGTTATTATTATATCTTTGAGTTCTTGAAACATTGTTTGACATGAATTAGTCCAAATAAAATTAGCATCCTTAGAAAGTAAAACAAATAAATGTGTTGTAATTTTTATAAAATATTTAATTAATTTACGATAATAACTTGTGTGTCCTAAGAAAATTATAACTTATTTTTTATTCTATGGAATTGGTACGTCCTTGATTATGCTAGATCTACCATAATATCTATAGGTGAGATACAGTGTCTTAAGATAATACTTTTAGTCATCAACATGTATTATTTTTCATGACTTAGGGATAGTTGGCTATCTGGATAGCATTGGTGGATTTTTTCAAGGTTTTGGAGGGATTCCTCATATGTTCCCCATATACTATGAAGTCATCCATGTATATTTCAACACAATCATGGGATGGATTAGAACATATGATTAAAGCATCCATTTGAAAGTTGGCTCGAGTGTTGCATAAAGAAAAAAGGATGTATAGCATATGAATAGGTACCCCAAAGAGATGTAAAGGTGGTCTTATCTTGGTCCTCAAGAGATATTCTAATCTGATTTTAACCACTAAATCCATCAATAAAGGATAATTACTTCTTTCCTACTAATGTGTCATGAACTTAGTCAATAAAAGGAAGAGGAAAGTGATATTTCCATGTAGTTAATTTTAATTCCCTATAATAAACACATATATACCATTTATCCCATTTTTAGGTATAATAACAAGGTTTGAAACCCATTCACTATCATAAATATGATCAATAAAGCTTTCAGATAATAGTTTTTGTAACTTAGTTTTGACTCTCTTTGATAACATGGTTCATTTGGCATTATGGTTAGTGAATGGGTTTACACTTATCCTTAATGTAAATATGGTGGGTACATAAATATGTAGGAATTCCTCTCATATCATGATAATCTAAAGTAAAATTTATTTTGTTTTTTTGGAGCATGGTGATTGTTGGTGTTCTAAATTTGCACCCTATCTGAGAAGGGGATTTTTCAGGTCCTATACTCAAATATAGTCCAACATGGGACTATTACTAGGTTATGGGTATCGTAATAATTAGATTAGACCACTAGAGAAGGTTGGATTCCTTCTAGATCTATCACCTAAACTAGCTCTTTCTTGGTAAAAGGGAGAGAGAGTAATAAAAATACATGAAAGCATATAAATGAGGTGATGCACTAATAATTGGAACACTTATACTTTACACAAGACACAATATGAAACACATTCAAGACCAAATAAGATTAGTCCTACATAAATATTTCACAATAAGGCATTGGCCAACTATCAAACTAGCATGAGAGGGTAGATAACCACTTTTAATCTAAACAACAAACTTTAAATTTCACTTACAATGATCTATGAGAACTAACAAGAATTTCATGGAGCCAAGAAAATTTAGACATAGACAAGGAACATACATTCAATTAACTACAACACATGAATTCATAGGAGACACTTCAATCTATCTTGAAAAATGATGGAATTCAACCTTTATTGTATCAATTGGTGTTATAAGATAAATTTTGGCATAGCCTAAGCAAGTCAAAATGTATAAGAGTCTATTCTATAAAATATTAGATATTTATTTCTAAAACTTTCAGAGAATTTTACATGTGGTAGAAGTTAGAATATATATTAAAAAAGGAAGAGAGAAAAGGAACTATGATGTATTAGCACAAGTTTGAGGATGATGACTTATAACCTTATCAATAAGGAACTAATTATATAATATAATTTGTTTTTCATTGTATTTATCCATCTATTAGGTCTCTTTTTTATAACTCCATGTCATTATCTATCTAATCTATTGACAAGGATCATGTCTTAAAATTGACAGAATTATGCCACATCTAATTTGGGTGGCCATGGGTACCTATTCATTGAAAATGTGACCCTAATGATGCAATACACCTCTCCATGATCACATTTACATTAATATTTTCTCCAATATTAAACAAAGGTCTATTATAGATGAAAACCAATCCAATTATTAGTTTTCACATAGTCACAATATCCATGGAAACCTAAAAATTGCTTAGTCTTGTTTTAGCACTATTAGTCCATCTTTGATTTTTGTATTAGGCCCAAAAGACCTATTTTAACTATATAAAACTCTACTAGCAATATTTGGTCCCACTAGTCTAATTTATATCATGCTCAAGCTCTAGTACCTTTATATTTACTTTTCCCCATCAAAAATTACTTCTTTGAATTCTACTAGAAGATAACTGGGCTCACCTTTGTTTGATTGGCCATCGAGTTATGACTCAGACTTGTTGATAGTTTAACCCATCCACACACCATCAGTGTGTTGGGTATGATTGAATGCAAAACTTTGATCTTATACCAATCTAATGAACTTTTTTCATTTATAATTTATACATTTACGTTTATTATTCATTGACCCCTTTGACCTTCACTCACCATTAGATTTAAATGTATGATAGAATGTATGTGATCAGATCTACCTGGGACCCATTATTTAAAATAAAATGGATACTTCATGAGATCAAATTTGGTATATGTGCTCCTATAATTTTATTTCTACATGACCATATTTGATGTCTACATGATCATCAAAATTAAATCACAATGGATTTTTTCTATGTCTTAAGTTTGACATCCACAAAAATGTCAAATATGTCCACATGACCATCAATGACAATCACATGATCGTCACTTTTTAAATTCAAATGTTTTTTTATTTTATCTTTATTTTAACATTTTCTTAAATATCACCCATTTTTTGACCAAATTTAAAGGATTATATCTAAAATCCAAAATGTCATGAAGGCACCAAATTTGTAAAATATGTTCTTGATACTTAAAGGATTGTGCCCACTTGATCCACTCATTTGAGTATATTTTTAAGTGTCTTTATAAGGTGTTAAATTGAGCTAACATATGTGATTTCACATGGCATTTGAATTTCTATCACTGATAATTTGAACCTAAATGACTATTTGTCGAGGCTTCAATTTGACACTTGCACGAACATCTTATGTTGTAGGTGCAACTTTGAACACTTATAAATTGAGTTATAAAAGTCAGATAGACTTGAAATTTTTAGGATATGATACAGGAACAAAGGCTTCCTTAGCATTGTAATCCTTTAGCTCACAAGAGCTTCCTAAGCATATTTATAAATTACACAAGCAAGCTATCTTGTCTAGTTCTTCATGACATCTTAATGATGCTCTATTTTTATAAAGCTTGTTTATAAACTTTTGCAGCTCCAAATGATTTTTTGAGGCCTATGTGAACTTTTCCATCATCTTGAATTGTATTGATCACCATGATGGCCTAATTTGATCCTTCTATTTTCCCTATAGATTAATATAAATGCACAGTAAGCAAGATTAAAGTGTTTCAAAATATTTGTGATTAATTAGACCACTCATTCCATCTAGAAATGTATTCAAGACATTATCCATTCCTAATCTTCAAGACACTATATTGCATTCAGGAAATTTTTCTATGTAGGTCAAAAATTCGCTAACCTATTGGCAACTTAGGTGGGAAACATGCTTGTTATGCTTGAGAATTCAGACAATATACATGACTCTTGACTCATAATATATAATACATTTGTTCCATGACTGAGACAAACATCTTGACTAAAAAGACAAAATAATACCAACAAATAGGGAAAGAAACAAACTTGAAAGGAAAACTAACCAAAAAAATCAAAGACAACTAACCTACTAAACAAATATGCAACAAAACACTTATTTGGGATATAATAAAATAAACTAATGTGTTAGAACAATACTTAGAGAAAAAAATATCAACTAACTATGTATAGGTGACTTAGCTACCTGAATAATAGTTTTCATATGTATCCCATTGACTAGGATAGGAAGCTCTTCACCATCCATCTTTGCAAGCTAGAAGGCATTGTGAGATTTAAAGCTAGAGATTATATATGAACCACTCTAGAGATAATGAAATTTTGAGTGCCTTCCTGGCTTAGATCTATCCTCATCCCACTTTAGGACCAAATCTCCTTCTTGAAAACTTCTTGAAGAAGTTCCTTTGTCAAAAAATCTCTTTACCAATGCTTGATGGGCATACATAACCAACTTAGATTGATGCCTTATCTCTTCTAGATCCATGAGCTCATCATATCTAATTTGTATTGGCTCATTCTCCAAAAGTTCAAGTTGGTCCATTAGTTCTAAAGTAGGTAATTCAAGAGAAATAGGAATTCTTGCTTCCTTACCATATACTAGCTTGTATGGAGGATTAGATATTGACCTTTTATAGGTGATCTTGTCAACCCATGGAGCTAACTTCAATTTGAGATGCCATGACCTCTGATTTTCTTCAACAATCCTCTTAATGATCTTCAACAAAGTCTTATTAGTGGACTCAGCAAGGCCATTACCTTATGGGTAATAGTTTGATGAGGTACTAAGAAAAACACTATGTTGAATTGACCATTGGTTGATCTTAGACCCTATAAAAACCATAGTATTGTCAAAAATAATAGTTTGAAGGGACTCCAAATCTGGTAATAAAACCTTCATATAAGTCCAAAACATTGGTCTCATTGGCTTCTTTAAATGCTACTACCTCTGTCCATCTTGTAAAATAATCTATGGCAGTTAGGATCCATTTGTGTCATGAGTTTGAAGGGGGGTTAATGAGACCAATAAAATACAATACCCATTAAACAAAGGGTTGAGTCATTGAAATTGGTTGGAGAGGTAAGGTTTTAAGCTTGACCTTTCCATCAAATATAACACATTGTCTACATTTCCTAGTAAATTCATGCCAGTTACCAAATATACTTGGCCAATAATACCTACCTCTCATGATCTAGTGGGATATGGTCCTTGCTAAATAATGACCTCCATCATGTCCATCATGGAATTTCTCAAGTATTCTTTATGTTTAACTTAGCTCTATGCACATTATCACCATGCCATTGATATTATTTTTTAACAAAACACTATCACCAAGAAGAAAAGGAATTAATTGCAATATAAATAATCTTTTATTTGAATGGGTTAGATGAGAAGGATAAACACAATATTATAAGTATATTAGCAAATATTTAAACCAGATGGAAGGTGATGTGTGAACATTTTCAGCTTCTTCACCATTTGACACCATAATCACCCCATTAGCCTCTTTCAATTCTTGGGCTAGATTTTCACAAAGTCCTTTAACTCTAATCGACTTTGTGAGTTTGATGTTAACATAATATTCCGTTACTTTGGTTATCCAACTAGATCTTTTATCATTGATATCTTTGTTCAAGAGGAATCCTTAACACTTGCATGTGTAACCATCAAATGTATCTTATTATTGGACAAAAAATATCTTAAATTCTTAAGAGACCTTATGACTGAAAGTACATTCTTCATAACAAAAGATTACCTTGTTTCATATTCTTCTAAGCCTTGAATGAAGAAGGTTACTAGTTTCTCTAAAGCCTCTTGATTATACTGCATGATAATACCTTAAATAATTTCAATATTAACAAAGGTGTACAAGACTAAATCCTTTGTGAAATTAGGGTTTAGGAGTGTAGGAGCATATATTAAGTCCTCTTACTTGGTGAATTACCAGTTCACTATCACCAAAGACTTGTAAGGTACTGACCTTTATCTTTCTTACTCATTTCAAACCATGCATTAGTTTTTTATATTTAGCAAAATTATTGGAACAACCAGACTAAAAATTGAGAGAATATAAATAAATGTTATTAGAAGGAGGAATTAACATCAATCTAGCCCTAGTGCCATGTTTATTCTTGTATCCATCAAAATATAACTACCATAGACCAACACTAGTATGATCATCTTTCATCAATGTTTGAATTGGTATCATTTTCATGAAGGTAATAGACACCAAGTATTACTTCCTCAATTAAATTTTACTAATCATGATAAATAAAATTATATTCCCACTTATCAAGGAAAAAATCTAAAACTCCATTTAGAGGTGACTCAATTTCCACCTCACTATTGTCTAGTACCTTGTCTAAGATAACACAATTAGTGTTCACCATTATTGGCATATATGGATCCAAATGAAATATTACAATAGGTTTATAATGTATTTTTAGATTGGTACCACACCTAATCCAAAACATCAAATATATCTAATCAGTTGACAAGTATCCTCTAATCTTTGAAATAAAGTCCCTTGATAGACACATGGAAAAATAGGGAGGCAAGTCCAATACTACTACATCTTGTTGAATGGTAACATTGGGGCAAACATGTAATGTAAAATTTATATCCTTGATTATGCCTACTATCTTTGTTGGTGACCCATATAATTGAAATACTCTTTTTATATTTGGTGTATAGACAAGACCCAACTTGTCTACAATTTTCTTGGGCATGATAGTGATACTAGCTCCACTATCTACCATATAATTATGTACTAAGAAGTCACCAAATATTAAATAAAAATAAAAATGAGTGGTTTTATTTTATTTGACATTGGTTTTGTCCAATTTTTTCATGTTATGTACCTACTAATCAGGTTGTTTCGTTTGTTGGTTTGAATTAACCAAAATAACTCATTGTTTCTCAACTAGTTAGTTCGATACCTTAAGAGCTAAATGCTCTTCAATGAACATGTATTTTTTCCATATAATGGAAAGGGAATCCCACATACTAATTCTAACATTTTATTTATTAACTTGATTTATTATGCAAAATGAGGCTCCACTATCCTTTTGCTAAAAATTTTAAACCATTGGTTGTTCTCTAATTAGAGGCATTGGGGAACCTTCCTTGCCTCTACATTATAGTTATTTTATGCTATAGGGATAATAGGTTGATATTTTAAACTTTTTATAATAATATTAGGAACACTATAATCATTTCTCACATCTTGAGCTTCCTCAACTGCTTTTCTTTTAGCTCTATTTAGAGTTACAACTTGATCATTTGTGTTTCTAGTTTCACCAACTTGATCAAATGCAATATGATCATCCAATTTCCAATTAACATTGATGGCATCAAGTTACCCTAGAACTTGTTAAGTCTCTCATTAGAATTTTATGTTCATGTCTTTATACTAACAACTTTGAAGATAAAACTCTTCCTATGTCATTTGCGGCATAGTGATATCTTGTGATATTGAGGCTTGGTTTTTAGTATCATTTGGATCGAATGGATGCCAACCTAAATCTTGCATAAAGTTATTTTGAGGAATAATAGGTTTTGGGATAGAAGGTACATTAGGATCAAGGTATTTTTATGGTTTAGTTTGGGTTATGGCTCTTTGGTTTTGGTAAGGTAACCTATTGTCTTTGAAACCTTGATAGCACATACTTAATTATTGAAGGATTGATAGGTATTCTATTTTTGTTATTGATAAGACCTACCTTGGTACTTTTTCTCTTGATTTTAACAATATTATTCCTAAAAGCTTCCAACATACTTTCTAGATCTCCATTCTCACTAGCCTAATTAGGTGGGGCTATAACTTGGGAATTTAGAGATGGAATATGAGCTATATATGGGATTTGAGGAGCTTAAAGAGGAGGAACAGGTTAAAATTCTAGTAATATGGGAATTATAGGCCTTGGATCAAACTTATTATATTATATCATGATATTTTATCATCTTATTGTAAGTTCATATGAATTTGGAAAATTATTAACCCCCATGGATTATATGATGACACTAATATCATAATTAAGGGCCTTATGATAATACAAAAAATCATACTTTGGGGATGGTCTAACTAATGCAGGGATCATAGTCCATGTCTTTTAGAATCTGAGGTTAAAATAAAACATGAACTCATGGGGGTACCTTTGTATGGTAGTCATTTATTTAGCCAAAGAAAAATAATCAAACTTGTCTTCAAATTACCTAGCTAGGGCTGCACCTAACTCATCCAAAGTAGCAACGGAGGTCAAAGGGAGGATTATATACTATTGAAATGATTTTAATTTGAATGAGGCAATAAGTAGCTTGATAGACACATTATCTTGAACAACATTATGAATAGAACATAGGTTGGTAACATCCTAGATATGTTTAATATCAATAGTTTTATCCCATTCTCCTAAGAAGAAAGGGATACTCTTTATGGTAGACATAGGGGTGTCATCATATTGGGCTAAATTCAAGGGGGTACCCCTATTAAATGGAATAAACACTTAATTCATAATCACCATTTGGGAAAAATGGATTTGGATTATGGGGACATTATCTTGGACTAAAACAATATGATGACTAGAAGGTGAAAATTTCTTTTGAGGATAAGGTATGGTGTTATTGAATCTTGATTTTCTATAAGAAGTAAAAGGTAGCTTACTGAATTCAAAAGGAATACCTTTGCTTGATGACATTTTTGTAATCATTAACATGAAAAAACTATCTAAATGATGATATGAGATCTAGAAATTGAAGGATCTTAAATTTTTAATGATGGTAGATGTCTCCTCTTGCAATTTCTTGTTTTCTATCTTCAAAATTCAAATATGTCAAGAAAATAGATCCCACCGAGCATGCCAAAATGATTAGTGTTCTATATTTTGACCCTAATTGAGGAGGGGATTATTCAGGTCCTCAACTTAAATATAGTCTAACTTGGGACTGATCCTAGGTTGTGGGTATCATAATAATTAGATCATACCTCTGGATAAGGATGGTTTCCTTCTATATCTATCACCTAAAGTATCTCTTGCTTAAAAAAGGGGATAGAGAGTAATAAAAATACATGAAAGAATATAAAATGAGGTTATGAAATAGTAATTAAAACATGTATACTTTGCACAAGACACACTATGAGACACATTCAAGACCGAATAAGATTAGTCCCATATAAGTATTTCACAATAAAGCATTGACTAGCTATCAAACTAGTATGAGAGGGTAGATAACCACTTTCAAGCTAAACCACAAAATGTAAATTGCACTTATAATGACCTATGAGAACTACCAAGCACTTCATAAAGGTGAGAAATTTTAGACAAACAATGAACATACATTCACTTAACTACAACACACTTGTAGGACACACTTTAATCTAGCTTGTAGAATGATGGAATTCAATCTTTATTACATCAAAAGGTGTTATTGTACAAATTTTGGCATAGCCTAAGCATGTCAGAATGCATAATATTCTATTCTCTAATATGTCATAAATTTATTTATAAAATTTTTAGAGAGTTTTACATGTGGTAGAAGTTGGAACATATATAAAAAAGGAAGAGAGCGAAGGAACTATGCTATATTAGCACAAATTTTAGATGATAACTCATGAACTTATAAATAATGAACCAATTCTATAAAATAATTAAATGTTCATTATATTTATCCATCTATTGGGTCTCTTTCTTGGAACTCCATGTCATTATCTATCTAATCTATGTATGAGGATTATGTCTTGGAATTGATAGAATTATGCCACATCTGCTTTGGATGGCCATCAGTACCTACTCATTGAACATGTGACCCTAATGATAGCTAAGACACCTCTCCATGATCATGTTTACATCTATAATTTTTCCATTATTAAACACAATCCATTATAGATGAAAACCAATCCAATTTTTGGTTTTCACATAATCACAATATCCATGAAAACCTACAAACTGCTTAGTCCTACTTTAATACTATTAGTCCATCTTATATCTTTGTATTAGGCATAAAAGACCCATTTTACCTATATAGAGCTCTATTGGTAGTGTTTGGTCCCACTGGATCAATCTGGATCATGCTCAAGCTCTAGTCCATTTGTATTTACTTTTCACCATCAAAAATTGCTTCTTTTACTTCTACTAAAAGCTTATTGGGCTCACCTTTTTTTGATTGGCCAAAAACTTATGACTTAGACCTATTGACATTTTGACCCATCCACACACTATCCGATCTACTAGGTACAAATGAAAACAAACATTTGATCTTTTACGAGTCTAACATGCTTCTGCCATTTATCATTCACTTATTTGCCTTTCAGAATTACTAACCCACTTGACCTCTGTTTGCTATTAGATATGAATGTATGATTTAATTCATGCCATAAGATCTACTTGGGATGCATTGTTTGAAATAAAATATCTACTTCATGAGCTCAAATTTGATGTCCACGCTCCCATCATTTAACATCTATGTGATCATATTTGATGTCTACATGACCATAAAATTTAAACCATAATGAATTTTTTCTATGTCTTAAGTTTGACATCAGTGAAAATGTCAAATACATCCACATGACCTTTAATAACATTCACACAATTGTCACTTTTTAAAATCAAATGGTCTTTTTATCGTATCTTGATTTTAACATTCACACAAATGTCACCCATTTTTTGACCAAATTTCAAGGGTTATATCTAGAAGTGAAAAGGTCATGGAAGTACCAAATTTATAAGAGATGTTCTTGATACTCAAAGGATTATGACCACTTGATCCCCTAGTTTCATGATCTTTATAAGTGTGTTTACAAGGTGTTAAAATGATATGACCTATTATGATTTTGCATGATGTTTGCATGTTTATCACTGATCATTTAAACCTAAATGACTATTTGATAAAGCTAGAATTTAACACTTGTATGAATGTATTATAATACAAGTCAAACTTTGAATTCTCATAACTTCAGCTAGGTATCTCATGCAAACCGTAAATTTTTAGGATATTATCTAGGCATGAAGATATATATGGCATTACAATCCTTTGGCTCATGGGAGCTTCTTGATCATATTTATATATTACACAAAAAATATATCCATTCTAGTTCTTCATGATGTTCTAATGATGATCTAGCTTCATGAATCTTGTTCTTAAACTTTTAAATATTTGAATGATTTTATGAGGCCTATGTGAACTTATTCTTGATCTTGAATTGCATTGATCACTAAAAAAGATGTACTTGGATCTTTCTGTTTGCCCTGTAGATTGATTAGAATGCACTTTAAGCAATATTAAAGTGTTTAAAAATCTTTGTGATCAATGTGAGGCATTTAGACCACTCATTCCATCCAAAATAAATTTCAATCCTTGCTCCATACCTGATCTTTAAGACACTGTACTACATTTAGGCAAGTTTGATATGTAGGCCAAAAATTTCCTAATAATGACTAACTCAATTTCATGTTGAGGTTCCAAATTTTTTTTTATAATAAGGATTTGTCTTATAAATATTTCCACTTGTTTGTATAGAGACAAAAATGGATTATACATTACCTAATCATGGATCATATCTATAATGGTGTGGTAGTAGTTGATGAAAGGTTATAATATCTCATATAGCATTAGAGGGACCAAATTTAGGGAGAATGTTTGTGATAGTGTTGAGTTGTGGAGCTAAAAGCTTCACTAATGAGCTAATGTAGAGGTTGCTAGGCTTACACAATAACTAGCATCAGTCAAAACCAACTAACATCGATTAGGGGTCGATCGACATTAGTTAGGGGTTGACCGACATTGGTTAGGGGTTGGCTAGCATCGGTCATCTTCAGATCGACACTGACTTCTATGCGTTTCTAAAATTCTATTTTTAGCTAAATAGATTTGAGCCTTTGATTTAAGAGGTGGATCTAAGGGTGGTGAATGCATGGCTCATGAACCCTAGTGTTGTAGTATACTATATAGTAGGGTTAGATCCTCATAGCATGTACAATTTAATAATTGAGTTGATTATAATTGATTGAGAGAGAGAGAAATCTTGAGGGAGAATTACTATACATCTGTGAGGTGTGAGGAGAAAGATATTTCTTCATTGTATTTCCTTCTAAAAGAGTTTAATATAGATTGGTTGTTTCTCATATCTCCTATTATTTGTTGTTTCTAATTTCTAGTTACTTATTACTTATGGTTTCAATTTCATGTTTAGTTGCTTATACAAAAGTAATCAATTGTACTCTAAGATCCTAACAACTGGTATTAGAGCATGTTAGTATTTGTTGATTATATAATTCACTCATAGAGGTCTCTAATTGAGTGGGAGAAAAGTAATGGTAGAAGAAAGTAAACTAAGAATAGAGAAATTTAATGGCAAGAATTATCAATTATAGAGGATGCAGATTGAAGATTATCTGTATCAGAAAGATCTATATTTACCATTGGGTGGGGTTTCAAGGAAGCCCACAAATATGGAAGATGAAGAATGGAATGTTCTTGATAGAAAGGCTCTTGGATCTATAAGGTTAAGCCTGGCAACTTCTGTGTTTTCCAACTTATCACAAGCAAAGACAATGATAGAGTTAATGGATACTTTGGCAAATTTATATGAAAAACCCTCAGCTTTAAATAAGGTATATCTTATGAAGCAATTATTTAATTTGCAAATGCAGGAAGGTGGATCTGTATCTAGTCATCTTAATGATTTCCATACAATAGTAAATTAGTTAAATTCAGTCAAAATAGTTATTGATGATAAAATTAAGGATCTCTTAATCTTATGCTCTTTACCTAAAAGTTGGCATAGTTTAGTAATGGTAGTTAGTAATACTACATCTGCTTGAAATATCTTGAAAGTTGATGGTGTTGTTAGTGTAATCTTGAATGAAGAAATTCATAAGAAAAGCATAGGGGAAACATCAGGTATTGCTTTAAGTGTTGAAAGCAGGGGAAGGCAAAGAGAGAAGGGCAAGCAAGGGAAATCAAGGTCAAGATGGGAAGTAGATCCAAATCCAAAAATTTAAGAATAACCTACTAGAATTGTGGAAAGAAACGGCATGCAAAGAAAGATTATTGGTTGAAGGATAACAAAGAAAATTAGCATGAAGGTAATAATGAAACAAAAGTTGCAGGTATTGTTGCACAGGATGCTCTTATATTTTCTTTGGATAATAAAGTAGAATCATGGGTTTTAGATTCTAGTGCCTCTTTTCATGCAACCCTAAATAGAGAATTTTTCAATTATTATGTCCATGGAGATTTTGGAAAAGTTTATTTAGGGGATGATGAGCCTTATAAAATTGTTGGCAAAGGAAAAGTGCATCTGAAATTACAGAATGGCAACACATGGGTGTTGAAGGATGTCATGCATGTACCCATCCTAAAAAGGAATTTGATTTTTGCATGAAAGTTGGGTGATGAGGGTTGCACAGTAACTTTCACAGCTGAATCTTGGAAAGTTTCCAAGGGTGCACTTATATTAGCAAAAGGTAAGAGAGTAGGTACACTTTATCTATTTACTTGTATTACTAATTATTCTCCTTCTATTTTATCTACTTCAGATGTAGATGCAAAGTTGTGGCACTGTAGGCTTGGTCACATGAGTGAGAAGGGAATGAAAGTTCTTAGGTAAAAAGGTAAGCTTTCAGATTTGAAAATCATAGATCTAGATTTTTGTGAGCATTGTATTTTTGGGAAATAGAAGAAAGTGAGGTTTCTCAAAACTGGGTCAATAAAGAAGAAGCACAAGTTGGAGCTTGTTCACACAGACGTGTGGGGACTAGCTCAGGTAGCTTCTATTGGAGGATCACAGTATTATGTTTCTTTCATTGATGATGCTACAAAAAAGGTATGGGTTTATTGCATAAAGAGGAAATCTAATGTTTTTGACACATTTAAGAAATGGAAAGGTTTGGTTGAGAATGAAATAGGTTTGAGATTGAAGTGCCTTAGATCTAACAATGGTGGTGAGTACTGCAACAATAAATTCAATAGTTACTATTCTATGAGTGGAATACACAGGGAAAGGATGGTTCCAAGGACACCTCAAAAAAATGGAGTTGCTAAAAGGATGAATAGAACAATAATGGAGCATGCTCAGAGTATGAGGTTGCATACTGGTTTGCCCTAACAGTTTTGGGCAGAAGTTGTAGATATTGTGGTTTACCTAATTAACAGAGGACCTTCTATTGCACTAGATGGTGGAATTATAGAAGAGACTTGGATAGGTAAAAAGGTAGATCTTTCATTTCTTAGAGTTTTTGGTTCTAAAGCTTTTGTGCACATTGATAAAGAAAATAGAAAGAAGTTGGATGCTAAATCTATACGGTGCACTTTCATTGGTTATGGTTTTAGAGATTTTGGATTCTGGTTGTGGAATTTAGAAACTACCAAAATTATTAGAAGCCATGATGTAGTTTTCAATGAGAAGGTGATGTATAGTGATCAGCTCGAGAGGCTGAATAATTTTGAGTAGGGTCATCTTGATTTGGAAGAGGTTATGATCCAAAATGAGCTCATGGGTAAAAATCATCACTCACAAAAAAAAAATAGAGACCAACGTCGGTCAAGTGGAAATCAACGTTAGTTAGGTGGAAATCAACATCGGTCAGGTGGAAATCAGTGTTGATCATGAGGAACTGACGTCGGTCTAGTGCAGACTAGCATCGATCAGAGATGACTGGGATCAGTCACTGTCAAAAGAAAATTTGGGTGGACAACAAGCTGTAAATGAGTCTCAAACACCCATAAGGAGGTTTGAAAGGGTAAGTAAACCTCCAATTCATTATTCCCCTTCTTTATACTACTTGTTGCTCACTGATGGTGGAGAACTAGAAATTTTTGATGAGGCAATGCAGGTAGAATCCAGGAAATAGTGGGAACATGGCATGAATGAGGAAATTAATTCCTTGGAAGAGAACTATACATGGGATTTGGTTGAGTTGCCAGCTGAAAAGAAAGAACTAAAAAACTAATGGGTATACAAGTTAAAGGAAGGAGAGAATGGACAAGTGAGACATAAGGCTAGGTTTGTAGTAAAGGGATTTACACAGAAACTAGGTATTGATTTTGGTGAAATTTTTTCTCCTGTAGTAAAGATGACTTCTATTCAGACTGTATTGTCTTTAGTTACTATTGAGGATTTGCATCTTGAGCAGCTTGATGTTAAGACAACATTTCTTCATGGATATTTGGATGAAGAGATATATATGGATCAGCTAGAAGGTTTTGAGGTCAAAGGTAAGGAGAAACTTGTGTGCAAGTTGAAGAAAAGCTTATATGGTCTTAAGCAAGCTCTAAGACAATGGTATTTGAGGTTTGACAGGTTTATGGCAAAGCATGGCTTTAGTAAATGTCAATCTGACCATTGTGTTTGTTTTAATAGATTGGATAATGGTAGTTATATTATCCTATTACTGTATGTAGATGATATGCTTGTTGCAAGTTCACACATCCAAGAAATTACTGAGCTTAAGGTAAAATTAGCTCACACATTTTCCATGAAGGATTTAGGAGCAACAAAGAAAATCCTTGGCATGAGTATTAAGAGAGATATGAAAAATCATAGTTTGATTTTGTCTCAAGAGGATTATGTGAATAAGGTGTTGGAGAGGTTTAATATGCAGGATGCAAAACTGGTAAGCACACCTATGGCTAGACACTTCAAGTTGAGCAAAGAACAGTGTCCTAAATCACATGATGAGGTTGAGTACATGAGTAGAGTTCCATATGCTTCAATAGTTGGGAGCTTGATATATGCAATGGTATGTACTAGGCCTGATATTGCCCAAGCAATGGGAGTTGTCAGCAAGTTTATGGCCAATCCAAGAAAGGAACATTGGAAAGCAGTTCAGTGGATTCTCATATATCTAAGAGGGACCAACAGTAGGCATTTATGCTAAGGAGGGTCAAACACTTCTATACATGGGTATGTAGATTCGGATATGGCAGGTGACTTGGATGGTAGGAGAAGCACCATAGGATATGTGTTCACTATTAGTGGAATGGTGGTTAAATAGATTTCAATGTTGCAGAAGGTTGTTGCCTTGTCTACTACAGAGGCAGAATACAATGCAGTCATAGAGGCTAGCAAGGAAATGATTTGGATGACTCAATTCATGCAAGAGTTTGGAAAGGAGTAAGAGAGTTGTAGATTATATAGTGATAGTCAAAGTGCAATTCATTTGGCAAAGAATTCAGCCTTTCCTTCAAAAACCAAACATATACAGCTTAGGTACCACTTCATTAGACAGGTATTGGAGGATGGACAGTTGAAGCTGGAAAAGATCCATATGGATAAGAACCTTGTTGATATGTTAACAAAGCTAGTAACAAAGGAGAAGTTGAATCTTCATTCAAGTTTTGTTGGTCTTCAAGATTGAACTTGAAGAGGGAGAAACAAGCTAGATATGTTTAGAGGATGTTGTTGTACAGGTACAGGTGCAGTTGTTTATCTCCAAGTGAGAGATTATTAAGTTGTGGAGCTAAAAGCTTCACTAATGAGCTAATGTGGAGGTTGTTGGGCTTACACAGTAACCGGCATTGGTCAAAACCAACTAACATTAGTTAGGGGTCGACTAACATTGGTTAGGGGTCAATTGGCATCGATCATCTTTAGACCGACATCGACTTTTATGTATTTCTAGAATTTTATTTTTAGCCAAACAGATTTGAGCCTTTGATTTAAGAGGTGGATCTAAGGGTGGTGAATGCATGGCTCATGAACCCTAGTTTTGTAGTATACTATATATTAGGGTTAGATCCTCATAGCATGTATAATTTAGTAATTGAGTTGATTGTAATTGATTGAGAGAGAGAGAGAGAGAGAGAACTCTTGAGGGAGAATTACTGTACATCTATGAGGTGTGAGGAGAAAGAGATTTCTTCATTGTATTTCCTTTTAGAAGAGTTTAATATAGATTGGTTGTTTCTCGTATCTCCTATTATTTGTTATTTGTTATTTCTAGTTACTTATTACTTCTGGTTTCAATTCCATGTTTAGTTGCTTATACAAAAGTAATCAATTGTACTCTAAGATCCTAACAGATAGAACATGGTATACATTGCAATAGATTATCTATTTATGAATCCTATTGGTAGGTGTTTTTTAATATATAAGAAAGGATTATGTCTTGTTGTTGATCTCTTAGGGATATACTACTATTAATTGTGCATAAATTCTAAAAATAAACTTTTTCCTCTTATACCCATGGAGGTTGTTTTTATTCATAGGAAGGTTTAGTTGGTGGGTATAACACAAATTTATTATTGCCATTGCCATGTGAAATTATCAGGTTTCTTGATCTACAACCAATAGAATCATTAGTTGTAACTAGCTATGGACTTCCTAAGATGAGTGTATATCCTCCTAGGTTGATCTTAGGTTATAGGATTATAAAACTAACTAGATATTCCCATGAATCCATAGTGATGACTAAATCTTCAATCATTCTTTAGGATTGAATATGGATCTATCAACCATTTGCATAATTTTAGGTGTTGGGTGAAGTTGTTTTAGTCCAATTATATGAATAGTTTGTATAGTAATGAGATTTATGTCTACTCCTACATAAATGAATGTATTAGGTATCATATTGACATGAATGTTGACATTAACTATAGGGTTGTGGGGATCATAAAAACTTAGGTGGAACTACATTGCCTAGCGTGATGTTTATAACTTTTACAACTACTTGGACAATCTTGGGATCCTTCCTATTTTTGGATGGGTTTATTTTAGTATATTTCACATAAATATTTGGTATAGATGGGCACACATGTTGTGGACTAAAATGGTGGGATCTCGACACACACATTATTTAATTATCCTAAGAAATTAAATTTAGGTTCTGGGTTAGGACATTGAATGTTCAACCTTTTAGGGAAATGAGGGTTTGTAGACCCTTCTTGTATTATATTAGAACTTGGTTTGGGACTAACAATGGGTTTGAGTGGTTTTGGATTAGTATGGGTGTCTAGAATATTTTAAAGGGGTTTGGTGATCATAAGTGGGGTGGGTTCTAGAAGAATACATCTTGAACAAAGGTGGAAATCATTTATATCAATAGTATAGGTTCAATGTTATATTATTTTAGTGGGTTGTGTTGGTTAAACCAACTAATTGGTGAGGTTTGGTATAGGTTGGGTGGGAAATTATGGTTGTTAAAGAGCTAGTTTTGTATTTGGTATCAAAGATAGTTTTTTGTGCTGATATAATTATTATATCTAGATGAATCCAACATTTTTATTGAACCAGGGTTGGTTACTCTTCCATGGTTTATGCCATGGGTTTGAGGAATGAGACCAATTCTAATTCTAATTTTGAGTTTGCCAAAGCTAATTTTGTGAGGGTTATGTTTACCAGTTATAGGGTGGCCTAGATTGAGTTTGGGTTGGATACCAAATAATTAGGGATATTATATTTAGTTTTGACTAATTTTTGTTTTGGGGATATATTTTTATCCAATTACTTAGTCCATAATTAGGAATAACTAAACATTGTGAATTTGAAAATGCAAAGTTTGGTGGCATATCTTGATTTTTAGGCTTAGGTGGTCATTGTATTAATTATGATACATAAAAAATTTGACATCCTTCTCCACCAATTCATGTAATTATACTATATAAGGATCCTCCTTTATTATGATAGGGGCTTTGACTCTAATAGCCTAGCATTTACAATATACGTTATTCTTCTAATAGTATAGATAATAAACCATCAAGTATTTCTTTGTTTCTTCTTTGTTTTTACTTATGTACAACATATCCAATTGAGTATACATATGAATAATGATATACTAATTCATATCCTATATTAAATTTCTTACCTTAATTTTTAAGATTCCATTTATAACCGATGAATGAAGTATCTTATTGTTGTAGGTTTTGTTCAATATTGACCTTGAGTAACTTCTGCATGTAAGTGATAGATCATCAAATGATAATGTGGAGACATATCCTCCACTCTTCATGTTTAATGCCTCTAATTAATATTCTCTAACTCCTTTAAAGAATATTGATTTTATGGATTCTTTATCCATTGTAGTTTGATTTTATTTTTTAGGTTGAACATAAACCATTACATGTAATATTCTATTGATTATTCTATCTCTTTTTCCATATTGAATATGTCATCCCTTCTATAGTTCCTTCCTTAGTAATAATCTCTATATTTGGAAATAAAATTACACTTAATTTCCTCCCAAGTGGAGATTCCATTCTTCCCTACTTCCATAAACCATCTAATGGCTGCCTCCTTCAGTGTTGCTAGAAACAACTTCAAATTTTGAGTATATTGATTATAATCATAGTTGTAGAATAAGAAATCAAACTCAAAAATGAATGTATTTGGAGCCTCACTGGCCTTTTTCATAAAATTAGAAAGGTTAGAATGAGGGATATTATTGATAGGTGCATCCCTCCAGGGGTGTGGATGGTAAATTCAAATGTTGTAGACTCATTAATGATGTTTTATTATTGATGGTCCTACATGAAATTACTTACTATACATAGACCAAAATATTCTATCACTGACTTTTTGAATTCTTTATCAATGTATGTAATCTATGATGAGTATAAAATGGAATGTTTGTGATTTTCTATGGGAAAGAATGTCTCATATATAGGGGTGAAGGAGTGTAAGTTCTTGAGGATTTTTTTAGTTTCATAATAAAGAGATTGTCTAATTTAACATATTTTTAGTTTTAATTTTCCTCTTAAGAGCTAAAAGTGATTTAAATTCTATCTTGTCAAGAATTTTAGGAAAGGGTGGAAGGAGTTGAATTATAGAGTCTTGAGTATGATATGGCCAAGTAGGAATCCTAAAAAATGGTATAGAAGGTTCCTTATAAAGGATATGAAAATCTCATTCCTCCTAATTCTCATCTTATGCTACCATTTCAATCAATAACTCTTTGATATCTAGTTATTATAATGACCATTATGTATTTTTTTAGGTGTCTCCTTATGATTTTCAATTGTTGTAGCTTGTAACTATATTCATGTGTACAATTTCATCCACTTAGGCAATAATTTACATAGTTATTCTTTTTCCTACTACATGTAATTTAACCAACTTATTCTTGTGCTTTTTCCTAACTTTCCCTACATAGGGTTAGTACAACATGTGTTTTAGGATTTTTCAATAATCTACTTTTATAGAAATTAAAATTATGTGTATAAAGTAGCAAATTTAACTATCAAAGTAGTAAATTATTATTAAAACATAATAAATATTTAGAAATAAAAATAATTTATCAATCTTAGAGATAAAAGTGTTGTGATACCTTCCCCATAAATGGTGACAAAACATGAGAAGAATTTTAACCACATATTAAACTAATTTAGATTAATATCAGAACATATAACCCAATATACAAGATTGGGTATCCACTTAGTTTATAAAATAGACTTATTCATTAATTTTAAATCCAATGTGTATTTAAGTTTGAGAAGATGTTGGAAATGTATGTGCAACACTTACTCGCTTATTGAATTATATAAAATATAGATAGGAACACACCCATATAAAGGATATTACATTAATTTTAAGTACTTAGATGTAAATCACACTTGAAATAAATGAATGAATTGCAGTGAATTTGGTGGAAGATTCCTATAATAAATTAACAACCATTAAAATTTATTAAAACAATGCAAGGATTAATTATAATACTTAAGTTACACATTTATAGAATTTAAAGGATAAAAATAGATACACACCAATTATATTGACTAGTCTAGGGAGCTAATATCTTCAATACAACTCCTAAGTGGGACCTCATTAATTAGGATTGAGTTAGAATCCTCCTCTTATGTTTTAAAAATTCTTCTTTAGAATTATGATTTCATTCATAATCTTGTAGAAATTAAAAATTGTTAAAACAATGGTTACATAGATAATTGTTTATAATAATGTTGTTATTCAAACATAAAACTATTATTACTCCATTATCCATGGCCTAAGTCAATAATAAATTATATATAGAGGTGTCCATATATTATTTCCTAACAAGAAATGATAAGAATACAAAATAGAATTAGGAATAATGGTAGTTTAGGAGAATGCTACCAATAATGGCTACAAGAAAACAAAACATGGGAAGTTTTATTTGAGAGATAATAATAACATAATTTTAGTCCAATGAGGAAGATCCATTGAAATCTTAATTAAAACATACACATCATATTTTGACATGAAATATATATTCTCAAACTTATTCCATCATGATTAATAGCCTCAAGATATCGTTATAACTACTACAGGTCAAGATAGGTTGCTAATTGTTATGGGCTCAATGTGGCAGTCTCCAAGTAGATACAAGTTAATTTCTTAGTTTATATAGGATAAAATTACCTATATATTTTTAGTTAACACTTTACATAAGTGTTACAAGCCATCACTACCTAGAACACTTCATAGTTTCTATAAGTTATTACCGCCCATATTGTGATGGGTTAAAACTACTTGAACTAGTATGTGTTAGTCCAATTTACTCACATTACTTAAAGATATAAATAAAAAATAAATCAAAATAACACATATAACCATATTTCATCTTAATCATAATTAAAAAATATTTCATTCATATAAGCATAGATAATATATGAATCATATTTCTTATGCATTAGTATGAAAATACACAGAGCATGGCTAAAGAGTTTTAGTAACGGGAGTCTCAAAGATAGTTTTTAGGGGTTCAATATACACCAATTACATGAATCATAAGATAGGTGTATATAATATTTATGGATTATATAGAACCTTAGTCTTGTACACTTAGAAAACTCATACCTTGGTTATTTCTCTTACTTTTTGACCTTTCCTACTTTCTAAAGTCTTACAAATTCTCTATCTTGTGCCTCTTGGAGTATATCTTAGTCTAAATACTCTTAGGTTGATTAACTAGACCTTGGACACTAGAAACTTAGATAGACACCTATATTGATGCAGGTGTCCTACTTTGACGTAAGTGTCTAATGCTATAAATTCATCTAATTTGTAAATGACACAAATCTTAATCATTGGCCTGAGTGATTTAATGTGAGTTACTTCACCAAAGGGATATATATATATATATATATATATATATATATATATATATATATATATATATATATATATATATATATATATATATATGTATGTATGTATGTATCAACCATCACTCATTCCTCAGCTACAAAACTTAGAAAATACCTAAGGAAACTTATCAAAGCTTTAAATCAAGCAATCAACAAAGAAAAAATTTACTATTTTCTCCTATTCTCATATAATTTATTGGAACATCAAATACATAGGTATGAAGTACTAAAGGTGAAAATTGAGAGCTATATTTTACGAGTTACTTTACACATATTGTAATGATTCAAACACAAACCAACACATAGGGAAGAACTACATTAGTCTAAGGCCCTCTTTAAAGTATTGGCTATGTTGGAAATGATCATTGAAAGAAGGGTCTTTGAATTCATATTGACACTACATGTCTATTAACTCATTTTTATCCAAGGTCACTATGAATATGAATATCTCAGGTTTCATAATTTATTGAGGAGCTATAGTTGATGACCTAATTTTGAATGCACCAAAGTGAAGGTTAAAACAAACCCAAAATAATCTAGTTAGTTACATCATTTTCCAATAGGTATTTTATACATGATACCTATGTCAGGTTTAGATAATAACATCAACATAACTATCCAAGGTAGACACTAGCATCTGTAGCTCCAAAGGCACATAATTCAAAATTTGGTGACTTTTCTAAAATTCTCTTTTTGACTACTTTATATCTATTCTAGATCTAGAACTATGTTAGCCTCAGAACCAACTACGTACATTATTTTTTTGTCATTTTTATATCTATCATGACAATTTCCACCTTTGACATGACCTTTGATTCAAAAATTAATATATCTACCTCTTCAATAACATGTGTTTCATTATTGAGCATTTAATGTCAAAGTTTATGTGCCACAAAAATAAAAGATAAATAAATAATTTCATTGTATTTTATTTTTGTCATAATAAAATAGTGTATGAATGATATAATAAATCATATAGTTATATAATAATCATCACATTATGCCAATAAATCCCCTCATGCATGATCTATTTAAAAAATTTATAACAACCAAGGTCGATTTGATATTAGAGTCACGAGGATAGATATATTAAGTAGATTATTTGATTACAAAAAATAATATTGAAAATTTTCAACCTACTAAAACTTAGAATATTTATTTGGTTATCACTTGAAAGTTTGAATTCTATTAGTTGAATGAGCAACAAAAAATCTTATTGCCTGAATATTTCTTGGTAAATATTGTACCATTTCAACATTTTTGATGGAGTCATGCCTATAATAGCATTGATATCTTTTGTATCTATATTGATTCATCTCTAACATATAATATAACCTATTTATTTTCATATTTTTACATCAAATATACATTTTTTTGGGTTTAAGTATAAATGTATTTTCATACTTGTTCAAATATCTGTCGTAGTCTTGTAGAATGATTTTTTAGATGTTTATATTTGGAAAGTAAATAATATACATAATATTATACAATCTCATGTATAAAATCATGAACTATTCACATCATATCTCCTTGATGAGTGGCCTTTGAATTATTCAATCTAAAGGGTATGAATGTTGGTGTAAGGGTTTTCCCACTATGTGGTTTTACCTACATATGTTTAGTGAATTTGATTAGGTGTCACTTAGGTGTGTAATAAAGGTCATTAGGGAAGATAATCCCATATTAATTACAATGTGTGATCAAGTATATCTTTAAATTATAAAATGAACCATACTAAATCTATTTGGCTAATTAATATATATCCAACCATAAATGTTATTGTATTTTAATGATTTTTCACAATATGAGTTTATTCCTCTCATGTGATCATAATTTCACTACTCCATATAGATTCATATTTGTAAATTCAATCCTATATAATATATATTTAAATGTTCCCACTCTGACATGATATCAAATCAATGATGGTATATGAATGCTACCTATTATTTTGCATTCTTGATTGCATTCTAGCTCCTTCTTTGTGTTCTTCATGATTTTGGTTTTCAAGGGTTTAGTGGGGTTTATATAAAATACGTGTATATCTATACATTCATATTTTTTAAATGAAAAACATAAAATGTCATTAGATTTATAAGGTGCTAAAACCCTAGGATTGGGTGTAAACATGACTTAGCTTTTTGACATGCCATTTTAAAAAAAATGGATGGTTAAAAGATAATATTTTAGATTTCATGCATATTTTTACTATATGGTGGTACAAGATCAAAAAAAATTATGGGTTTTATTATTTTTTTCCAAAAACCTAATTGGTCTTTAGTAATTTTTGAGGAAGTCATATCATTTTTTGTAGATCTAAGGTTTTGTTTCTAGGTTTGGAATTTTGTCAAATTATGCAAGGTTTGTTTGGTTGACATTTGTCTTACTACACATGGCTAACCTTTAGTTTGTTTTAACCAACCAAATTATTAGTTTATTATATATTATTGACCTACTACTTCACTACATGGGATAACTATATCTATGCCTATACATGTGTTTGACTATACTTGTAACCTAGATTTTCACCACTTTGTTGGGACTATGTGACTTGTTGGAGTACATAAAATTTAAATGAGCAAAGTTTTACACTATTCAAGGGTAAAATAGAGTTATTTTGGTTTTTAATGTCATTCCCCCATTAATCAAGTGGGATCACTCATCCTCACCCTTAGCTTCTAGTCACATATAAGTTAAGCCCTTGGTGACAACCAACCAAAGGGAACTTAAATTTTCAATGAAAAGTTGAGTTAAATAGTTTTCAAGCTCAAAATTTTCATTTTTCAAGGTAATTTTATTAAATAATTTCAAAATCACATAATTTTTATCCTATAGCCTCTTTTTAACTACAATTATTTTTAAAGTGTGAGTTTTTCTTAGCTCTACATATTTATGATATTTCAAGATTTGTAAGATTTATCCTCTATATTTTCATGTAGGATTGCATTCATTCTTATATTTTGGATACTTATGTTTCTTCTTATATATGTGTTGATTATATATGCACTCAATTATATAGTGATAAGCTAAATAATATCAAGGAGAATTTGGTGACTATTGCACAAATTATTCATTTAGATGCATTTTTAGTTGAGTATAACATCGATCACATTGACCGTGCATGATTATTTATGACCATGTTAACTCACCTATATCCACTTTGGATATATTAGATGAGGATAAATTATTTTACTCTAGTGGTTATTATTATAAATACTAAGTATGCTTCATGAAAGATGTACATGGAATGATTCCCTATGGAACATGACCTTATTCCATTTATATATGTATATATTATTTTTCCCACATACCCTTTTCAATACAATGACGTGGCCAACTCTTGTGAATATGTCTATTGTCACTTTATGATGCACACTTCATGGTATCTACAACACCATATGGATCACACAATATCCCTCCACTATTTGGAGGAGTCTTAATATTATGTTTAGAGATCCTATTAAGATTTAGATCACTCTTCTTCCTCCACTTCTTCCCATCTCTTTTGAGACTACTATACTCTCTCATATTTATTTTATTTCTTATTATGACACATTCCTTATGGATAATGGTCTTCCTTTTATTGAGACACCACTATAGGACAAGATTGTATCAAACCTTAACTATCATATTGTATATTCTACATTCATTCCTATATAGAATGTTGATATTCTAGAGCCATCACATATTTCTATTTCAGAGGACTCTATTATTTCTAGTGAGATTACACTTATTGAAAGCATCAATGACCCATCTCGTCTTATGGATACTCTTTCTATAGATCCGCATGCTTCATCTAAAGTCTCTTTTCCAAATTTGAGATTTTTTGAGCCATGCTCCACATTCACATTCACATTATTTTAGAAAATGTTCCATGCCCTTCTTCTGACAAGTTCATTTTAATACCTATACCACATTTTAGTTTTGGACCATAATTATAGATCACTTTAATACTATATTTTCCTTATATTATAAAATGGAAAGGATTTTAGTACACACATTGTGTTCTTCCTTTTACAAAGGGAAGGAACATTATTCAATGCAGATGGAGATTCTTCAATCTTCAGGAAGAGAATCTCATCATCAACCTTGGTCATTTTTTAATCACTAATACATATAGATTTAACATATTTTATGGGTACTTATTAGTTATTTGTTTTATATATACTTTTGTACCTCATCATGCCTTATTACTAAGACCCAATTCTTCTACCCATCTAAGCTACACTTAAGGGGGGTATTGGTGTGGGCTTTTTAGCACTATGTGGATTTACCTATGCATGTTTAATTATATTTCTTATGTGTCACTTAGGTATTTAATAAAGGTCATTGGGGAAGATAAAACCACATTCATGAAGATGTGTGATTATATCTATCTTACACCTATATAATGAACCTTCCTAAAGTTATTTGGATAATTAATTTAGAACCAACCAAAAAATTTATTACAATTGAATGATTTTTCACATTGTGAGTTTATTACTCTTATTTTTTCATTAGTTAACTATCCATACATATTCACCTTCATTCATTTGGTCATATCTAGTCTATCTTCAAGTGTGGCCCACTCTAATAATGACCACATAAAAAATGTTCTTCATGGTTTGGTAAATGATTTTTTTTTGGATCATCAGGATTGATCTTTATTTTATTTTATCTATAAAATACATCCATAAATGAAAAAATTTTAATTATTTGTAGTGTATACAATTATATCAATATTTGTAATGGGAAATCATATTTGGAGTAAGAATTGTTAAAATCATTGTAGTCTATAAAAAAAGAAATTTGTACATTAGGATTTGTACCTAGAACTATATAATAAACCCACTCAAGATAGAAAATGAATCGAATAAACCCTACATACAATAGTCTATAAATTTCATGTTTAAGTAAAAAACTAATTTTGGATGGATCTTTTTTATTTTTTGTTTAACTAGCTTTGTATTTGGGTAGAATACTATGTTATGCATTGAAAGTACGGGATCAATTTTTGGCATCTCTAATTAATTCCAAGAAAATATACCTTGGTAATCATGTGATAATTTTATAAAATATTTAGTTTTTCCATCCTTTAACATGGTTTATATAAGTATCAATAATGTATCTCTATCTATTCCATTAAAAAATTCAATTTTTTTAATATAAAAGCTTATCTATCCTCCACATATGGTGCTATGGGAATTGTATCAAGGTAATCCATTTGTTCATTAATATTAGGACTTTCACTCTCTCTAAAAGATGTGTGTATAGTTTTTTATGAAAAAACCCATTCATATGATGTAATGGTGGGATATCCTTATATTCCCCAAAGTATTCCAAGAGAGATTCGTCATTAGAAAATTCATCTAATAGAAAAAATTATATTGAAATATTATCATCAATGTATTTAGGATGTATTAATTATAGTTTTGATACATGTGAACTTCTTGATTAATCTTAATATTTTATTTAATAAAGTGTGTAAATATTAGGTTTATTAATTTCCTTGTTATCTATTTAATTATCTATGTAACAAGACCTTGTTTACCTTTCTGATCAAATGCTATGATGGGTCTAATAATGACTTGTGCATGTTTCCCCAATATTTTTCCTATATGTCCCAAATTTTGCAAATATTTTAATCCAAAACCATATTGGTTTAAATATTTTAGTGGTGATCATATAGTAATTTAAATTGACACTAGTGTTTTTATATCATTAAATAATATGTCCACACTCTTGAGGATAAATATGCATATGAGGTATAAATTTTTTCATAAATCATGTTATTACATAATTTTTGAATAGTTTTTGATGTACACATGCACACACATGTGCGCACACACACGCATGCGCACACACACACAAACACACACACACACACACACACACACACACACACACACACACACACACACACACACACACACACACACACACACACACACACACACACACACACACACACACATCCTTGATGTCTAAATTTTAGACACACATGTAAATTTCAAGGAAGTACATTTAAGGTCTTATTAAAATATTTTTATCATTTAAATCATTGACCATGACTTGGCATACTATAGTTATTATTCTAAGAACCATAGTGATGTATAATTTAATTTGTACTTGCACCTTTCAAGTTATATCACTGAATCCTTGAATATTCATATCTAAGTATTAAATATCCTTTATCTTCTATACCAAGAAAATCAAGGAAAGAATATTATAAATATTAATTATAGATCTGTTTCCCATTAAAACATGCCTAAATCCCAAGTTATTTATTTTTAATTAAATATATAATGGGAAATATTTATTAATAATTATTGTTGATGGTAAGTTTTCTTTCTCAAAATATATAATTTCCCTAATCAATCATAATTTATTTATGATATAATAAACATAATATATTTATACACCACTTATTAAAATTGTTTCATGTAATATCATATAAATAGTATCCTTATAAATAGGTGCCTTATGAAGTAATTATTATCAATCAAGAATGCAAACCTTATGAGAAGGTGTGCCTCTTCCCACTCCTGTTGAAATAATAGAATCTCTCTAAATTTTAGGTGAGTTTGAGCTCAAGATAAAATCCAAATATAGGTATGGTTCCCTTGATGTACTCACTTAGGTTGATTCCAATCTTACTAACTACTAATTTATTGACTAAAGGAAAGGGTGAAGGGATAATGCTAGAACTGAAACTAACATGAAAACTTGAAAGAGAGGTGATGCACAAATGTTTTTATCACTTATGCCTATAATTGACACTCTTAGAAATCAAAGTTCCCTACACACATTCACTTCACTTTAGGTCTTTGGATTTTACAATAGTGTTTGACACAAAGGTCTTAGCAATGTTCACTCCTAATATAGAAAGAATGAAGGTTTTTTGAATTCACTTACAAATTTAGATTAAGATAGAACCTAGACACTTAATATGACATTAAGAAAATCACATATTCTATATAAAGGTACAAAAACTAGACATTAACACAGGAAAACTACTAATTCAGTAGGTTATGTTAATGGAAATCACACGTACACTTCACATAGTGACCTAAAAATATAGGAAACCAACTTCTTATTACTTCAAAAGGTGATATACAAAATTTTGACAGTCTTTCATCATATACAAAGCATAATTTGATATGTTACTTATGAAAAATAAGATACAAATATAATAAAGAGTATGAGAGGGGAGATAAAGCATCTCTAAATAGGGGTGACTCACTTACCTTCACACCCTTAAAATTCTACATAGTAATTCCTAAATTTTCTCTTTCTTCACATTTATAGAATAATGTAGGGGTAGAGGTAGCCTTGTTTAGAAGGCTTGAATATGTCATGGGCATTGATTCCTAAAGTTCTACCCACACAAGTAATTATATCTTTGCTTCCATACTCTATATCATTTGTTGCATGTCCTCTTTGATGAAGAAGTATTCTCCATGAAAATAGGTCTTCAAGTCCTAATAAATTATTAAATTTAATCCTTCTCTTAAATAATGTATGATGTGTCTCCACTTTTATGACTTTTTTGGGGTTATTAGAAGACTCATGAAGCTTCTTTGGCTTTTTCCACTTGACTTGGCATAGGAGAGAGGGAAGGTATTCCTAGGATTATTGAAGAATATTTCAACCTTTTGAATCCTTGTTAGAACTAACATCTAACATTTTATTACTCTTTAAGTGGCATAGAATACAAGAAGTAACCTTGATAAAACTTATTGAAGAGTTTTATGTATTGATTTGAAGATTTGTCCACTTGAACTCCTCCTTCTCCAACTTGGCATAAAAGGTGAAAACTTGAATTTTACTTAAATAAAATAATATGCCTCTATATATGTCCCCTTTATATCATATCAAACTTAAATCAATTGACATGATAACATCTAATTTTGCACTTATAGCTTGCATTTATCCCAATTCCTTCTAGCCCTCAAAATATGTAAATATCTTTATGTGGAATAATGTGTAGATTTTATTGGAAAAATAAGGATATTTATGAGGACCCATTATCCCCGT
Source organism: Torreya grandis (assembly GCA_037957365.1). NCBI lineage: Eukaryota > Viridiplantae > Streptophyta > Pinopsida > Cupressales > Taxaceae > Torreya > Torreya grandis. Next base: position 1,264,969 of record JARHVA010002160.1, on the reverse strand, counting down.
ACTACTCCATGAAAAGTTTTAAGACTTTTAACCAAGTTTAAGTACACCTTTTCATATGATATATTTCCCTAATTAGGCCTCAATTATGCCTCTAGGCCTTAAAAAATAATTTAATTCTCAAATGGAATCCAACACAAGTGACTTTCCAAAGTGTTTAATTTATTTCATCCATTCCTTATCCATTCTCCAAGACAAATTTCAAGTTCTGGGACCTTGTACGAATGGGTAAACCATGAAATGGTCAAAACCCTAGTCTATGAATTTGAGCAGGATTGAGAGGTTATTATAGTGTTTTAACAAGACATTTTCATGTTATAGTGATTTTAAATAGTTTATTAAGGTATTGAAAACATTAACACAATTAAATTAACTTACTAGAGGTATTTTAATGTACTTTGTAGGCCTTTTGGCTTGTAAAAAAATGCATTCCTCCCTTTTTTTCCCTTATTGATGACTTTTAGAGCTCATATAACTTCTTAGGAGACATAAAGAGGTATGTATAAGGTTATTTAATATTTATTAAATATTTATATACCTCTATTCTTTATTTGGAAACCATTTCATAAATTGTTTCCTCATAAATGAGGCTATATCCATGCTTTTAGGCCTATTACGTGTAGTTTTGTACCTTCACATGCCAACCAATACCATGATAAAATGCTCATTATACATGTAAAGATAACCAAGGTAATTTTAATTTTTAATCATTACATTTTAATTAATTATAATAATACATTCTCTCATCATGTCTTTTAGGAGAGTTATCAAGGGTTTTAGTAGCATACCATCTTAATGATGGTTTATAAAGCATAGGGGAATCATATCAAAAAAATAATATAAAGTGGGATTAGGGAGACCCCTTCAAAATCTCATATTATCCTAATCTACCATGTAAAATCTCTATGCACTTATAAGTAATATAAGATGACCTTCATGTGGTTGAATATGCATTTTATGACTACCCTACATTCTAACCACATGTTCATGGCCTATAAGTCTTTAATGAAAAAAATATTACCATAAAAATGGAGTTTTAATACCTACATATCATATATAATTTCCATATTATCCCATTAATCTCCTTATTAAAGTTACGAGTTTCAAAAAAACATGGTTTGGGTTGGCTTATTGTATGTATGAGGTCTAAAAGAGAATTAAAGCATGAAAGTGCAATTTTGGAGTTTTATTTTAGATAAAAATTACATAGGGGTGTTTTGAAACTCATATTTTAATCTTAAAATGATTATATTCACAACTTTTTCTCCACATTCCTACTATATTCTCCATTTTCTCATGCCTAGGGTTTAGGAGCCTAACACTACAAGAGACTCTAATTGATTATGTTATCATTTCTACTTCCTTAGTGATTTAAATGATCATTATATCATTATAAAACCTATTACTCACCATCATTTATATTTTTTTAATCAAAATTATCTTGTAATCATGCAAATTTTTCTATCTTTATGCATAAGTTGTAGAAGTTTGTGGGGATGTAGTCAAGCCTGTCAAGCCTAAAAGGAACATTACATAATTTTAGCAACCTTAAAATTTATTTTACTAAATAAGAGAGTTTAAAATAATTTTATTAACACTATCACAACATTCTCAAATTTTCCTCATTCTCCTAAACTTGTATTGTATGCCTTCTACAATCTTCATAAACAAACTTCTTGAGAAGCTTACATAAGCTTGGTTGTAGGTGGAAGTTTGATCTTAAGAATGATCATTGGTCAAGCATGGGTTCATATTTTATATATTCATGACATATTAAAATTTTAAAAATATTCACACATGAATTCACCTCTATTATGAATCTCAAACCATAGTTCTTAAGCAAACTTTTCTCATGCATTTAGACATAGGCTTGACTATATTGTCTTGACTATGTTACTCTTTTATTCACTATTTATGAGTTTTGAAACCTGAATGGATTTTTAATAGGTTATATAAACCTCCTATATTAATTTAATACCTCAAAATCCTTATTTCAAATTAAATTCTTTTTTCAAATTCCCAACCTTTAAGATCATGCATGAACAATCTTCATTAAGCCTATAGATGTCATCATTGTTCATGGTATGGTTGTAGGTGATGAGTTGAGAATCCTTAAATGTTGGGATTTTAAACTTATCCTTAATTAACTAGGTTATTGTAACTTATTTCATAGTTTTTATCTACCCATACCTTTCTATCAAAATAATGCGTCAGTACCAAAATATGATATTAGTTGACTTTATTCACAACTTGGATGTAAAATACTATTTGGTCATTTTTACCTTTGTACAGATAGAGGAATATATGATGAGGTTTAATAAATTAAAAATGTGTATTAATACTTTCATTTGTCTTACATCAACTTGCATTATATTTTAGAAGAATCAATTTAATATTAGATATCTTGATTAGCATGAAACCAAAAATTGACCTTTACCTTAAATGTTGTTAAACAATCTCAATTTCTCCAAATGGACTAATGGAATCTTTGTTGGTGTTAAAAGGAATAAACAATAGGAGGACATCACATTAGTTTTTAAAAATATTTATATGAGCTTAAGACTTATTAGACCAACCTCAAAGCTTATAAATAGTAGACACACCTTGTTACCTAAAACTTTGTAAACAAACCTTAAACTATGTTAGAGTGTGCTTCAAAGACTACATTTATGATCTTGTTTTATAACTCACTAAGTGGTTAACTGCGACAAACCACTTAAACTAATTTACCCTTGTAATATTCATGATCAAACACACCAAGTTGAATCTCTTGAAATAATCCAACACCTCCTCACACCTTTATTGCATCTTTAAATGGTGTTCTACTAATTTTTTATGTTATCTTGATGTCACCCTAATAACCTCCATGGATCCTTGGTTAGCATTTATTTGAATTTATCTATGTTCGCTTTATATTTATAATGAGACTTAAAGGTTTTCTTGATTCCCTCTCCACAATATTATTTTTTCACACATATCCATCACACTTCTCTTCTAATCATGATATATAGGCCTTAGTACAATATTTAGGCATATAAGGCCTAGTTAGATCTTTTTCTCTCATAAGTGTTGCTAGTCACCTTGAAGAACCTTAGAGATTGAAGTGAAACTACTTAATTATTTTCCAAAAACCTCTTTATTTTATTGACCCCTCTGTTCACTATCATTTTCCATGTTTTCTTTACCTTATTCATTGAAATCCATGGGGAAAAGTCTATGTAGTTAGGCCTATGAGTGATCTCTTAAGTCTTAAGAGAGAATTGTCTTTTAAATGTCATATGAACTATATTTTTAATATGAATCAATAGTTTATCTCCATTTAGGTACCTACCAAGATCATTTTATAAAATCCTTAAGATATTTTTACATCAAGAAATCACATTTTTATGAGTGAACCTTGCCAAAACACCACATCAGTATAGGCTATATCAAGGAAGTTCTCACAAGAACTCCTTAAGATTTTATTACATGAACTTATCTCTCCTATCATACCATGAAAAAACTACTGACCTTCCTTAAGTTGTCAAAGAATTTGATAGGAGAGATAAATGGGTTTTCTTAATTTTAGACTCCCTCAAAATAATGGATTTGACCTTAGGGAGGATATATTAAGTCTTGTAAGTAGTTTAAATTAAACTATCCCTTAGAACCTTGTATAAATGCTTTAAAAGATCCCTTTTTAACATTAAAACTGCCATAATCACTTAAGAAACTTGATTGGAAATTTTCACAAGGTATTCCAAATAATTAAAAATGTGTTTACATATGTGGTATGATGTGTCCCAACAATATTATAATTCTTTCCTTCAATTAACATGTGATATCTTCTTTGGAAGCCATAAAATGATCAAAAAAAATTCACAAATGGGTTATGATGTGAATATAGAGTTTCAATAGCCAATATATGCACTTTTAGAGTATGACATGACCTTTAAATATGCCATGTGATCTATCAAGACACTCTAAGCCATTTACTTCACTTGGACCAATATTGAAATAGGCTTTAATGTGACTAGATAAACACAAAGGTATGATAAACACAACCTTAAACCTATCAAATCTACCTTAAACTATGTCAACCAAGGTTTTAAATGACCATTCTAAAGAAATTATAAGACCAACACAATTATCAATAGGGTAAACAAGTACGAGAAGCAAATTTTTTAGAATATAGGGGTGATAGTTTAGCCTAGGAGGTTAAACTTGTCAACATTTTGGTGACTCAGCTAGGGAGGATGTTTGCTATGATTATAAACCAGTAAGTTTTCATCTCTTTTGGTCTCATGGAGTCTCTCTCACACATTGAAATAAACATGATCAAACTCTAGAAATGACTAAAACTCTTTTCTTAATACAAGATAACTAAATTATTTAACCTTTTAGGGTTTTACACATATAATTCCTATATTTGGTTAAGTGGTTGAGATACTAAAATTAGTTAAATAAATTGCAATTAGTAAGCTATTGATTTATTATAACCTTTGAATTCTTTTGACTTTATAAAAATAGAAATAAATGGGGAGAAAAATAGACTTAGCTAAAAATAGTTCATCATGGATGATCTAAGTTTTAAAACCTGAAATTTGTCCAGTTCTGAGTATCATAAGTAGGATTTTGATATTCATCTATTTATTGGATAGTATGACTAGTTTGTATAGTAGCACCATCCATATGTAATGTACTCAATATGGCATTAATTTCCTCTTTGTGAGACTATTCTTATTTCTAGGGAGCATTGATGCTTATGTCTATATGTTCTATTCCTGTGTGACCAAGCCTATAGTTGTATATTGTACATGAAAAGATTGATTTTATGTTCAAACACCATTTATCCTTGCATGTATGATATGAAAAATATTCTAGTGTGTTATCATGATGGATTGGACATCCTCAACAACCCTCTATGTATAGAGTTTCCTACATAGAAATACTCTAAAGAGTATCAAGTCTGATCTAGTTTTTTGACATAGTGCTTGTTGTATGTGCAAGTCAATTTTATAATTAGAGTATAATTTGATGTTGTGAATGTGCTTGAGCTTTAGAATGCTTAAAATTTTGAATTAGGGTTGATGTTGATGGTAGTATGCAAAAATTAGGGAAAATAGGGATAATGTAGCTTAATTTTACATAGCTTTATCTTCGATTCAAATATATTTTGCTTCTATTTTACATATAGTCAATAGAGGTGGATTAGACTTGTATTTATAAGGTCCTATTTCTTGTTTGGATAATAAAATGACATTAGGCTAACCTTAGGAGGGGCACACATTTGAAAAAGTATTCATTAGGAACATTTGGAGCTAAAGATAGTAACACCAAGTTGGGGACACTAGTTTCATGTGGCTATAATGTCTCAAATTGGTCCTAATATCCTTTTGGTAGACTTTTGACAAAGTTGGATTGGGGTTAGAGGTGATAGTTCAAGGACTTATCTTGATTGGTTGTAATTGAATAGGTATACTAAATGGATGGAAATGTAAGTCAAAGTTTCTAGAATATTTATATGAAAACCTAGGGATAGGCTAACTCAAGAGATAGGCTAACTCAAGAGACACTCTTAACATCCAATTACCACTTTTAGGTGATTAAATTTTCCCCTTAAATATTCTAGTAATGTAAAAAAGTGAACTAACTAGTATAAATGAAAAATAAGTGTACCTAGACTTATCTTGGAAGTGAAACCTATGTAGATAAGTTTGAATATGTGAATTTTTGTTTTTGTATGCAAAACATGATCCAAATAAATGCCATATAATGAATCATGAATAAAATTAGTCCTTACTAATTGGATAATCAAAATCAAAAGACTATGTAGAAATGAAATAACTAAGTAAAGAGAGAGAAAAGGAATGAATACACCTCATTGGGTATGTGAACCAATGCATGAAACTAGTGACATCATCTGTGTGAATGTGAATAGTGATCATATCATTGAATAACTTGAACTTAGCTAATGACTTTCTCAAACCTCATATGGGTGGCTCAAGAATTCAATCTAATTTTGACTCCATCATTGCCCACCCCTACGTGGTGGAACCTGATATCTATGAATAGTTTAGACAAGACTATAAGTGTGTCAAACCCTCTCAAGTAGGTGGATCAATAAATCAATTAGGATATGGCTCCATCATTAACCCATGTGTGAATTATATACATCTTTAACTATATTATGCAAAGTGATAAAAGTATCTAACTGAGTAATATATATATATATATATATATATATATATATATATATAGATATATATATATATATATAGCTCCATGGAAACTTAGTATATTAGGTGGCTTTGGGCCACTTAGGAATACCAACTACTACATATGGAATAAGTCATGAATTTGGTGACAACCTAGAATGTGATATGAAGTGTATATAGTGTATATAATGACATAGAATTTTCCACTCCATCTAATCAACTTATCTAAAGTTGAGAATATGGAAATTATAGACCATGCCTAATCTAGTATCTGAGTATTTTAAATCTGAATCAAGCATGTAATAGATAATTCTTTATAACTAATCCAAATCTATGAGTGATCATGTCACACATGATTCTACCAAATATGAGTAATTGGTATGAATCTGAATTGAAATGATTGAATCTAAGCTAAATATAAACATAACTACCAAACTTGTGACTATATCTATACAAATCTATATTTTACTTGGTGTACTAGTCTAAATGATCTAGACTCTCCTAAAGATAGGGTTACTATACAATAGCACCTCATATTTGATAGTAACTCCCTATGGTGATAGTTTTCTAATCTAGGCACTAATGAATGCCTGGTCTAATCTATGTGTGGTCTGAACTCATTGTTAAAACTCTATAGTGTTGTGTTTACCCTAAGTATATTATCTATAAAAAAACCATGTATTGAAATGTATCTATGAAAAGAAAAAATAGGAGCCTAATCTCTGTAAAAACCCCTATAAATTCCCCCTATTTTGAGTGTAGTTTTTATACCTAGGTAAGAATTATTCTTTAATGAAGTAGCTCTACAAAATGTGTTAGCTAGACCATGTGCATGATATTCTAATATAGTTTGTAAACATAACATCAAAACATAAATGTATATGAGCAATAGTAAGAAATATAATATGTATGTTGTAACCTATCATTTCACAAGGGTGTCAATATAGATGCAAATAATGTATATAGTATTAAAATATGAGTAACTACCTAAGGGGATGGGGAATGATATATATCAAGGATCCCAAGTATGATAGGTAGATGAATGAGGTCCCTCATGTAATCCAATACTAGTTGGTGTGTGTGTGTGTGTGTGTGTGTGTGTGTGTGTGTGTGTAATAAGCAAATACAAGTGCCATGGCGTAGAGACATATAAAGAATAAAACATATAAACATATGAGGCATGAAAAATGTAAGTTAAGGGTCCTATTGGGACCAACATACCCCCATTATTTTAAGATTGGGACCCTTAAGAAAACCTTATTATAAAACATGGACATTTTATCATGTCAGGGTCTTTTTTAGAATTTCAAGATCATCTACTTTATTAAGAAAAAAACATATGTGTTTTTAATCTGGACTAACATTGCTAATGAAGTTAATTTGACTATTAATTATAGATCCTATGGAATATATCTCTGAGGATTACATATTCTAAAACCTTAGAAAACCCTGAGTTTAAATTGAATAAAGGCAAGAACCAAATTGGTGGGAACCATTTTAAAATTCATTTGTAAACTTGGATATAAAATGCATATCTTAGGTTTAGACATGTTTTTTAACATAAATTGACTAAGAAACTTGAACCCCCTTAATTATTTCCCCCTTTTCTAAAGTTCTTTATGGCCTAACTAACATTGTCATCCAGGGTCCTTTTCAATATTTCCAAACTTAGCCTAAGGTTCTAGTATTAAGTCCCTAACATATTCATTGATAAAATCTTGACCTTAATCTTAGCACATTAAGCCTAAGTGTTTTATATCCCCACATCCCTAACTTAAACTATTTGCATCTCATAGGATACTATGGTTGTCACTTTATCATGAAATTTGATAGAATAGAGTAAACTTTGGCTTAAATGATGTGCATCTTCAATAATCTAATGACTTGTACTTACTCACTAGGACTTGATTAGATAGAGCAAATTGTAATTGAAAATTGAAAATGAAATAGGGATCATAAAAGATGGACAATTGACACCATTAAATTTAAGGACTAAAAGGAAAGATGACCCACTTAACATGATAGCTAATCAAAATCAAATCTCTGGATCAAGATCCCATGGCTATAATTTTATCAAAACATTTGATCCAATGAAGTGAATTAACACCCAAAGCTTGGGAAACCCCATTAAAATGCCAATTGGTATCCTCATATTTGACCCTCAAGATTTTAATAAACTTAAAAGTGATGTTTGCATGAACATCATTTAAATGTCTAAAAAGACTAACTTGACACTTGCATGATCATCAACTTTAAGTGCATTAAAATTAAATTTTCAATATTTTAAACTTGACATTTTCACAACCATCAATCGATGACAATGAAGATGTATTTGACACCCATAAGACTGTCAATTTTAAACCAATGAAAATTCCTTACTCAAAATTAAAATAATGCCCTTAAACCCTTTTTTACTCTAAAGTGGCTCACCAAGCTAAGGGAAATTCTCAAAATATGACAAAAATGGAAGGCCTCAATCTATAGAATCAAAATATATGTAAGAGATATACCTAGCCTAAGTCTATCCTTTAATTATCTACATTACATTTTTCATAATGAACCTTAAATCTTAGATTTATCCTTTGTAAAATTCATTTAATTTTGAAAATATATTTAGCATGGTTTTTGATATATGGCATAAATATTTTAGGCTAATGTTTTCATTGTGTTTGCTAAACATAATGCATACATTAACTTAGAGTGCTTATACCTTGACCTCCTTTTAAATCATAACTTAGACTTAAATTCCTTAGCTTAAGGTTTATCCCATGCTTAATAAACATGAATAAAACCTTAGCCTAAAGGACATAAGCCTAAGTCATGACTTTGAAAAGTTTAGTAACTTAACATTCAAACATGTTTGTAGATCAACAATCCATGTTTTGTTGTTTGATTTGATCCAATGGCACAAAGGTCCCCAAAGAATTTTTAACAAAACCTTGATAACCCATAGGCCCACTTTGTGGCCAATAATTATTTGATATAGGACTAACATAAGATGTAGAACATGGAAAAGATGCATAAGCATGCCAAGTGTCATGACCATAAGGCTTAAGACCCAGGAACCAATTAAAAGGAAAGGGCCTAGATTATGAATTATGGTCTGTGTTTTGTCCAATATTTTGATCCTAGGCAATCAAAGGAAGGAGGTATTTATAAATACCAATGGTTAATTTTCAAATGGAATTTATAAAAAATTCCTCAAAATATCTAGACTAGTGCCACATAATCTCCATGAAAGTAGAACATGACAAAATTGAATATCTTGTGTGCTCAAAAATACAAAGGTGTAAAGGTAAAGGTGTAAGTAAAATATAGAACATGTATAAGATAAAGCCTAGGAAATCTTCAGCCATTAAAGCTCCTAACCCTAAACCCTACATAAAGGTGGCCCAAATGGATTCAATTTGCTACAATTCAATCTAGAGATAACTTAATTGTGTTTTTAAGCATGAGAGAGCTTTCACAAAGATAGTCTACAATCTAGCATGAACAATTACTAAGAAATAAAGACCATGGTAGCTAATAGGTAGTAATTAAAGGAAGAAGTTGAGCTTTATTTGATGACACATAGTGAGGGTTAGGTATTCAAGGATACAAAATTGGACCTCACAATGTTAAACATCTATGACATTAGGAATTAGCTTAAGTTTTTATTTATGATAGAATAATTACAACCCATCTTAAAGGAAGAAAAAATAAATGCCACCACTAACAAATGACATAGTGGCATGGTTACAATCTAGATGTCTTACCTCCATCATGTCATGGTAAAGCTAGAGGTATTACACTACATTAATGTCCTTGACCCCATTTTTTTGCTTGTAGGATTGATGGTAAATGGATTATTAGGGAGGGTAACTCAAAAGAGGTAGCATACATTTCCTCTATTGCTTTTGAAAAGTACTAAAAGCTCCCTCTTCCCCATGTGGACCTTCCCAAAATGAGAGAATGGACAAATAGCCATGACCTGGACTCCATTCTTAGATACTAGCTCCACCAAGGGCCTCACATCTTTAGAACCCTTGATGGAAAAATCCCTATCATCCATTTTAGAGAGGGTATTAGGGTGACTATGACCTTGCTAAATAGATATTTTAGTTCTCCTTCAACTACTTATGTAAATAAGTTTTGGGTCTCATATGTGTATTTCTTGCTGGAAGAAAAACTTACCCCTCTAATTGGAGATTTGATTAGCATTTCCCTAGCCAAGCATTTCATTACCATCAAGAGAAAGACCTCCAAAAAATTCTACATGATGTCTTACCTACTTGATTCCCTTATCAATTTAATCACCCTCCATGGAATTAAGAATTGGTCCCTACAGGGTAAGATAACTATCTCATACCACTACTCAGAGATACACATATTCAAGTATAGAAATCACATGCAATTTCTATATGATTGCATTTTACCAGTAATAGTTGAATCTATCACAAGTGTTCAAATGCCTAGTCTCTCACCCCTCATCAAGAGATAGGTTGAAATTATGGGGGATGTATAGTATTATATTTATTTCATAGTCATCACGATAGAGGGGATCATGTCTCAACCTATAGACTACTATTATATGTCCCAAATAAGCTTGCTGAGTAGGAGATTGCCTCCAAGCTCATCTTTGGTGTTGACAAGGATTGCAAGGAAAAGAGGAAGGGTATGATTCACCCCTTCCCCTTGGACATTAGGACAACCCTAATTATAGATTGGAAGTAGGTGGAGGTTATGGTCATACATAGGAATTCATTTGGATTTTTGCTAGATGAACTCAAAATGTGGGATACAAATAACAAGGTGGGAGAACATCTAAAGGATAAGAAGATCAATCTTGAGTATGTATACCAACTAGGTGTTCATGACACCATATACATTAGATCAAAGAATTATGAAAAAGTGTTGACCAAGATCCAAGGCCACAACATCAAGTTAGAGCACATATTGGTCAACAATAATAAGTAATCTTGTGAAGCTTGGTAAATGTAACCCTTGTAGTATCACCTATCACAAGGTCCATTTGGAACATCTCATGAGAAACCTCAAGTTAAAATACCTCAATAATATCCCAAAAAACAAGTTGATCAAGTTCAAGATGGAAAAGGTAGGGGAAAAGAGAAATTTGAATAAGGATAGAAGAGAGACCTAGGGAAGGGCCTTCATCACCAATAATACCCCAAAGGCCACCTTCTCCAATCCATTACATTGACATGATAATCTTGGCACCAAAAGAGACACTTGAGGGTGCCCTCAAAGAACTAGGATAATCTTATGACTCAGGAGGAGAGGAAGAACATTTAGTGGAGCCCAAAGAATATACAAGGAAAGAACTTTTTCTAGTGGCCTCCCATGAAAAGAGGAAGGTAGAATTGGCCTTGGTCCTTGTAGAATAAATTAAAAAACCTATATTAACCTTAACTCATCCCACTAGTAAATTAAATCTCTTCAATGATGAATTTTCAATCCATGGTCCAGTCATTCTCGACTGGTTCATATATGGAAAATTGCAAAATATCCCATCTCTCTCCCACTCATGAGCCATAAAAAGGGTTGGTGTGGATGTGCATGGTAATGTTAAGCCTTGGATAAAGGCTATAATGAAGGAACGTGAAGAGTGAATAATTACGATCACCCAAGGCTTGAGATGTAAGAATATGGATACCACAGGAGCATCTACTAGCTCAAGAGTGGATTTTTAAGAACCTCCTTAGTTCAAAGAACCAATTACCATAGTTTATTTTAATCTGAAGACAATAGGCATAGAAATAATAACAACTATGATATCCATGGTTGGAACAAAATAATTCACCTTTAAAAGGGTGGAACCCTTTATAGGTTTGACCCCTATTTTAGGACACTAGCTTGGTAAGGCTAAAATACATGAAGAATATGTGAAGAGCTTTCTAGAAGCACAATCACAAAAAGTCAGGGATAGAGTCTAGGGTTTAAACCAAAGGATCTAGAATTTGGAAAGGGAGAACAATAATTTGTAGTCTTAGGAAATTTGATCAGTACTAGATACTTTGATCAAGATTTTGATGAGTCATTTTATGACATTTTTAAAGCATTAAAGTCAATGAAGATGAGGTATAGTGCATTAGAGGACAAAGATACATTAGCCAAAGACATGATCACCTAATGGCAAGCCTAAGAATATAGGATTTCTCAACTCCTCAACATTCAAGCAAAGAAGCAGATCCCAAACTTTATAACCATAAGTATGGGACACCTAGGAACAATAATAGATATTATTATTGTTATTAATATTCAAAGCATCAGTACCTAGAATAAAAAGGTAAAGTGGCTTCTAAAAGATGATAAAGGGCTCATTATTATAATTTAGCAACTTCTTGTGACCATATTTGTCAATCCTACACAACCTACTACCCTTGGCCTCATCAGTGATGAAGAGTTCAAACACAGGGCCACTTTGGTGACTCAAGAAATCTAAGGGAAAATTAAAGGCCAATCTATGTAGGATAATAGCAAGATCTTGGATATGATATTCAATATAGGTGAAAGGATCAATGAAGCTAGAAGCATCAAGTAGGCCTTGGCCAAAAATGAGAAAGAATTTGATGAGCTAGAAGACCAAGAATATGAATGCATTATGAAGCCTATTTTGGATCTCAAGCTGGTTGATGAACAACATGAGAGGGCCATGAGCCTCCTCCATCAACAAATAAGGGCCCTACCATCTAATTAGGTAATATTCTATTTTATATAATTTTATAATATTTTAAAAGAGAATATTCCATATAAAAAGCATATGCTAGTTTGTTATCATATTTTCCTCTAAGTTAGTATGATTTATAAAATCACATGTATTATAAAGCTAGTAAGGATAATTGCCCATACCTTTATACACCTATTTTTTACAGCTAAATGGTATATTTCTTGATCTTCCTATAAAGGCATGCATCACATTGTAATAAGGGAGAGATTTCTAAGAAACTTGGTATAATTGAAGTAATTAATAAAATCAAGAAATTCTTTAAGGATTATCCATTTTGATGTGTTAATTACTAATGTATCTTTTCTCTCAATTGTTAGTAGACGTCTTAAATTTAAATAGTGTCTTTGAATTCTAAATATCATTCTTTAATCATAGTGTTTCAAATTTGTGCCTATCCTAAATTAGTTGAAATATATTAGGTTTTGATTCATTTCATTTTGATCTGTATTCATATGTGCAATGGCTATTTGATTATAGTGGTAAATCCCTGAAGTAGACCTAGTTCTTACTTGTGATCCTTAAATGTTTTCCTTTGAAGTCTACTTGATATATAGTGAGATTTTAGCTTAGGCTATGTTGTATTATATATTTTTTAAATGCATATTTAGTTTCTATTAACACTTTGTAATTATGTTCAGGACTAAAATTGGCAATCACTTATTTCTTTTCTATCTTACCCTTTCTCTTTTCTCTTTTTTACACCATGATCACTTTAGTTTTAGCTATGTTATAAAATATCCATTTAGATTAGTCTGTAGCTTAAATTATGGTAATAATTCACTAAGTATCAACAAGGATTCAAAAATAATAGGCCAAGGTGGCTTCCAACCACCAAAATTATATAAATATTTTGGAATAATTATTTTTCTCTACTACTATTTCACCATAGGAAACTAGATTGTCAAAAACCTACAACTCACACTCTGTATTTTCCAAATTCTAAAATGAGAAGTGTTATTTAAACACTAAGGGAACCTGTGGTACATTTATAAGAATCAACAATTCCAAAATACAAGGGACATGGGTAAATGTCACTAAATTTGAGAATGAATACATATAAGGACATGTTCAAATGTCCATTTATGCAAATAAAAAACATTAAGGCATGGAGCCACAAACAAGGACATGTTTAAATGTCCACATATAGAAGCATAAAAGAACACACACAAGGGACATGGGCATAATTACAAGGCATACAAATAGAGAAGTGGAAGAAGCTAATAAAAAATGGCATATTTAAATGCCCTCAAAGATGTAAGAATCATAGGAACACAATCAAGTCTAATATAGGAACTAAAAATGAAAGCATGTATAATTTTATAATATAAATATATTCAGATGTCGAGGTTCATATATATTGAATCTAACTAATCAAAATTTTAAAAAAAAATTAGAAATTAATAACAATGATCAATATTAAGATAAATCAATGCATAACTAGAATGTATCGTATGTAAAGATAAAATCTGGTTATAACAATTATGTAGGCTATGCCCCCAAGTGTTTAGGTATAGTAATGTATAAAACTAGATTAGTGTAAATGCCCCCAATGGGTAGATGATAGTTGGTCTAAATTAGTGTAGTGGTATGGAGTCCTATCTAGAATATGCAAGCACTTAACAAATATAGGTTAAGTGTATGTGTATGATAAAACCAACTATACTAAGATAGCTAGCAATACAAAATATCTATAAATTAGTATAAATGTAAAAAAATCAATTCATAGAATCTATAAAAAAATACAATTTGTGGAATATTTAAATGATTTTTGTATTTTGATATATTATAGTTTTTTTTGTCTATTTTGAGTATAAGATATGTACATGCATATGAAAATAAACTATGTACAAGGAGCAAGACAGAGAGAAGGAATTATGTACAAGGGTAAGAACCATACTAACCAATGAGTCTCATGGGAGACTCACCATCCCTATGACCTATGTCAAAGAGTGGAACCATGATTATTCATGTGGTGTGAAAGGGAAATTATGATCCCATGATCTGGTGGGTTGTACAATCTGAGCCAAAAGTTGCCTATGTAGTGATGTTATGATTTTATGGAACTGACTATGATTCCCTATGAACTATAGGGGTCTTGGGGACCCATCTAGTAGATGTAGAAGTTATAGGTGATGTATTTTCATTGTGTTGAGATACCTTAGAAACTAATGTAATTGATCTCAATGTGAACTATGTATAGGAAGGTCCTATAGAATCCATGACATATCTATCATTTAATTGTGTCTCTGGTAGTGGTCTCTAAGGGAGAGTATGTGTGCATGTAGACACTACAAAATTAGATCTAGCCTACTCTAAGGAATATAATAAACATTGTGATGTATGGATAAGAGTTTTAATATCTACTATAATGGATAACCATGTAATATATGGTAGTTGAATTGGAACTATACCCAGTGTTGGTGTTGTAAGTGTGATTGGAATTTATGCTATAAATTCTTGTGGTATGGGAAGAGGATATTCTTATGGGACACCCTCAATATTAACCAAATAGTTAATGTGTATATACTTGAGGAATAATTAAACTATAGATGGGATAGATCTAAGATGATATAATCATGGATTACCCAATAATATGTTGAATACACTTGTACTAGATACTACTACAAATAATGTGGCTATGTGTTCTAGTCATACCTATAATGAAATTATTTTCTCCTCAATGGAGATCTACATATGTCCACTAAAACAACTAATAACTATATCCATATAGAATATATATTATTATATATAGCCCAACCACTATAGGAGTATCATGTGTACATGTTTAATCTTGACCCATTGTCAACAATGACATTGTGAATAGGATGCTGGTATGTATGTGATCATATAAAGAGTGCATGTATATCTATGTCATCATCCACAATCTCTCACTCTAAAAATGTGATAAGTGGTCTAGGTGGAACTATAGTGTGATATTTGTAAATAATATTATGTATGGGACGTGTCTCCTCTATAACTATGTGATATAAAGCTAGTGGTGAAGGAGCCTAGTATGTATAATGAACACCTGATGTGCCACCACCTCAATTTTTATATGCTTAGGAAAAAGATCTAAAAATATCTTAAGTTACTTTACCTTTATTTGTTGTTTCAGTACCTATGTGGGTGTGCCTACATCTATAATGTTGGCCTCAATGATATCTTATATCTTATTTTTCAAGTTAATGCATCTATTTTTCATGTTGTGTGGTTCACTATGATACTCATAGAATGCATTTGAATCATAACTCTTTGGAAGAGTCTATGTCATATTAACTTATTTAATGAGAGGGAGATGTATGATATTGCATTCCAATATTTTTTTTAGAAATCATGTTGGTGAGTCTAGTATATTAGTGAATAATATGAACTAAGGAGCTAATAAAACCAATCTAGGAGAAGGATTTGAAGTTGCATTGATTATTGTTTTTTGATCTATTTTGTTGTATGCGACCCTGACTTTTTTTGGAAGTTTTTTTAAACTTTTAATAGTTTAATCTGATCCATTTGTATATTAAATTTTATCCATTGATAAGAGCTTAACCTCTATTTCATTAACTATGTGGCTCATATTTGTAAATGTGGGAAAATTATTGAATAATATTAATTCATGAAGTGTTGGTAATAGACTCTATTTAAATATATGTTGTAGCTATATATCTACCATGGGGCTAGTCAATTTTGATAAGATTGTTTTGTACCATAAGACATAATTGGCTATGGAATCATTTTAATTTTACTTTAGCTATGCCACTTTTGCATATGATATATTGTCATTGATGTTGATAGAGAAGTGTGCTAGGAACATATATGATAAAGGATTTAATTTTGTGATGGATTGGTTAGGAAAATAATAAAACAATTGTAAGGTATAATCCTTTAGACTATGTAGAAATAGCTTCATAAAAATCCAATTGTTGAACACATAGTCTAAACATGTTACATGAAAGAATCTAAGTTGATGCTCTGGGTCACCCCTTTCATCATATAAATTGAGATTTGGGGATACAAAATTGGATGGCAAAGGATTTATTGTAATGTGATTTTCCAATGGTGTATGCAATAAAATGTTGGAATCCAAGGCATGTGAAGGCTTATCTTCTCTTTGAACAAGATGTAACACCTTATATTATAGAGAAAGAACTTAATTCATAAGGGATTATACATCAAGAGGATAAAAGCTAGACATAAGTGGAGTAGTTGTCACTAATGGTCAAATAACAAGGTTGGGTTATGTTATCTGAGTTGGTTAAGTGGGCCCCATTGTAGGTGTAGCAACATCATTAATTGGAGAGGTTAAATATTGACCATTGTTGTTATTATTATTTATTTATAATATGACCTATAAAATATATGCATGATCATGTGGATATTCCTAAATTATATCTCTAAATCCATATAATACCTTATCTTTTTTCATAATTATATCATTGTAATTAAGTGGAGGTAGTGTGTCCTGATCCTCAATATGGACTAGATCTTGTTCTTGGATATATTATTCATCCTCAAACGTGTTATCATTGAATTAAACATAATCTAGATGTGAAGGATTCATATTTGGAGTTGTAATAGGTTCCTTATCCTTGTTATAGGGTCAGATAGCTAGAATTTAAATATGCTCTATTGGATTACAACCTAGTCTAGCACTTCTTCTTAAGGGAAGAGAGATAGATTTTATAGATTGTATATAGAAAATAAATTAATGTAGAGATACTATAATAGAATACATGAATTTTGAATAGTTAATAGTAGTTAATGAAAATAGGATAAAAAAGGATACAAACCCTAAGATCATCTATGGTTAGTTTTTTTGGAAGCTAGGGTTTTTTGAAGCAATTTAAATTAGATGTAAAATAAATTGAAGCCCTAATGTAAAAATGTGATGTTAATTTAACTAGGTTGTCTAAATAAAATTAGAAACTTAGAAGTATGCATCCCTAAATTTATTACACAAAAATAGGAATCAATGTAAGATAGGGTTTTATGCAATGCTCAAATTAATATGGGTTCACCAAATGATTTAAACTTTTAGGTTTTTACACACGTAATTTTTATATTTGGTTAAGGGGATGAGATGCATAAAGTAGTAGTAATTAAGATACTAATTTGTTATGACCTTTGACTTATTTTGAATTTATAATAATAAAAAAAAATAGGGATAAATAAATGATTAGTTTGAAATAGACTATAGTGGATGATCTAGGTTCTAAAAATTGATATCTTATCAGCTTTGAATGCACAAGCAGGATTTTGATATTTATCTATTCACTAGATAATATCAACCAATTAGGATAATATCACCATCCATGTGTATTATCCTTAATGTGTTTATAATGGCCTCTTTTTAATATTGTTCCTAATTTTAGGGAGCACCTATAACTATCTTTGTATGTTCTATTCCTATGTGACGAAAGCCTGTAGCTATGTATTGTACCTAGAAAACTTGATTTGTTTCCAGAGCCTAATTATATTTGAAAGTATGATATGATAAATAATTTAATGTGTTATTATTTTGGATATGAAATCCCCAACACCCCTCTATTTATATATTTTATTACATACCAATACTCTAAAGAAGGATCAAGTCTAATGTAGTTCTTTGACCTAGTTCTTGATGTATGTATAAGTGAATGATAGAATGAGAGTGGCCTTAGATGCCTTAAATGTGATTGAGATTTGGAATAATTGAAAAGTGGAATTAAGGTTGATTTGTATGGTATTATGTAGAAACTAGGGTAGAATATGGATAATGTACCTTGATTTTTCATAACTTGGTCTTTGGTTTGAATAGCTTTTTCATCTATTTTCCATATAGTCAATAGAAGTGGCCTAGAATTGTATGTATAGATTATTTTTGGTTATGTATATAATAAAATGAGATTATTTTTAGCTTCATAGGGTCACACATTTGAAAAATTATCCATTGGGAAGAGTTTTGGATAAGCACAATAGCACCCAATTAGGGACACTAGTGCCATGTGACCATAGTGTCCCAAATGTGAAGCTAATGTCCTATTAGAAGACTACTAATAAAGTTAGATTAGGGTAAAATGTGATAGTTTAAGGACTAATTCATGACTATATATAAGTGAATAAGGTATACTTAATGGCTATAAGTGTAATTTTAAGGCTATAGAATAGGTATATGACAAGCCTAGGGATAGGGTAACTCAAGTGATACTCTTAGTATCCAATTACCACTTTTAGGTGATTATAAAATTTTTAAAATTTTGGTAACTTTATTGGGGAGAATGCATATTATGATTATAAATTGGTAAATTTTCATCTCTTTTGGGCTCATCAAGTCTCTGTCACACAATGAAATAAACATGTTCAGACCCTAGCAATGACTATAACTCTTCACTGAAGATAAGACATATATTTTCCTTATAAAAATAATGGTATAAAGACACAAAACAACCAATTAAACTAACTAAAAATACACTTGATGTGTCACAAACACTTGTTTAAAATAAAACATAAGCAACTTCATGTGATAGAAAGCACTTGGAAGAAAATAAAATTGACTAGCTATGTACAAAATAATTTATCTCTTAGTATCAATTTTTTAGATGTATCCCATTGATTGGGATTAGGATTATTTTCTCCATCCATATTTTAAATATGGAAGTAATTGTGGTAATTGAAGATGGATATTATGTAAGGCTCACTCCAAAGTGATTCAAACTTTGTGTGACTTCTTGGTTTAGCTCTATCCTCATCCCACTTGAGAACCAAGTCACCTTCCTTGAAACTATTTGAAGATGTTCCTCTATCAAAAGTTCTCTTAAATTATCATTGACTCATCTCCATGTCCAACATAGACTAATTTATAACTTCTTCCAGATCTATAAGATCGATATATATATATATATATATATATATATATATATATATATATATATATATATATATATATATATATATATATATATATATTTCACCTCCATAGGTTCATTCTCCAAAAACTATGGTTGATGAATTAGTTCCAAAGTAGGGATCTTAAGTGAGATTAGAAACCTTATTTCTCTTTCATAGACAAGATTATAGGGTGAATTAGCTATAGATAGTTTGAATGTGATTATATTATCACATAAATATTACTTAAGCTTCAAATTCTATGTACTTTGATTGTCCTTAATGGTCATGCTTATGATCTTTAATAGTTTCTTATTGGTGGACTTAGCAAGGCCATTTTCTTCTAAAAAATAATTTGATGAAGTGTTGAGGTATAGACCATGTTGGACAACCCATTGACTGATCTTTTCTCCCATAAATGCCATAACATTTTATAATATGATAGTAGAAGGAACTCCAAACCTTTTAAGAAAACTTTCATAGAAGTGTAACACATTAGATTCATTTGCTTCCTTCAAATCCACTACTTTTGTCCATATAGTGAAGTAATTTATGGTAGTAAGGATTGACTTATGGCCAAGATTCAATGTGGATTGATGAGGCTAATTAAGTCTAAAACCTATTAGACAAAGGGCTGATCCACTGAAATGGGTTGAATAAGCAAGGAAATAAGTCTTTATATTCTTGTAAACATTTCACACTTCTTGAAATTCCTTACCCAAGAATGGAAATATATAAAAATATTTGGCCAATAATACCCACTCCTCATGATATTGAGAGTTACTATCCTTGCTAAGAAGTGGCCTCCACCTTCTCCATCATGAAATTCTTCAAGTATTCTCTCAACTTGGCTTGGATCTATGCACTTTAACAACATACCATTGATATCCTTGAAAATCTCTCCATCAACAAAGAGAAAAGGAATGGATTTTAGTCTAAAATACCTTATCCTTAATGCGCTTAAACTTGGAGAATACATACAATCTTTAATGTACTTTACCATGTCTTATAAATTGCTTGGTGATTATGTATGATCAACTATAATTTCTTCATCATTTAGGACTAGAAATATCTCCTTATTTTCTTGTAAGTCTTGGGATAAGTGTTAACACAATACTTTTTCTCTAATCATCTTAGTCATATTTATCTCAACATAATACTCCATCACTCTTGTTATCCAACCTACCCTCTTCTCACTTATGTCCTTGTTCAACAATAACTATTTAATGCTAGGATGATCCACCATTATATAGATCATATTATTATATAACAAGTGTCTAAATTTCTTGAGACATCTTCTTATTGAAATTACATGTTTCTCTATGTTGGTGTACCTTGTCTCATATTATTCAAATCCTTGACTAAAGACTACTAGGGGTTGCTCCAAGGATTGTTAATTTTTTTACATTAGTATCCTTGAAATTATTTCCACATTAGCATATGCATACAAGATAAAATCAATTGAAAAATTAGGATTGATGAGAATAGGATCACTAGCTATTACTTGTTTGATCTCTTAAAACCTTCTCATGCCCCCTTGGTCAAAGATAAGGTCTAATTTTTCTTAAGCATGGTTGTAAGTGGATTTGATAAAGTTGAAAAATCAGATATGTACATTATTATAAATTTTATTTTTCCGATAAAACCTTTTAATGAATTCTTATTCTTAGGCAAGGATAATGAAATAATGGAATCTATCCTTTTAGAATCAATGCTCAAACCATGTTTAAAAACAACATGACTAGGTATCTTACCTTCATGTATTGAAAACACACACTTTTGGGGGTTAAGTGACACCCTATATTGTATAAATATTTCAAACACCTCCTTGAAATAAATCATGTGATCACTTTCATTATTTTAAAATATATTAACATTATCCAAATATACAAGAATAAACCTATTGATTAAACCTTGAAATGCCATATACATGAATCTTTGGAATGTTGATCCTATATTAGATAATCCAAATGTCATTTTCCTATAGGCAAAGGTGGCCCAATTGGTAGTGAATGTTGTATTAAAATTATCTTATTCATTCACAATTATGTAGTTATATTCACTATAACCATTCAATAATGATAACCTTTTAGAACCATCTACTAATTACAATTTATTATTCCATTGATGGGAATGGATAATTATCTTTCAGTGAGGCCTTATTCAAATTATATAAATCCAAACAAGGTATGATCTCTCTATCATTATTCCTCATGGTAAAAATGTTAGCCACCCAAGTAGAATTATTAATGGGGAATTTTATGGATTATTTAATCAACTTATGAAGTTTTGTTCTCATCAAACACTTAAGTTTAGGATTTATTGGTATTTGCCTTTCTTTTACTAGTTTTGTTTAAGAATCTAACTCAATTGTGTGTTGAGATAATATATGATATATCCACTTAAAATAAATATACTCCAATTAAAATACATCAAAAATTTATCTACATAAATGAATAAATGACTATTTTTTAGATGGAGAACCTACTTTACCAAGTTTGAAAGTCTTCCCATTTCCTATCTCAATGTTAGCATAGTGTTATTATTTGATAGACAATGAATACTTCTCTCTCCTAACCTCATCATCTCTACTGAAGATGTTATCAAGTGTGAAAATACCTTTGGGTATATTTTTGGACTTGAGTTGGACTATCTCATCACCATACTATTGCAAGAATTTTAATTTATTTATAAAAGAGAATCTAGTCTCCTCTTACCAAAAGTAGACAATATATTTTTCATCTTAAAAAACCTTATAGTTCTCATTATTATCATTAATAAAAGGCCTCAACATAATCTTGATATGTTTCTAATTTTTTTCATTCCTTACATAAGGTGTAATGTCAAATTGAGCTAATTTTGTAGCCAATCTATTTGCATGATTATTGCTCTCTCTAAGAAACACTTAGATATAAAAAGCATCAAGGTCCTCAAGGAGATCAAAAAATATTTGTTTATAATACCTTGGAGAATAATTATTACATAAATTTATCACTCTTACTTAGTGAACCAAAATTTCACCATCTCCAAAATATTATAAGTGGTTGATTCCCATCTTTCTAGCCCATTGCAAACCATGGACAAGAGCTTCATATTTTGATACATTATTAGAACAAAAAAATAAAAATTTATATAAGAATAATACATTTTTTTTTAGAGTTAGATGAGCACAATAACATCCCCTATACTATGTTCCTTAAACCATTAAAGTAGAGTTACCATACACCATCCCTTGATTCATCTTTCTTGAATAGAGCTAAAATTTGTGAACCATTATCATGTAGACAATAAAAACCAAGTAATTATTTAATAACTTTAAAAAGATAATGATCATGTAGGATATAATCCCAATCATCAATAAAAAAATAAAAAAATGGTTCAAGAGGTGATTTGTCTTCTACTTCACTAGTGTTTTGTGCCTCATCTGAGATGACAAAGATAACATTTACAACACTAGGCATGTATGGTTCCAAATGAAACTGTGTGATAGGTTTGGAGTAAATTATAACCTTGGTTCCATAAATTTATCTAAGCATGATATAAGTCCAATTATCTTAAATATAACCACCTATCTTTGATGTCAAATATCATGATAAACATAGAAAAATATGGAGGAAGGTCCACTACCACTACATCTTGCTCAATGGTCACATTGGGGCATGCATTTAGTGTTAGTATCAAGATATTTATCATGATTACTATATTGGTTAGAGATAAATAAAGCTAAAAGGCACCCTTAGTGTTTGTATCATACGCCAAACCTAACTTATCTACAATCTGCATAGGCATCACTGTACTACTTCCTACATTGTCAACCATACAATTGTGAACTAAAGTGCTGCCAATATTTGAGGAGAGAGATAAAGGAAGTGTATTAATTATTTTTACCTCATATTTTTCAATTTTTCCTCATTATGTACTTTTTTTACTTGTTTTTTCATTTATTGATCTAAATTTTCCAAAACCATAATTTCCTTCTCTACTAGTTTTGTAAATAAACTAATGATTGAAAGCTATTGAATAAGGATGTCATTATATATTAGGATTGCCAAATAATATAACATACTCATTTTGATGTTATAATTCTTCATATGGTCAACTATACTGAAAAGAGATCCATCAGTATTTTAATGCACCCTTAGACCAACTAGATGATATTATACTTGGAGTAAAAGGACATCAAGATTATCATTAGAACCTTTATAAAAAATATTAGGAATATTCAGAACATGACCCACCTCTTGAGTCTCATCAATATCCCTTTTCTTGGATCTTTTGATGGTTTCAACCATGTTATTTGAGGTACTATATTAACCAACCTAATTCAAATCCACATGATCATCAATTTTCTATTTTATAAATGTTGTATTAGGCTACCCTTGTCCATTATAAACTTTTCCATATTGTACCATATCCTCACCGTGTTGACCTCCTTAAAGAGAAGTTTATTCCTGGGTCATTTGATGAACCACCATAGTTTGAGATACCAAATATTTATTTTTCATAGCATTTGGATTAGAAGGTTTCCAAATTAACTCTTGCATAAAGTTATTTTATGTTTCTATAGGTACAATGGCCTTGTATGTAAGAGAATTTGGATCAACTTTAGCATAAGGCTTGGCTTGTGTAACATCTCCTTTAGCTTGGTATGAAGGTTTATTGTCTCTAAAGCCTTGGTAGGTAAGTATTTTCTCTCTGAATAGATGATAGGTGTTTTATATGGCCTATTATCTTTATATTATTAACTTTTTATCTGAACTATTTTATTACTAAAGGATTACAATATACCCTCTAGTTCACCAAGATCACTAGACTGACTAGGAGGGGCTATAATTTGAGATTGAGGGTCTGGAATTAGATCCATTGATTTATCTTGATGGGTTATAATAGGCTTTATTTCTATAAAAATGGGCATTAAAGGCCTAGATATAATCTTTCTAGCCTAGATTAAGCTACTTTATACTCTAATTACAACTTCATATACATCTTTACATGTATTACCACTAATAGACTAAATCATGATAGAGATATCAGAATTTAAAGCTCTTAATAAATACAATAATGCATACTAAAGAGATGGAATTATCATGAGTGGTATCCTAGTCTATGTCTTTTGAAACCTAAGGTTGAGATCAATCATGAACTCATGGGGTACCCTCTTGATGGTAGTGAGCTACTCAACAAGGGATAAATGATTTGATTTATCCTCAAAATACCTAAAAAAATCTACAACTAATCATCCTAAGAAGTAATAGTGTTTAAATGAATGTTTCTATACCATTTCAATGCCTTTCCCTTGAAGGATGTAATAAGCAAATAGATAACAATGTTCTCTTGGATAACATTATGAATAGAACACAAGTGGAGTACATATTTAATATGTTCAATAGATGTGGTTTGATCCTTTATTGATATATAAGGTATGATTTTAATATCTAATGTTGGTATATCATCATACTAAGCCAAATTTAGAGGGATTACTCTATTGAAAGAGATAAACACTTGATTCCTAAGTGCATCCATGTTGATAGTGGGGATTGAATTATCTTGCACAATAGGCTGATTTTGGGATTCAAATACTATCCAAATATAATATTTGTTATTACCAATAGTTTTATTTTATTTTAATGTGAATTTAACTCAATAAATTTAAAATGAATACCTTTTCTTGAAGACTTTGTAGTGATCTTTGTCATGAAACTGGTGTTTGTCTACTGCTAATAAGTTTGTAACTTAAAGAATCTCTTGGTTCAAGAATGATGAATGTTATATACTAATACAAATATATTTCTCCAAATCCAAACTTTATATATGCCAAGAAATACATTTCCCATCGGGCATTCCATAAAATATTGTTAATTAAGAGTGCAACCCTTGTGAAAAGGTGTTTCTTTTCCCACTCATACTAAAATAATGAAATGTATCCAAATTATGGGTGACTTTGAGTTAGAGAGAATATCTAGATAGAGGGTGGGTTACATTGATGCACTCACTTAAGTTTATTATAATATTATTTACTACTAATTTCTTGACTAAGGGAAATGGTGAAGGGATAATACTAGACCTACAACTAACATGAAAAATTTAAAGAGGGATGATGAAATAGTGTTTGTTAATAATTATGCTTATAATTGAAACTCTTAGAAAGTAAATCATCCTGCACACATTCACTTGACTTCAAGTATATGAATTCTAAAATAGTGTTTCACATAAAGGTCTTAGCAATTCTCACTCCTTGCATATAAATAATGAAGGTTTAATATATTCACTTTAAAATTCAGATTGAGATTGAACCTAAACACTTAATATGACTTGTAGAAACTCACATTTTTTGTATAAAGATAAAAAGAACTAGACATTAAAGTATCAAAGCTATTGATTCACTAGGTTATGTCAATGTAAATCATAAATACACTTCACACAATAACCTAAAAATGTAGGAAACTAGCTTCTCATTACTTCAAAAGGTGAAATAAAAAAAATTATATCCTTTAAGCATAACCATAGCATAATTTGATATGTTACCTCTCGAAAAGAAGATACAAATAGAATAAAGAGTAGGAGATGGGAGGGAAAGCGACCCAAACATAGGTGTGACTGACTTGACTTCACACCCTTAAAATCCTACATAGTAATTCTTAAATTTTCTTTTTTTTTCCCTTTACAAGATAGCATAGGGTATTTTTATACTTGTATGTAAGGCTTCAATATGTCATGGGCATTGATTCCTGAAGTTTATCCCACACAAGTACCTATATTTTAGCTTGCATACACTATGTCCTTACTTTCATGTCCTTTTTTATGAATAAATCTTCTCCATGAAAACAGTTCATCAAGTCCTAATAAATTATTAAATTGAATCCTTCTCTTTACTCGTTTATGATGTGTCTCCACTTTTTGGGGTATGCTAAAAGACTCTTGAAGCTTATTTGTTTTTTGCCTTTTGACTTGGCATAGGAGAGAGGGAAGGTCTTCATAAGAATATTAAAGAATATTTAAATAAATTTAATCCTTATTAGAACCAACATCATACCTTATCTTTATCTCCAAGTGGCATAGATGATAATAATTAACTTTGCTAAATCTTGTTAAAGAGATTTATGTATTGATTTGGTGATTTAACCACTTGAACTCCTCTGACTTGGTGTAGCAGGTGAAAACTTGACTTTGCTTACAATAAAATAATCTCCCTCCATGGAAGGATCCTATATATCATATCTGATTTTAAAAAAATCACTTTAATCCATCAAACACCCTAAAAGATCTGAATTTGCACTTATATTTTGCATTTTCTCCCAATTCCTTATAGCCCTAAAAATAGTTAAAGTTTATTGTGTGGAAGAACATATAAATTTAATTGGAAAAATAAAGATATTTTTGAGGACCCAGTATCCCCTTACATCTCCATTACATTCTTTAGGACCTAAAACTAAGTGTAAATACACTTTTTCATCTACTCTCTTTCCCTAATAAGGCCTCAATTAGCCTCTACATCTAAAAAAATAATTTCTTGCTCAAATGGCATCCTAAATGTGTGAAAATTATATGAAGTTTTTTATTAATTTTATCCATGATTTTTTTTTATTTTTGATACCTTGTATAGATGGGTAAACCATGAAATAGTCAAAACCCTAGTTTAGGCATTTAAACAGGCTAGAGAGGTGATTATAGTGGTTTGACAAGATATTTTCAAGTTATAATGCATGTAAATTATTTTATTTGGTTTGAAACACTTTATAACAACTCAATTCACTAATTAGAGCTCTTTTAAAGTAATTTGTAGGTATGCTTATAGACCTCTTGGCTTGCAAAATAGTGCATTCTTCCTTTTTTTGCCCAAGGTGATGACTTGAAGATATCATATAGCTAATTAGGATACATAAATATATAATTATAAGGTTTTAAAACATTTATTTAGACATTATATACTTATTTACCTAATTTATAAACCATTTTATATCCTTTTTCTTCACAAACGAGCCTACAACCATGCTTTTAGGCCTATTCCATATAGTTTTATACCTTAACATGAAAAATGGTACCATGATTAGATTATAATGAGACCAATTAAGGTCATAGAGGTTGTTTTTAGGTTTAATCATTCCATTTTAATGCATTATATTCACCCATTTTCTCATCAGGTCATTTAGGAGGGTTTATCAAGGGTTTTAGGAGCTTACCATCTTAATGATGGTTCATAGATCACATGAGATAATATAAATATAAATACAATAAATTTTTAGTATTTATATAAATTCAACACATCCTATGATCATAATCTCCCATGTAAAATCTCCATGCACTTTTTTGTAACATAAGATGGCTTTCAAGTGGCTAAATATGCATTCTATGACTACCCTACACTCTTAGCCCCTATTCATGTCCTATAGGTATTTAAATAAAATAATATTAGAATTAAAATGTATTATTAATACCTACATATCATATTTAATTTCCATATTATCCCATGCATCTCCTTATTGGAGTTATAAGTTTCACAAAAGACCTCTCCGATTGGATGATTATATGTGTGAGGTTTAGAAGAGAATTCAAACTTGAAAGTGAAATTATGGAGTTAAATTTTAGCTAAAAACACCCAAAGGGGGTTTGTGTAATTCACCTTTAAATTTTCAAATTATCATCTTCATAAATTTTTTCCACATTCCTATTATATTCTTCATCTGCTCATGCCTAACGTTTAGGAGCCTAACACTACAACAGACCCTAGATGACTATGTTATCATTTTTCATTATTTAGTGAGTTATAAGATCATGAGATAATTATAAAACCTATTAATCACCATAATATATATTTTCATATTGAAGCTTCTCTTGGAAACATGAAAAATTTACTATATTTTTGTACAAATTGTATAAATATGTGGGAATGCACTCAAGCCTATCAAGCCTAAAGGGAAAATTACACAGTCTTAACAAACTTAAAATGTATTTTAATCATTGGGAGAGTTTAAAATTGGTGTAGTAACATTATCATCACATTCCCACATTCTCTTCATTCTCCTCAACTTGTAATTCACACCTTTTATAATCTTCATACATATGCTTCTTGATAAGCTTACATAGGTTTGGCTATAAGTGGATGCTTGAGCTTAAGGGTTGATTATAAGTCAAGAATATGTTCATAATTAATATATTAATTAATTTTGAATATTATAAAAATATTCATACATGACTTCACCCCTATTCTAACCCAAAAACCTCAATTTTTAAGCAAACTTTTATCATGCATTTGTACATAGGCTTGTCTATATTATCATGACTATGTTACCCTTTTCATTAATTTTTTATGAGTTTTGAAACATGAATGTTTATTTAATAGGTTATATAAACCTATTTAAGGACTTTCATACCTCAAAATAATTATTTCCAATTCAACTCTTTATTTAGATTCCCAACCTTTAAGTGTAGGCCTGATCAATCTTCATTAAACCTGTAGATGTCATCACTATTCATGGTATGGTTAGAGGTGATGAGCTGAGAAGTATTGCATGTTAGGATTTTAAACTTATCATTTATTAACTAGGTTATTGGAACTTATTTCACTATCTTTTCTCTCCCCAGACCTTTCTATCAAAATAATGCCTCAATACCAAAATATGATATTAGGTTACTTTATACTCAACTTGGCTAAAAATGACTATTTAGTCATTTTTTTCCTTTCTATAGACAAAGGAAAATATGATGAGGTTTGCCAAATTAAAAAATTGTATTAATACTTCCATTGATCCTTCATCACCTTTCATTAGCTTGGATAATTATCTACTTAATGTGAAAAAGCTAAACAACATTAATTTATCCAAATGGACAAATGGACTCTTTATTGGTACTACAAGGTGTAAAATAGTAGGAGGACATTAAGTTAAAATAGTAGGACATTAAGTTAGTTTTGAAAAATATTGATATGAGATTAAGAGTGATTAGACCAAAATAAAATTTCATAAATAGTGGAGACATGATGTTACCTTAAACTTTGTAAACAAACCTTAAACAATGCTAAATTGTGCCTCAAAGACATCATTTATGATCTTGATTTATAACTCACTAAGTGGTTGACTACTGAAACCACTCTAATTGTTTGACCCTAGTCATATTCATGACCAACCAATGATTATAATGAAACCAAAAATTAACCTTTACCTTAAACACCTCTAAACACCTTAATTTATCCAAATGGACAAATGGACTCTTTATTGATGCTACAAGGTGTAAAATAGGAGGATAACATCAAGTTAGTTTTGAAAAATCTTGATATGATATTAAGAGTGATTAGACCAAACTCAATGTTTATAAATAGTGGAGACATATTGTTACCTTAAACTTTGTAAACAAACCTTAAACAATGATAAATTGTGCCTCAAGGACATCATTTATGATCTTGATTTATAACTCACTGAGTGGCTGACTACTGTAACCACTTCAATTATTTGACCCTACTCATCTTCATGATCAAACACACTATTTTTAAGCTCCTAAAATAATCTAAAACCTCCTCATGACTCTATTTCATATCTTGCAATGGTGTTCTACTCATTTTTTATGTTATCTTGATGTGACCTTAAGAACCTTCATGGAACATTGGTTGGCATTTAATTGAAATTATCCATGTTCACTTTATCTTTATAATGATATTGAAAGGTTTTATTTATACTCTCTCCACAAAATTCTTTTTACACACATATATTTATGAAATTATAAATGCATTATGTCTAGAAATCAATCCTAACTCAGAGAAGATAAATTATACCTTATACTTCTGATTGGGGATACACTAGATAATTGGGAACATGACCAATATGGGGATCCACTAGACCTAATTAGGGGATGTATTATCACAATAAATAATTATAGGGAGTGTTAAAAATCCTTTATTCAATAATAATCATTCAATAACCCTAAGGTATTCATATGTTTTCATATTCACTAAACTAATAATAAGTAAATTAAAATCTAATATATTGCTAACCAAAGCTTGTGGCACAAAGTGTGGGTTAGAAAAAAATTAAACATGTATATAGTAAATATACTCATTTAAATGTATACATAATCCTAATTCATGGAAGATAAGTAAAAACGCATATCTATCTACTCTTACAAAGGAGAAACAAAGTTAGGAATATTTGCCCTTGAAGACAAACCAATTGATCCTCAAACTCTTCCTTAGCTAAGATGATTCACAAGAGGTTGTTGTGTTATGTAAGGATGACAAATACAAATCATATATAGGTTACAAAACCTATTAATGCATCAAAAATACTTCTCCATAAGACAGTATTCCTATCTTTAAAGAAAGTATGAAACCCTAAGCTTCCTCCTCAAGTAGAATGGTGGATAAGAAAATGTGCAATAGCTCTTACTTATTCTTCTCTTTTATAAATAATGGAAAAATGATATTTTACATATATGTGGATTCAACCCTAATCCATTCAAAAAAAATTGGCCAACAAGGTTAACCCAGTCAACCTAAAATAATTATGGACAAGAATTCAGTAGGTCATGCTCTAAGTTAGCTAAGAGTTGACCTGGACCCTAAATGAATTTCACTCAAAAATATAAAGGGTTGACCCAATAAACCTAATATATAAAAATATAAAAAGGGTTTTAAAATAAATAAAATAGGGATGAAAAGTGGGAAAAGACTCAAAGAGTGTGAAATAGAGAAGAACAAGCTTAGGGATAAGGTTTTTAGGAGACAAGTATGTAGATAACAAGTGGCAAAAGGGACAACAATCTTACAAAACACCAATGAACTTGGAAATATTGAGACTCAATAGTTATTACAAGATAGAGAGAATTATTAAGTGATAAAAATTTTAAAATATTAAATGTATACATATGCCCCACTTGAAGCACATCATGTGTAATGTGAGTGCAACACGGGATGGTGATTCAAGAATAAAACATGATAACATATAACACTGATGCTAAGTAAAATGTTATAAGGATTAAATAATATAAATAAAATGACATAAATGAGAAATACATACCTTTACTTTCCTTAGTGTTGTATATAAATAAGTAGACTACAAGAGAAGTGAAGGCATCTAAATGTGAACATTAAATGAACCTATAGAGATTAGTGTAAAAACTAGAGAAAAATAAAAAAAATATATCCATATAGTAGTGTAAACTATACTCTACAATGTCATGATTCTAGATCATTTTGCAGTTCATAAAATGGGTTAGTAGAAACAACGATATGAGAAAAATAAGGAATCTAATGATAAATATTTTAAGGGTAAAGAATTGTTAAAAGTATGTTTAAATAGGGTGAAAAGAAAGTCATTTTGTTATTTTTGAATTGTGGGTGAGAGAAAATAGCTCTAAGAGACCAAACAAAGGTAATAGAGCTAGGATTGTGAGGAGATGATAGACGAGATGAGAGGGACACCCAACAACCATAGTGGGTGTCACACAGGTAGGCAATTAAGAATTTCAAACTTGTTTTTTAATATTTAATTGAATTTGGTTGTTTTATAGAAATTTGTTATTTAGAGAAATTCTAGGAACTAAAATGAATCTAAGAAATTTTATAGGGGTACTATAAACTTAAGTGGTAAATGGGTTGAAAGGGATCAAAGTAATAATTATTGAAAGGCATGTATTACTAGCAATGAAAGGGGTCAACATGTAAAAACAACTAGGTTGAGCCAATCAACCTAGTAGGCTGAAAATTTGTGAAGTCCATACTACCAAATTAATAAGTGTGTATTGTATTAGTTTATTTTCTAGACTACCAACTTAATACATAAATATTGACTTAGTATAAAAGTTCACTATGATGACTTAGTACTAGGGGGAAAGTAAGGGTCGACTTAGTTTGTTAAGTCGACCTAGTCAAAATGAGGAAATTTTGGTCAACGTAGTGTCTGACTAAGCGACTAAAATAATATGAAAATACATGAGAGAGGCCAAGATAGGGTTAGAAAGGCCTATACTAGTCAAATGAGTACTAAAAGGGTTGAATAGGCTAGAAATAGGACAAATTGATCAAAAATGTATAGATTAAAGTAAATCAGGCTTATTTTTCTGATTTTTTTTTAAAAGAATGTATTTTTATTATAAATGACATGGAGGATGCAATACATCTTTTTTTATTTAATTGTTTTTGGGGCATATGAGATTTTGGAGATTGGTGGATGTGGCATGGTTCCTAGACCTCTTCAAGTGATTGATAGTTAAGGATCATTTGAGTTAATTTAGTTTAGGTCTAGGAGGGATTGTAGATATGTGTCGAGTCCCATTGAGTTCTAATTTGATTATTATGTTCTTGGGAGCATAGGAATGATTGACTAACACATTTGGATGGGAGGTGGATGGGGATACCATTGAGGTGAGTATCAACTTAGAGGACATCCATGCTATGTTTGGACTATCGATAGGAGGTATGCCTATGGTCATAGGAGTACTAGAGGGATAGGAGGAGAGGAGATCCTTAGCCATATGGGTGATGGGATCAAAGATAATATATCTTAGACTAAGAATTATTTTATTTTATGTTTATACATATAATATTTTTAATGTCTAGAAGGTGTTAATTGGACTTGTGACAACATGGGTATTGTGTCATAAGTCAGATGACAAGATACCACTATATGTGATAGTATTATGTCAGACTATATTAGAGCATGGGGCACTATATGATTTAGATTATATCATCTAGGTCTAGTTTATGCATGGCATGTATATGATGCTATCCATATGGTATAAATCTATGAGGCTTGTTATCTTACTAAGTTTGAGGATATATGAGAGATTTCATATGTATCAGCTAGCTAAGTTACCCTATGTGGTTGATGATCATTTGCATCAGGTACAAAGGTGGTAGTAAGATTAAGTACTTTGGGTCATGCCCCACATGTTATCACTAAATGAAGTTAATAAATTAGATATTATGTGGTATGCATATGGGCATATTGATATGGTATGGCTAAGCTATGAGATAGTGGCACCATCACTGACATGGATATAAATTCTAGGCCACTATACCTAGTGTATAGATTTGCATCCAATGGTGAGCATACCAAGACATATGGGACTCCCTCATTGAGTGGATTTGATAGTTGTTCCTATATTTTGGGCCAAGCATGTGATAGATTTGAGGGGGGATAGGAATATTGGGGCCACTAGTTGTTAGGCTAGTGATTAGACTATGATGTGAGAGTTCATGGATTAGTCGAGCATAATAGGCAAGAGATAGAGAAGATATGGATGAAAATTTATGATTGTTAGATTTACCACCAATATCACCATAGTAGGAGCAGTGACCACCTTAACCACACCATTGATAGAGACACTAACAATAAGAGAGAGTAAATATGGTGGTCATCCCAGATGACCCATTAGGTAATCTAGGATAGAGTTGACCAATAGAGGTACCACTCAAGCATCACTTGAGATGGGCATGAGTGGTGATCCAAGGATTTACATTTGGGTGGTGACATATAGATGAGTTATTTAGAGGACACATTTATGGTGAGATTATGTTCAGTGGTCATGGCAATGGAGAGATGGTATTAGGTGATAGATAGATACATAATAATAGATGGATTGAAATTTACTTAAGTTATTTGAGATAAAATATAAATAGATATATTTTAAAGAGATATATATGATCTGATATCTATTTATTGTGAGGTTTTTAGATCCTATGGAGGAGGAGCCCAGATGGAGATCCTGATAGATGGGAGCACTCCATGAGATATTTTAGGAGGCATTGGTACCCTATGACCTGATGACACTAGAGGATCCTATGATAGTGTTTGACCTAGGGAGCTGGTTTAGATTAGCAAGAGAGGCTATGAGGTGAGTATAAAAACATAGAAAGGAGACATAACCATTATCAAGAGTGGGATTAGGAAAAAAACTAACATGGTAGGCCCTGGCTCAAGAGAGAGTTATGCATATGGATACCATAACCTAGATAGCATAGGTACATGCTCAGTTAGCATAGGTATAGGCCTAGGTGATATGTCTAAGATCTCAAACAGCCTCTTTACAATATACTATTAAGAGGGGATTGTCTAAGGCATCTATTAAAATCATGGTTGGGCCATAAGATAGATAGATACATTCTAATTGTAGAGTTGAGATGATGTATATTATTATACATTATATTGAAACACATTATATATATATATATATATCATTTTGGTAGTTTTATTTGATCTTATGTGTTTGTATGATGTTTGTGGTTGTGGATGCTTGGATATATTTCTTTATAGCTCATGTATTTAGTTGTTTGTTGTATATAGTATAAGAAATATATGATTTGTGGTTTATGTTCTATAATTTTTTTAGACACATGCATGGTTAACAAGAAATAGGCAAAAAAGATTTGGTAAAATATAATCAATCAAAATGTATTACAGACCATTTCATGTTGGGAAATGTGTAATAGTAATAAAATGACTAAGTATAAGAAACCAAAGAATGGTAAACAAGATTTCAATTTTTTTTTTAAACTAAGAAAAAAATTTACACCAAATAAAAACAAGTAAAATCACACTAAGTCACATTGGGAAGTATGTAAATAATGTAATAAAGTGGAAAATGTGCATAATAAATAATGGTATAAAAGAAAATAAATTAAGTAATTCAATCATACTAAATCACATTAGGAAGTATAAAAGAAAAAAAAAATTAGTCTTAAATTTATCACACTAATTCAAGTTAGGAAGTATGAAAAATTGAAGAAATGGTTTGATTCTTACATGTAATCAAAAAATAAAAAGATAAAAGTGATAGAGTAATTAAGTAAGCATAAAACATACTTAAATCAATATGTTAAGCATGTCAATGACATGTAAATTCATGATCAATCACATCTTATATCATATTTAACACATTTAATTTTGTTGTGACTTAGATTATTAGAAAAAATTGTGAGGAACGTCAGGTCCTATCCATGGTCTTATAATGAAACTCACAAAGGGAAGACAAATTAGTTGGAATAAATATGAAAATTTGGTAAAAATTGGTGTTGGTAATATGAAGGTGAAATTATGGTAATTTTTTAGGAAGGATAGGTCCTATCCATGGTCTTATAATGCAACTCACAAATAGAATCCATAGGGGAATGATTAGTGAAAAAAACAATATTTTTGAATAGGAAATATGAGGAATGTAGGAGTTGAAAATGGAATGTAAAATACATAACTTATGCATCTTATGATAATACCTTAGGAAAAATGAAGCATACTAAGGACATGAGAAGACACTAAGTGACTAGTGACCATCTATGTAAAAAGAAAACCTATTCGTTATAGAAATAAAGATGTGTATTCAAATAAGCATGCTAATAAGATCAACTCATGAAGATAGATTGTTATAAGAAAATTAAAATGGGCCTACCTTCCCACAATGTGTTCCCCATTCCTCAGGACTCCTTATAAATTTATTGGTCTATTTTGAAGATTGGGGACTTGTGTGAGAAAGTAGGTAACAACAAAAGTTTTTATATTTTGATTTTATAATCTACTAGCCTACCAAACCCCAATGTACCTTGAATCTATTATGAGACCAACTATGGATTTTGAGCTTCGAATAGAATAAGGAGATGTGATTTGAATCATGTCCTTTAGTGTGATTTAACTTTTAAGGATTTTGAAATGTTTTTGCCTTTTATATCATTACCTTTTGTTAAATCATTTATATTTTGAATGTTTTAAGTTTTTTTAGAGATTACACCTATATATCGACTTGTAATGAACAATAATTAAAGATAGAGTGATACACATGAATGAGATATATTCTTAGGCAAAAGGAAGCTAAGTGACCAAAGACAAGATTGACTAGAACACTTAGGCTTAACAATGAGCCTGTCTGTGATCTCAAGTCTCAACCATGTATATGCTTAGTTTAAGAAAAGGGAATAAAGGGAATAAATGATATCCAAAGTGTATTATTAAATGGACATTATAATGATATTAATTTTTTCTAATTGATCACATGGTAAAGAAGGAATGACTAAAGGGAACAAGGTTTGTATAACTAAGTCACAATGACAATTATCCATGTTGTTATAGATATGACAAAGTAAACAGTCATGAAAAGAGAACAAGGGATTTTTTAGGAAAAAAAATAAAGAAGGAAAATAAATCATTGATAAAAAAATACATTTATGAGCAAACATATATGGCATTATAATCAATATAGAGTGCAAAATTAAAATCATGTAATTTTTTTTGACATAATCTCAAGTGATATAACAAAATAGATAAAGATAACTTTGGAACACATGCCAAATCCAAATGAAAATTTAATAACACCATGCATGTGTTCATAAGTAATGATATATTTTCCCATACACATTATCCATAACATACACAAAGTCTCTATGAAGTTGGATGCAAACTATGGTTAATATCTTATCTATCTTCAACAAAAACTAGGAAAATACTTCTAATCTAATCTCTTCAACATAAAAGGTAATTATTATTGATGGATCATGATAAAGAGGACTATCAAGAAGGTATTTTTAGAATAATATATGGGAGTTTAATCTATAGTTGATGAAGGGATCACCGATGGGGTAACACCCACAAATGAGGGACTCACGGGTGGAGAAGGATCCATAGGTGAGGGATGGTCCATGGGTGAAGGATTCACGGGTAGAAGAACATGAGGTAAAGAAAGGACCATAAGGAGGTTATGGAACCATAAGAGGTGGAGCAATGGGAGAATAAATATGATCCTTATTATAGGAATGACCTATGGGAGGAATGGTATAAGGTGTAGGAATAGTTAAAATATGATCTTTAAGGTTCTATTGAAGGATGTGATAATTATCGATATGATGGGTGTCACATTGGTTCCAAAGATAATACACCTCTCTATACTTTGGAATATAATTAGGAATTACCTTAAAGGGAGGTATGGTCTTGTCTAAGGATTGAGGGGTAGAAGGGTGAAAAGTGTCAATATATTATCATAGCTTATGACAATACATGGATGAATGATTATTTGTGATATGGAAGAAATAGATACACCTATGAGTAGGATTCATAGAGGTACTCATAAGAGGAGATGTAATATAATTAAAAAGATTTTGGGAAGACTCATTGGATCATTTTGTGGGAAATGGATCCATCTATGGTAAAAAAAAGCAAACCATCACCAAGATAAGGTGGTGGTGGTGAAAGGACTAGACTAGGCTTGATGGAAGGATCAATGGGATCATAAGTAAGGATAAACATAGCTAAAGTGGCATAATGAATATGATCCAAAGTGGGCTCTACTAAGGGAGGGTGTGGTATATATAAGTTTAAAGGAGAGTTACATGCATTTTAGGGATAAATAGGCTATAAGGGTCATGGTACCTAGAAACGTGATAGGGCCAAGTCATAACATGATCCCTAATAATACTCCTATGAGGTTATTAAAAAAATGGAGGTGTCTTCACCATCTATACCCTATGATAAATAAGATAAATTATAAAATTATGAACTATATATGATGGAAGATGGGAAGATACACTAAAATAATGAAGAAAAGAGGAATTATAATGGATCATATCAATGTCATGGGTGTGAACAAGACTACCTAAAAATGGATCATCTAAGGTATAACCATCATCATAATTAGGTGTATTCAGATCAATGATATAGGTGTGGATGACATTATCATCTAATGAGGTGTGATTAATATAATTTTTATTCTTATTCAAGACAATAAGGATGTCATCACAAGGTGGTTTGAGAGAATAAGGTTGTAAAGAAGCAAGAAGCTGAGAAATGAGATGAGGTGAGAGATTAAAGGTTTTAATCTTGAGATTGATCTCATTAGCTCATCATCATCTAAATATAAGAGGTGGAGAATATTCGTAATTATTTTAGGATGATGATTGTAACCTCGAGTGGAATTGGTGGGAAACCTGAATCATTAAGACTTACAAAATGAAACACTAGGCAAAGGTTAAAGAGTAAGAATCTTGAGGATACCACATTCTTGGAAATATTAGAAATTGTGAGGCTTATTTTCACCTTTAATATTATAGATAGATCCATTATGAGATAATTTAATTCATTAATAGGTAGAATAAATAACTAATCTCATACAGTGATATCATGGCCTACAAGTAGAATGTTGTAAGATAGAGGAAAGTTATATATCATCACCATCATACAAATGGTAATGGGTGGGATGTTAATGAGAAGCCACATGGAACCTAAATGAGGCATTTGTCTATGATCATATCCTCAACATGTGTTGCATTTGTATTTGATATTATATTTATAATATCCAAGGGTTTTGATAGAATTAAGAAATATAGAACAAGTGATATAACCCTCATCAATAAAGGCATGATTTACTTTTATATCACAAATTTGGACATTAATAAATAGAGGAGGATCATCTACATGAATGAAAATCTCATTGGGAACCATAGAAGTGATGGGAAACTTGAGGGAAATATAAGTTTCCATTTTTTCATCAAAATATATGGACATATCTTCACATTTTTTTAATATGATATCTTTAGATCCAGATAAGTTTACTTGATGTCTTACTATGGGAGGATGAGGGATTTTCATTTTTAATAGAATTTACATAAGATAGTTTTGATGATGTGGATAGGTCCTCATAAGCTTAAGAAATGGAATTTGGGATGAGATATTAATGAGTTCCATGATAGGATCCAACTCATCATAACCCATAATAATATTTTTAGAAATAGGTGTATAATTTTTAAGTAGGTCTCTGAAAGGAGGAGAAAAAGTACATTGGAAGTTTTGTTGATAAGAGGTAGAAGGTTTAGAACAAGGTGGTGACTTATGTTGAGAAGATGAATCAGTTGATATAGTTTGGTTTGGAGAACTATTAGAATAAGTTTTAATATAAGTTTTAGTATCATTGGTGATAGGTAACGAAGATGAAGGGTGTAGAAACCTAAAACTAGCCACCAATAACATCCAACTAGGATTTTAACCAATTTTTACCAAAAAGCAAAATTTAGTCTAAAAACACTAAAATGTGTTAAAAGATTTGAACCTATCATATAAAACTTTCAATTTCATCTAATATATCCTAAAATGGGGCAATAATTTTTTTTCGACAACTAACTTTGATCATATCATTTTGAGTCAAAATGACATTTTTACACCTAGGTGCTCTAGGTTGCTCTTTTCTACCAAATTTATTGCATGAGATATGTGCCTTTGTTATTTTGTATTAGTAACATTCTAAATGGGATCACATATCCAACACATCTAACATCTCATCCTAATTCAAATCTAATAAAATTTTGAGCCAATAATATGATATTTTGACCATTTTGAATAATTTTACCACTAATTGCCAAGATTTACACTAAAATTGACTAATCGTGTTTAAGGCTAATTAATCTAAATCAAGAGCTTAATTTAATTTTCCATAAAACTTGTTTAATGTTTCATTAATTGAAATTGATATTGAATATTTGCATCATCTAAGAAGTCATTTCTTAGGAAGGCATCCCTAGGACATAAATTCAACAAATATCTAATTAAGCCCTCCCATGCCTCTTTAATGCCTCTCTATCCCAAATATTTATGAAAGAATTTATTGATTTTAGACTCTAAAATAAAATGGATTCTTAGCCATAAATCTTGATCTTGAGATGGATAGTTAAGGTTCATTTTGATCATTCTCAAAAATCTATAAATCGAAGGCCTTATTGAATTTTAAGCTATTTTGGTGTAATGCTATAAAGCTAAAAAGCCCTCTCAAGCCATTGATTTAGTGTTATCATGCTCAATTTTTTAGCCAAGAAAAATTCATCATAAGCCCATGGTTCCAAAGGTAAAAGGATATATCCAAGCTTCTTTTGATGAAGACTCATTAATCATAAGCCAAGTAAGTCAGTTCAATAAGCCATTTGGAGCATCCAAGGAAGGTGAAAGAACATTTGTCTTTTTCATTCTAGTTGTGTTTTAAATTTAGTTTTTTTTCACTATGCTTCCCCCTTGAGATAGGTTTAACGTGTTATTTCTTAGTGTGTTATTTTGGATTTTGATTTCATACACTAATATTATACTAATCTCCCCTTATTACAATTTCATATTCATAAATGTCATGATCGATAGAACCTAACCCCACAAATTTGATCAAATAGATCCTAAAAATAACCTAAAAACCATTTCCATGTATAATCTTAGAGTTTGAGGATAAAGAGAGTGAAATTTTTGATAATGAATATTTTTTTTGGAAGTCAAAGTTTTATTACTTTGGAGTTGTGATATTGTCCTCTCAACCACAACCTTGCAACTAACATAGTAATTATTTAATCTTAGTAGAGATATGGCATTTTAACTATGTGTTTGGACTGATGTGTTCTCTATATTTAGGTTAAGTGGTGTTATTACAATACCACGAATTGATAGTCATAATATTTTAATACTACAATTTCACAAGTTGTGATATCATCATTTACACTCACAATATTGCAAACCTGCAACACTATATTCAATATTTCAATCCCATTACTCTGAATTCACAATGTTACAATTGCACTACTAACACAATCATGTTATTTCACTATTATTTTTGTTATTACACTATGGAGTCATGATATTTTAGTGTGTAGACCCAAGAGCCAGTAATCCATATTTTAGAGCTTGGTTTGGAGTCATAGACTCTATTTTTGATATAAAAAAATTTAAAACCACATATCTTCTCCTAAATTTTTAGAATATTATATCAGTTCAGATTTAAGTTGCATATAATTTTCACAAAATCTTGAAATAGTAATTTGAAACTTTTTAGTGTTTCTAATCTTCATTAATTGGTTTCATTGAATTATTTTTTCTTTGTCTAATCCTTGCCTTGTAGGTTTTATTGAGATTTTTGATAACCAAGTCTAACTTAACATGTTTTATTCTTGATTTTTTTCCTTTGGGTCAACATGTCATCCAAACCCAAGGGCATACTTTTCAAGTGTAATTGTTTCTTTTTAAAAAATGTTTCAAGGCTAAACAAAATGATGACCATTTCCTTGTAGATCCAATTTGAAAAGTGATCAAAACAAGCTTAATATAGTCTTTTTAACCTCTTGTTGGTGCTTAAAAGGAATTAGGAATTTCCATTTGGTTCTTAAACAAAAATTTATGGTGTTTATTTGAATGGTTTTTTATTTGTTCTTTCAAATTTTTATAACTTAAGCCCAAGGGGCCAAAGAACACCACCAAATATTTCATTTTAGTGCTTTAAAATTTAACTCACTTCCAAGTGTATTTTTTGTGCATGTTATTCATTATTTCATTAGTTAGATTTGTTTATGCAAAAAGGAAGTTGTGAATGTATGCTTTCCCCAATTACCTTCTAGGGAACTTGTGGCAACAAAAACACCATCTTCATTACAAATTTCTTTAGTCTAAAGGCATAAAAGAGATGTTGTGAAGGCTCTCACCACGACCCATGTGGCTTAGGTGATCTAGGAACAACCATAAATCTATTTTACTTAGTTTTTATTTCATATTCATTTTGTCTTGTGAGGGGGACTTCATTACCTCGCATAAGTTCTATAGGGAAGCCTTGACCCGGGAATTAATCTGTCAACATTGTCTTCAACCCCTCTCCATAGGGGGGAGGGGGTATATAAATTGGTATCACCCTATTGGGATGGTGGTTTGAGTAGTTAAACCATCTCTTATCACTAATGGATAATCCCATGATGTTTGAGCATGATTTACATCATACTACACTAAGTGATATATGTAGTGGTTTTAAAAAGGGAAAGAACTTTTTACAACAAGCCATATGATACAGACCCAAATGATGTGCATTTCTCTTGCATTTTGACATAAAAGTCTTATGCATCTGATCCATCTAGATGTTCAAGAACTTGTTATTTTAGTTAACCCCACTTTTCCATACCTTGTCAATTTAGGGCTTAATACGATTAATTAGTTAATGTGTCTTTGTCTTAGATTACTTGGTCTTGTTTGGTGTCAAAACTATTTGTTAACAAAAGTGTTACATAACCGAACACATTGTCCACCATTTTCTTGAATAAGGAGGCATTATGCTACCCAAGTGAAAATCATTTTTTTCCTTGTTAAAAAATTTATCATAAACTTTATGTCATATCTTCTATTTTGGTGTTGTTATGATACCCATTTGAGTCTAGACCATTTCCCCAATTTTTTAAATTCCATTGATAATTTAAATTCAAAATTGCACCATTATAAGTTCATAATGTTAATGTGTTAAGTGGGTTCACCATTTGCACTAAACTTGAGGGAACTTTGGTTCAATTTCTTATCTATATTGAGGTCCAAATTTTGACTCATAATCATTGTCATCACTTGGTAGGACTCAAGTCATATTTTTTATCACTCACACTTTGAGTCCTAGGCTAAAATTTGTACTACCTTTACTATTATACAATTTGTCTTGATTTTATTTTTTCCTACACCTTTTGCCTTAGAGATTTATCAAACTTTGTGTGTGTGTGTGTGTGTGTGATTAGAGTTGAGGAGAGAAGTGTTACACTACAAAAATCATGTTAAACCATTTTCCCTTAGATTCTTGAAGTAAGCATTTGTCATACCTTGTGAACATTTTAGCAATGGTACGTTGCTCAAATTATTTCAAAACTTGTTTCATAGGCCTATTTGCATAAAGTCCAAGTTTTTCCAAATAATTCGAATCATTTTCAGTATACCTTTTTGATTCTTGTATAGGTTGGTTACGTTGTTAATTTTTATTTATCTTATTCATCAAAGGAATCTAGTTTGTGTCATTATATAGGATAAAATAAACCATATCCATGTGCTTTTTATTTCATACGTCATACTTATTGATCAATTTTATGTCCAAGAGTCAAATTCTTAGTTTTTGTTAGAAGTGTTTCAAATTTTTTAGATTAAATATCTCATCTTTTTTGAAAGTATAGATTTTGATGCCATTTGGCCAAAAGTCCTAGCATGTACCTTTGTTTAAGCCTAGATTTTGACACCATGTTTGGCCAAAAGAGCCAACAACTTTTGTTTTTCCTAGATTAGACTCATTTGAAACACTTTGATCCTACAATTTGGCATTTCAATTTTTGGTCCATCTACTTAAAATTTTTTGTTTGAGACGTGTAATTTTAGACATTTGACATTATCTTATTTTATCATAAATCATTACATCAATATTTTTTGATACGAATATCATTCCTTTTGACTAAGTTAGACAAAGTTTTGAACCTCTTTTTAGAAAATACTTTTTCAGAGTTTGTAGAACTCTATTCCTTTAGGTCATGAAACATGTAATATGAATCCCAATATGTCTTCCTAAACTCTTAGTGGCCTCATGTACAATCTAGGATTTCATAATGTAGTCGCATAAGAAGAAATGGGTCAAGACCCCTATGTATATAATGTCGATTATGAGATAGATCCTTATCCATCTTATAACACTCAAATAGGGGCACAAAACCAAGACCCATTGATTCATTATTTGGTTAACACACCTCAATATTTAGAGTAGGATCAAGCATAAATAAAACAATACCTAGCTACAAAACCTATAGTTGAAGAACCATTTCCTTAACAACCATACTATGTTACTACACCATCCACATATGATCCTTATTTATTTGAGCATCACTTATTAGAAAATAAAAATGATATTTTAGTTATATATATAGAAGTAGTGGATAATTTTC
The DNA here is from genome assembly GCA_037957365.1 of Torreya grandis. Taxonomy (NCBI): domain Eukaryota; kingdom Viridiplantae; phylum Streptophyta; class Pinopsida; order Cupressales; family Taxaceae; genus Torreya; species Torreya grandis. The sequence goes on along the minus strand of JARHVA010002160.1, from coordinate 1,220,541 downwards.
CAGTGGACTTCCCCCATGATAATTTTTTAAGCTTAGAAAGAATGCCTCACAACATACTTTATAGTCAACAAGATTCTTCTAGTAACCGTTTAAATTTAGTCCAAATGACATATCAGGACCCTAGTATGATTTTAAAAGGAAAGGAACTTATGGATGATCACTTTGTATAAATGTAGATGACATACTAAAAGAACTTGAACCTAACACATAATTTTAATTAGATGAACATGCCAAATAGACCTCTCATAGATTTAGTTACTTCACCAAGAGTGCTAATAGAATTGAGAGGTCAAGAAAGTTAGGGTATACACCTTTTCATGTAAAAAACTTTGGTTAACAACTATTTTCACACCCCAAATATAGAATAAGTGTCTTCCAATTCTACATAGAGTACTAAGGAAAACATAGTGGATAATGTGCAACCAACATCCAATCCAAACAAAAGTGGTGTGAACACATAAAAAACTAGTCCAAAAATAAGTGTACCTTTAGTTAACATCATGAATTGTTCTCTAAATAAAGAACTAGGAGTTTATATGTCCTAACCTCAACAAACTACTACCATTAATACTCATCCAGTTGATTCTTGATGTGCTCATCCAATAGGGTTAGGTAGTTAGCCAATGACCAATGCAATGCCTCAAAAACAAAATGTGATAAATCCTACTCCTCCTTAATAGGTAACTAGTAGTATTCCACAACAATAGGCATAATAAAATATACCAACATAGCATAGTGTTGTAAATATTATCATTGATGTCAAAAGTCTAGCATTATTGGTGATAAAGGCCCCATTGCATTTAACGATGTTTCTAATTGTTATATCTTGGCTAATGTGAGTTAATATTTATTTAATACTAACGAATATATTTTTGGTTGTATATGAGACAAAATAAGGGCCCATGGAGAATTCAAAGAGCCATGGGGTAAAGACAAAAGAAGGATGGGATGCATTTTCCCATGAAGATTCATCTTGGGGAATTCCAAGAGTCACCAAGTGAAGAAAAAAGAGGAAGGGTGCAATTTCTCATGAAGGGACACTTTGAGGAATATAAAAAGTCACCAAAGATAAGGACAAAAGTGGGAAGGACGTCTTTGGTCATGAAGGGTCACCACATGACTTTTCAAAGGCAATAATATGAAGGGTCACACAAGTTTGGCACCATTTTCCATGAGGATTAAAGGGTCACAAAGGGGGACAGCCAAAGGTCATTTGGAAAGTTATAAATAAAGTGTTGAGAATCCATTTGTAATATGAAAGAGAGATAGAGGTTGATTTGATATTGTAATATCTAGCCTAGAAGAACAATTGTGCAAGATGAATATGATTTATATCTATTATATCTAGCTTAGAAGAGCAAAGGTGAGAGAGAGGAAAGAGATGTTGTATTGATCTATCATTTGTTGAGATAGAAACATTGAGAGATAGGTGTGTGGTATACAGAAAGGGGTTGGTGCTCCTATGGGTTGGTGCTCATGAATTATTGTTGAGTTGGCACTCAGTAAAGGGGTTGGTACTCCTATGGGTTAGTACTCATGAATTATTACTAGGTTGGTACTCGGTTAAGGGGTTGGTGTTCTTGTGGGTTGGTGCTCATGAATAGTACCTAGGTTGGTGCTTGACAAAGGGGTGTGGTGCTCTTGTGGGTTGGTGCACATGAATAGTTGTTGGGTTAGTGCTCAGCAAAGGGGTTGGTGCTCTTGCAAGCTTGGCTTGAAAATATTGTTTGGGTTGGTGCTCATTCATATACTTGAGATTATTCTCTATGGTTTTTCCCACATTGGGTTTCCACATTATATATGGCATCTCTCTCTATCTTATGTGGTGTTTATTGTTTAAGTTTTATTTCATATCTTGAATATTTGATTAAGTGAAATTTGGTTAAGGAAAATATTTATAAGATATATGATATACTAATTCACCCCCTTCTCAATATATCCCATGCTTAATAATTTGTATTAGAGCAGGTTCCTTTTTGAAAAGTTTTACAGCTTGAAGGTAGATCAGGAAAGCATGATGGCTGGGTCACAGGAAGGATTTTCTACAATTAAGACACCTTTGTTTGATGGGATGAATTATGATTTTTGGAGCATGATAATGAAGGTTTATTTGATGGCCCTTGGATTTGACATATGGAAAGCAATGGTGGAGGAATATGAAGAGCCACAGATATTTGTAATTACTCCAGCATAAAAGAAGGCAAGTGAATGTAATGTTAAGGCTTTAAATTCTATTTTATGTGGTTTATGTGAATCTAAATTTGTTAAATTTATGCAATGTAAATCTGGTCATGAAACTTGGGTAAAACTTGAGAATATTTACAAAGGTGATGAAAAGGTTCAACAAGCTAAGCTACAGACTTTTAGAATTAGAAAGTTTGAAGGTGGAAGAAGAAGATATAGCAAGTTATCTTTTATGAGTTGATCAAATCTTAAATCAGATTCAAGGTCTTAGAGAAACATTGGATGAGTCAACAGTGGTACAAAAGGTTTTGAGATCTCTACTAATGAATTATGATGGAAAGGTTTTGGGAATCGAGGAGATGAAGAATTTAGCCAAGCTAAAGATGGATGAGCTTCATGGTATTCACACAGCATATGTGATGCGAATAGAACAAGATAAACCCTCAAAGAGACAAGTGGATTTTAAGACATCAGAGAAGAAGAAAGCTAAGATTTAGGAATCAAGTGATAGTCTAGTGATGATGAAGATGACAATGGAGCACTTTTCGTTTGTAAGCTGAAAAGAGGAACATGTAAATATCAAGAAAAATTACCTTTTAAATGTTTTAATTGTGGAAAGATTGGACATTTTTTAGCTAGATGCCCAAATAAGTTTAATGATGATGAAGAAGAAAAGCATACATACAAGAATAATTTCAAAGGAAAATCTAAGAAGGGATTTGAGAAGAAGAGCCTATATTCTAAGGATCCTAGCTCAGGCGAAGATAGTGGAGTCAGCGATTCAAAAGAAGAAGAGATTCTATTCATGGCCATACATGAAGATGATAAAGAAGAAGAAGAGGAGGAAGTTGAAGTGAATATGGAAGGAGAGCTCATTTGTGCCTTAGAATAGTTAGAAGCTGTTCAGAATAAGAATTGAAGATTAAATCACCAGATCAAGAAAAATGAACAATAGTCAAAGGAAATGATTGAAGATCTATAAGAACACTTTCAAGAAGCCAAGAAGAATGAAGAAGACCTCACAACATAGTTATAAATAACAAGTAAAGAGATATTCAAAGTATTTCAAAGGTTACAAAGCTCGTAAAAGATATAAGAAGAATCAAATTAAGGTTTGGAGACCTAAAATAGTAAAGGTTGATTAGGTTGAGTATAAGAGTGAAAATGAATTACTTGCTATAGAATCAGATAAGAAGGATTGTGCAAAATATATTGTTACATTTGAGCATGAGCTTTGTCAAGATAAGATAGTTGCAAAATTTGAGAAGTTGTAAAAAATCATAAATGATGATGTTAGTAGGTCAAAAAGGTTAGACATGCTTAAACGAATTCTGAAAGAAAAACACAATAAGATCAAGGAAGAAACAAAGGAGATGTGGGAATCTCCTGAGATTTGTTTCTAGGACCCTTTTGTGTGGGGTGTCTCTTCTAGGCTTCAAGGAGACATTTTTAAGAAAAACTGAAGCATGGTGGATGATATTGGGTCTTGGCTATGTTGCATGACAAGAAGGTGAGTTGGTAGATTAATTTGTATATCTTTTGAGGGAATAGATTTCTAAAGAAAATTTTGCATCAGTATTATGGTTTGAGGCTATTAGAATGATTATTGAATATGCAGTACTTAAAAGTTTTAAAGTGTTTCAAATGATTATGGTCATAAGAAATTAGAATGTTGAAAAAGAGCTAACAATTTCAGAAAGAAGGAAAAGAATACTCATGCATATTTAATGAAGAAGGATCAGAGTTTCAAATCTCCATTCATCAAGAAGAAAGATCAGAGTTTCAAAGCTCTATTCATTAGGAAGAAGGTTTAGATATGTTCATGGCAGAAGAAACAACCTGAAGATTCTATGTTGGTGTAAATAGCGTTGCATGTAAGAAATAAAGATCAGCCATGGTTTGTTGATACCGGATGTTAGAGGCATATGATAGGAGATAAAAGTAAATTCATATCTCTAAAGAAGATCAATGGTGGTATAATGAGATTCAGAGATAAAACCACTGCCAGAATAGCTAGAAAAGGTACTTTGAGTTTGGATTATGGTAGAACTAAGACTGAGAATGTTTTATATGTCAAAGGTCTTAAGCATCATCTATTGAGTGTTAGTCAAATATGTGATCAATAATACACATTAAAGTTTCATAAATATGGTTGTGAGATTAGAAGAAAAGATTTAAATGAGTTTATTTTAGATGATCAAAGGATAGGGAATAATGTATATGTTTTGTCAGATATCTTCTCAAAGGCACGATCAAAGGATACATTCAAATATTGGCAAGAGGAGTTGGGATTAATTTCTATTACTTCCTACCTTTGATGTTCAGCATCAGTTGAGGGGGAGCTAAGTGTTATCTCTGGGTAGGCCCTTTGCCATTGATGTCAAAGGGGGAAAATAATAGGTATAGGTACAAGTGCAAAAAATAGGTACAGGGAATGGGTACAAGTTGCTATAGTAAGGGGGAGTTACTATATGTTTTTAGATGATAGTATGTGTAGGTGACAAGATGTGGTTGTTTTAGGATTGAGGTTGCCATCAATGGCAAAGGGGGAGATTGTTGGAAATATTCACATTGATGTCAAAGGTCTAACATTATTGGTGATAAAGGCCCCATTGCATTTAATGATGTTTGTAATTGTTATATCTTGGCTAATGTGAGTTAATATTTATTTAATATTAACAAATATATTTTTGGTTGCATATGAGACAAAAGAAGGGCCCATGGAGAAGCCAAAGAGCCACGGGGTAAAGACAAAAGAAGGATGCGACACATTTTCCCATGAAGAGTCATCTTGGGGAATTCCAAGAGTCACCAAGTGAAGACAAAAGAGGAAGGGCACAATTTCTCATGAAGGGACACTTTGAAGAATAGAAAAAGTCACCAAAGATAAGGACAAAAGTGGGAAGGACGTTTTTGGTCATGAAGGGTCACCACATGACTTTTCAAAGGTAGGAATATGAAGGGTCATACAAGTTTCATGCCATTTTCCATGAGGATTGAAGGGTCACAAAGGGGGAAGGCCAAAAGTCATTTGGAAAGCTATAAATAAAGTCTTGAGAAGCCATTTGTAATATGAAAGAGAGATAGAGGCTGATTTGATATTGTAATATCTAGCTCAGAAGAGTAATTGTTAGAGATGAATATGATTTGTATATGTTATATCTAGTTTAGAAGAGTAAAGGTGAGAGAGAGGAAAGAGATGTATTGGTCTATCATTTTTTGAGATAGCAACATTGAGAGATAGGTGTGTGGTATACATAAAGGGGTTGGTGCTCCTGTGGGTTGGTGCTCATGAATTGTTGTTGGGTTGGTGCTCAGCAAAGGGGTTAGTTCTCCTGTGGGTTGGTGCTCATGAATTTTTGTTGGGTTGGTGCTCGGCAAAGGGGTTGGTGCTCCTATGGGTTGGTGCTCACAAATTGTTTCTAGGTTGGTGTTCAACAAAGGGGTTGGTGCTCACAAATAGTAGCTGGGTTGGTGCTTAGTAAAGGGGTGTGGTGCTCCTGTGGGTTGGTGCTCAGGAAAGGGGTTGGTGCTCCTACAAGATTGGCTTACAAATATTGTTTTGGTTGGTGCTCATTCATATACTTGAGATTATTCTCTATGGTTTTTACCACATTGGGTTTCCACATTATATCTAGTGTCTCTCTATATCTTGTGTGGTGTTTATTATTTGATTTTTATTGCATATCTTAAATGTTTGATTAAGTGAAATTTGGTTAAGGAAAAGATTTATAAGATATATGATATACTGATTCACCCCCCTCTCAGTATATCCTATTCTTAACACATAGATAGAAAATATTTCCACCTTAATAGGGGAAAACCAATATTAGACCTCACTAGGTAGCAATGAACATACATCTTTCCTCATAAACTAATATATCAATTCAAATCCAAATGATGTCTAATCAATAGTGTATGACTATTGGTCAGTAACAAGTTCCAAATGTTCCTCAATTATTGATCAGACAACCTTTGCCTTTTATGCAGAATGTGCCACTAGTTCAAAAATAGTGTCTTGGTTCACAAGTACCCACTCAACAAGGTTTGATTACTTGGTAGCATGTCTTTATTCAAACTAAATAGGCATAGTATAGTTATATCCCTTTAACCCAACCTAAAAATCCACAAAATCAAGATGACATATCCAACCCTAACCAAAATATTACACAACTATAAATGCAATTTCAATAATTAAAGTGTAATCTATGCATGCATATTCCTGGTATGTTTCCCAACCTAACCAACATACCCCAGTAAACATCTCTATCATACCCCAATAAAATTTATCTACTTGTGACCACTCAAACATCTACCCAAGATAATATTCCACCTCAAACAAATATTCCATATAGTTTCCTAGCCTAAGAGCTGCAACAAATGAAGGATGTAATTACTACCATCAAAGCTAGGAAACAAACCAAAAAGTTTAAGTTTGATGACATGTGTTCTTATCCATTTAGTATGTATTACTTATAGATACCATTTCTTATAGTATATGAACCACCAAAATTTTACAAATATAAGGGGAAAGGTGACCCGAAGTTGAATGATATCCAGTGGCATATAGCAACAAATACCTTTTGTTTCTGTTCCCAAGGAGTCTAGTAAGACAAGCCTTAGAGTGGTTTTTGAAGTTGCCCAACAATGTAGTATCAAATTTTGATTATCTTTTAGACAAGTTTATCTAACACTTTTAATATAATCTTGAGAATGATATCTCATTAGTCAACTTGATGTAAGCAAATAAAAAGGTAGGTGAAAGTTGTACAAGTTATTTATAGTGATGGAGAGTCCTTGTAAGTCAATTCACCCATTGTTTACCAGATAAAAATTAGTCTCTATGTTTATGATAAATTTTCATAGTGAGATATCTTATCATCTATAACTATAGTGTGCACATACCTTTAAATAGATCATTGACAAAGGTTTGTTGATCAAGTGAACCCTTATTAACTAAGGGATCATAAATTTTACTTCATCAAATCAGAATCAAGGTACCAATCAAGTAAATTTATAGAACCAAAACTAGCATCAAGTCTAAGCACAAGCGTCTCAACCAGCATAGGGCAATAATAATGATAGACTAAAATAATTCAACTTTAGTAAAAATGTTATTGAAAATGGACTAACAAAGTCGTGACATGTCCAAATAGTGCAAAGACCATCTACTCAACCCATGTAGTATATGAAAATTACTCCTAACCCAAACCTTTTCATTAAATTTAAAAAGTGCAACAACATAAGACCACAAAACAAATGCAACAACCTTTTCCATTATAAGCTCCTCCTCTAAGGAGAATAGTGCCTACTCATCAAATTTTTAGTGACCTTGGAAAACGTATTGAGTTTGTGTTTTTCAATATCACTACCACTAATATTATTAGTTAGCATATATAGAATCATTATCCTAAAGGCATTCCTTATCTTCATTGGTACCAAAAAAATGAATTTTATGAATATCATTGGGTTAATGAGCATAATGTGTGTTGTTGTGTGTAAATTAAACATTTGATTAAAAATATGTTGGAGAATGGGGAGATAAAATTGGAGGGTTCTGCTTCCACTTCTAATCATAACCTTGGAATATTTTAAAACCCTTTTCCACATCATAACAACTAACTTTAACAATAACAATAAAAATAAAAACAATATTTGATAGTACAACACCAATAAAAATAGTTTCAAAAAACAAGGCTAAACCAATAGAATCAACCATATCATGAAAAATAGAACCAATAACATCTAAACAATAGACATGACCAAGGTTATAATTAAAACAACTAACATACCTACCATGTAATTTCACATGACTATAATAGGCTTGTAGGTCATATTGTAGGAGGTCATGTTAATACCATCTCCATTAGTTTGAGACCAAATACCAATCAATCAATACCTTTACCAAATAATGTAATTCCACCAACTCACATTGATAACCATTATTTTACTTGAAACCACATATAGCTATACCAAAAAGTATGGATTACTAATTTTGAAACCTACACCGATAACTCATCATTGCCTCATGACCATGCACAAATGCAATACTAACCAAGACTTATCATATCTGGTCCCTAACCATAACCATCATTTGTTAGAAATCATGGTCCTATGTTTAATCCCAATTATGCAATCACAACTTAGAGGTTGAAGATTACCATCCCATGCCCACAACCATCTACCACTTCACCCATCACCTAACTAGTCATTCAACCCAAAATAAGCCATTTAACACTAACCAAGAAAAGAAGTTTGACATTGTGGAACAATTACAAAAGATACCGAAATAGATATCCATTTTATATTTGTTGCATATGTCAATAATCCATAAAAACATTTTGAATTAATTCCTTAGCTAATCTACTATTTCAAGTGACATATCCCCTAACAAATTCCAAGATTTGGTTAGACACCTAGCTCCATCCCAACAAGTGACTTTGAACCAAAGTGATATGTTATGCCTTAGCCCACTAAATAATAATCCATTATACATTTGAGGTTTCATGAAGTGGCACAAAGTGAAACATGTCCTGATAGACAATGGAGAAGATCCAAACATAGTGTTTCTAAAGCTCATCAACCTTCTCAGGTACATGATGGTAAATCTTCAAGAAAAAATGATAACCATAAAAAACTTATGATAATGAAGAATGAGAATCATAAGGCACCATATATCTACTAATTATCCTTTGGCCATTGACCCATTATACACTTTTCCATGTGCTAGATCTTGATTTATCATACAATTTGATTTTGGGAAGACCTTGGTTACACAAAATTCATGCCATCCCATCAATGTTACACCAATTTATCAAGTTCTCCCATTCAAGAATTGAAGTCAGTATACCAGGAGATTTGCATCCATACGAGCACTAAAATTACCTAGAGTCCATGTTCAAGAGCTATAACTATCATATTGGCATGAATCCAGTTCCCATAAGGGAAAGACAATACTCCTTAATTTTCTAGAGGATAACTACATTGATCGTAATACCTTTGATTCCATTTCCCACATGCTACCTCCTAAGATATCCAATCATTATACCATCTCACCTAATAACCTAGGAGAGTAAGTGACCCATGCTACCTTTCATATTACAAAACTTCCATAAAACCCAAAGTCTTATGGAAAGCCTAAATCCAAGCCACTTCATCCAAAATGTTAACAAAAGGGAAAAGGTAAAAAGTATTGTCTAGGACCCATCACATTTATATTAACATATGGCCAAGAGTAGGACCCTTTCAAAGGAGATGAATCATGGCTATACAATGAAAAGAAAGATGATTATTATGAGAATTCAAAGTATCATATTCCCAATAGGATCATGAAGAATTAGGACTATGAAGGAGGAGGGATCAAACCAAATCAACAAGGAACACTTGAGCATATTCCCATAACCAAGTATAAAAGGCCCTATGGACATGGATTTAAACCACTTGAGAGTGACCCATTGTACTTTAATCACATTCCATCAATATCAACTAGTGTTTATGATGCTAAAAGCAAAGAAGAGTCTGAACATAAATTTTTTGATGACCTATCCAAGACCAACCTATTTAACCCTCATTATATTTATACCTTTAGATTAGTCATTCATCGTAACCCACTACCATTGAATTATCCCTAACTAATAGACTTGGACCAATAATAATCCAATGTCATGATTCATGAGTTTCAAAATTTTGAGTCTCTCTGTGATTTTAGTGATAATGTTCTATTTGGAGACCATAAATTGGGATTCTCAATCAAGTTATATCTTGAAGCCTATTTTGGAGAGCGGATGAACACCCTTAACCAAAATTAAATAACTAAAACATTGAGTTCCCAAAGTGAAAACCTCTTTGAGTTCTTTTATGACGAAGGAAAAAGTAAAGAGAAAAGCCAGTCTAGTAGTGAAAGCCTATTTTAGGAAAAATTAGATGGGGGTGTTTAACCTTCCTCAAGCATAGATCAGGAGACCACTAATGAATAACTTGTTTGTGAATCTAATTTTATTTTAGAAGAATAATAAGCTTTTTATCAAATCATTCAAGAGTTTACAATAGTTTTTATTACATGGCCAAACCTTCCATTTGGGGACTTTGATTCATGATGCCTAAGGGAATTTAAAGATCCAATCCTAACATAAGACTCTAATGTTTCCAATCAGTTCAAACCAATGCCCATTATCCTTTAATATGGTTCGACCCTTCTAGAGGAGGACATAATAGAGGTGAACATTGGATCCCTAGATGACCCAAAGTGGATCAAGCTAGGAGCATCACTTACTAAGAAGGAACATGAAGTGCTTATAGCCATTTTCAAAGAATTTATTGATATATTTGCATCGACATATTTTGATATGCCAAGTTTGGACCTCACCTTGGTTCTACACCACCTTATGGTCAATCCGAATCCCAAACTACTAAAACAAACTTTTCATAAAATTCATCCTCACATTATTGCATTAGTGAAGAAAGAGTTGGACAAAATCTTAGAAGTAGGATGTATTTAATCAATCAATTATTCAGAGTGGATCTCCAATGTTGTGCTAGTTATCAAAAAAATATAAGGAATTAGATTCTATACTAATTTTTATGATATAAACAAATCTTTCCCCAAGGATGAATTTCCTTTGTGAAACATTGACTTGATATTCAAATCCACAGTGGGTTATAAAATGATTTCATTAATTGATGGATTTTTAGGGTACAACTAGATCAAGATAACACCCGAATACCAACACAAGACAATGTTCACCACTACATGGGGAACATTTTGTTATCATGTTATGTCATTTGGTATTAAAAATTCAAGGACCACCTATTAAATAACCATTACCATCATATTTCATGAAATGATACATGACATTATTGAACACTATTTCAACAACATTCCTATAAAATTAAAGACCAAGGTTGATCATCTAGTAGTACTATGTATAATATTTGAAAGATGGTGTGAGTATAAATTTAGATTAATCTTAAGAATTATGTCTTTGGATTAACTTTTGGAAAATTTATTGGCTTCATTATGTCTCATTAAGGCATTAAAGTTGATCCAGCTAAAGTCCAAGCCATAATAGAGACACCACCATAGACTAATTCAAAGTAGCTCCATAGTTTACAAGGCAAGATCTAGTCTATCTGATGCTTTATATCACAATTGGCTAATAAATTCCATGATTTTATGCATTTTATCAATAAGTGAGTCACATTTCACTAGGATGATCACTATCCAACAAATTTTTAGTTTCTAAAGGACTATCTAGAAAATCCACCTATTTTATTGCCTCCTATGCTAGGAAATCCATTCTTATTTTTATCTACTACTGACAATGGGCTAGGGGAAATTTTGGCTCAACAATATAATAATGGAAAATAACATGTTTTGTACTACCTAATCCATACATTAGTTGCATATGAACATAATTATATGCCCATATAAAAATCTTGTTTAGCCATGGTCTTCATAGATCAAAAACTATGCAATTACATGTTAAACAATAAGACCATGGTTATTTCAAAATTAGATCCACTCAAGTATATACTATCTAAAATAGTTTTACAAGGTTGTATATCTAAATGGATTTTGCTTCTCTACAATTTTGACATCAAGTACATCAACTAAATATCCATTAAGGGGCAAGTTCTTGTAAATCAGCTTGTTAAAGCACCCCTTGCTGATTCAAATCCACTCACATTCTAATTTCTTGATGAATCTATAATGACCATAATTGAAACACCTATCAAGGAGAAACAATGGAATGTATATTTTGTTGGATCATTTACTACACATGGATTACAGGTAGGCCTTTTGTTTATTACACCATAAGGGGATCTAATCCCTAAATCATTCAAGATCTACTTTCCTTATACCAACAACATATCCAAATATGAATCACTTATTTTAGGACTTCCCTAAGTGTTACAATGTAACATGTCTCATCTCAATGTTTATGGTGATTCGTAGTTAATCATCAATTAGGTTATAGACCACTTTTAGACCAAAGATGATAAGTTGGTGCCCTACAAGGCCATGGTTGACACTATCAAGTAATAAATTATTGACATTGAATTTGAACATATACTAAGGGAAAGTAATAAAACCATAGATGATATGTCTATTATTGGATCTCTAATTTTCCAAACAAACATAGCTAAAGAGTATTAATTTCTTTTCAAAAATTTACTATCACCAACTCATGAACCTTCAACCATTGTAATGATTTGTGATATTGTTGGTCCTAGCCCTATTTGGTACTCAAACCTTTAAAACTACCTCCATTACCAAATTATACCACCCAACCTATCTAGAAATCAATCCAAAGCCTTTATCAATCAAACCACCCATTATACCTTACTCGAATCAACCCTTTACCTCTATAGTTTAGATGGAACTCTACTTCATTATTTAGCTTTGATAGAAAATACACTAGAATTACACAAATTTCATGAATGATTATGTGAATCTCACACCAACAAGGTAATCCTTTCCAAAAATATCTTGTGTACTAGTTATTATTGGCCCACAATGGATGCAAATGTAGTTTCATATGCAAATAAGTGTGATAAGACTTTGAAACAATGTTGACACCATGGCCATTTTAAATATGGGGATTTATCTTCATTGGGAATATCAATCCCACTTCATCTAATGGCCATAAATATTTATTTATTACCACCAAATATTTCACTAAGTGGGTTAAATTTATACCCCTCACTTACGTGATTGGAAAGTAAATCTCCAAGTTCATTTTCAACAATCTCATTTTTCATTATGATATCCCTTTTGACATTATATATGATAATGGAGGATCATTTAAAAACAAGGATGTTGAAAACCTATGTGTTGAATATAACATCACACAATACTTTTCTATGACATATTACCCTCAATGTAATGTCTAGGCCAAAGCATCAAACAAAACCATTTTCAACATCCTAAAAAATATTGCCAATAATGTTAGCTATGATTGGCACCTTATAATATTTTGTGCCCTTTGGGAATACTATACCAATAATCATAAACCCACATGATCTACCCTATATTCACTTGTTTATGCTACTAAGGCATTTTTACCATTGAGGTTAAGTTACCTTCTCTATGAATCTCTTGCAAGCATGTCCTAGATGATAATGACTATCGAGTATCTCACCTACAAGAGCTAGAATTACTTGATGAGAAATGCATGGATATGGTGACCAATATCCAAGCTCATCAAAACAATATTTAAGTCCAATATAATCATTGCATGACATATAGAGGATTTTAACTTGGTGTTATTGTCCTTAAATAGAACCAAAAGAATTTCTCAATTGAAAAGAAGCATAAAGGCAAGTTCAAACCCAACTGGGTTGGTCCTTTCATCATTAAAAAAAACTATATAACATGAGCATGCAGGCTTCCCACACCATATGGATAGTAAATTGATGATCTAATGAACATTATTCACATCAAGAGATAATACACTTAAGTGATTTGGTATATTGTGTATAAGGACCATCTCAAGTTGTACCATATTATCAGTCTTATTCTTTTTACTATACCGCTTTACTATCCTATCATCCTAACAATATATCACTTTCCCTATCACTTATCCATTCTACAATACCTTTCCCATCAACCAAGTTGTTTTCTCTCTCCCTACCTAGCCCTATGACCTTAGTTTTGTTCCATTTGATTCCATTCACACTTTCATCAAATGGATTTTGATTTAGTTTTAGTAGTTGTTTCACACATTCTAGATATAGAGATTATTTTGGATTAGTATGATATAAGTTATGGAAATTTCATCCTTCATTTATTATTTCATTCTCTTTCATTGTCATGTTACTAATTATAGCTGCATATGGGCAAATTAGTAGCATTGACCTATGCCATTGTATCCTAGTTATAACTAGTTATGGGCAAACTAGGGACAACACTTGTTATCATGTTTTGACATACCAACTAGCCATTTCTTATGTTGCACTATTACTTTATACTAATTGTCCCTATTTTGTTTGAATTGGCTACTACACTAGTTAGATTCCTTTGTTGTATGGAAAAACTATAGTGACTTGAGGTCCTATCCTAGGACTATATAGGTAGTGCTCGATACTTATCAAGGTCAGAATAGTCACCCTAAGCCATGATTTCATCATTTTTTAAGCAACCTAAGCCATGATCTCATCATTTTGTGAGTAATCTAAGCCATGATCTCATCATTTTATGAGAAACCTAATCTATGCTCTCATCATTTTGTGAGCAAACTAAGTCATGCTCTCACCATTTTATGAGAAACCTAAGTAAAACTCTCACCATTTTCTGATCTTAGAATATTTGGTGTTTCATCGTTCTCAATTGAGTTGAGATACTCCAAAATTCTAAAAACATTTGTAAAATTGTTAGAAATACCAAAAACATTGACCACTTCTTTACCTAAAGGATTCTGGGAACCCTTAGTAAGTTACAAGTATATCAATTGTCATTTAATTTCCCCATCCTTTTTGGCCTTTTATCCCACAACCTTACCATTTTACAAGACCATTCATATTCTTCTATCACATCCATTGTGTTTTGCTTCATAAGTTATCATTCTCTTCCCATTTCTTGGGATAACTACATTCAGCCTAAATTTGTTATTGGAGATTACATCCATGGAACTATGTAGGTAGTCTCTACTTGCCTAGTATATATAGAGGCATCTCAACCACATCCTTCCTTTTATTCTATTCCCCCATTATATTTGTTTGTTAAATTGTCACCTATTTTCTAGGGGAAATGTTCATCACATTATTTAAACTGACATTAGGACTAACTATTATTTGTTTATTTATTTATTTGTTTGTTGTTTGTGTTCTTGTTTTTTTTTCTATCACTGTTACCTTAATTTAGTCTATCTATGTTCATTGGGTGATTATTTATGCATTTATACTTGAATTCATCCATATTGATACATCTATATTTCCATCATGGTTTTTATCATTTTTATATTATTTTACCTTGAATATTGGACTATGGGAGTTAGTCCTTATGCATCTTTCAACCCAATCCTCATGGTGTTCTATGATGATGCCTACCAAAAAATTCTATAATAAAAATCAGCTTTAGTAATTATACTTAGCAATGGTAGCATCAATATCTCCTCATCACCGACATTAGCAATCCCTATCATATCCCAAATAGAGTAATTAAATAATGAAAGAATGTTAACTTTTATTAGTTCAGATGAGTATCTCCCTACTTGTAGGTTATTCCAATTCATCATTACCTTATGTGTCAAGTTATCATCATTATCCAATCAATCATGTTGACCATAATTAGGGTCTAATGATTATAACTACCTATGGGCAAATCATTGTACATCATCCGATCTATATTTCTCAATGATTATAATTACCTTTGGGAAAATAATAATGTTCTCACCAAATTTACTTTATTTTTACCCAAATAGGGTCATGTTGTTATCTTTTTTGTCTATCCTAAATGGGGAAGCTCCATATTCTCAATGATTATAACCACCGTTGGGCAAATCATTGTGTTATCATACCATGTTTCCACTATCAAGGCATAATGCTTATAACCACCCTTAGGAAAACCATTGTAAACTATCCCACTTGCATTATCAGTGATTTTGACTACTTTTTAAAACTCATTATATTCTCATCCCATCATCATCCTTTCTTTTGTCCCCTCATCTTACTTCTTTCTTTTCAAGGGACCGTTTGCCAACCTACTTGTGCCAACCATTCCCTCAAGGGGGCATAATATTGTTTATCCAATTTAATTAAAGTTATAGGAATACATGAAATTTAATTATTTTAGAAGGATTTAATATGCCTATATCTTTAAATTCCTTCCCAAATAGGGTAAAACTATAGACACCTAAAACTGGCCACCAATAACTTCCAACTAGGCTTTTGATCAATTTCTACCAAAATGCACAATTTAGGCTAAAAATACTAAAATACATTAAAAACTTTCAACCTATCATATATAAGTGCCAAGTTTGGCCAATATATCCCTAAAAAGGGAAATGCATTTTATGAGATAGCTAACTTTGATCAGATCATTTTGAGTCAAAATGACATTTTCACACATGGGTGCTCTGAATTGCTCTTTTCTACCAATTTTATTTTGCAAGACATGTTGCTTTTTTCTTTTGTGTTTAAAACATAGTAAATGGGATAATTTTTCCAACACATCTAACATCTTATCAAAATTTTAATATAATCAAATTTTGAGCCAATAATATGACATTTTGACCAATTTGATTAATTTGAGCACCAATTACCAAGATTTGCACCAAAATTGAATAATCATGTTTAAGGCTAATTAATATAAATCAAGATCTTATGTTAATGTTACATGGAACTTTTTGAATATTTAATTAATGGATTTTGATATTGAATATTTGTATCATCTAAGACATCATTTCTTGGGAAGGCATCCCTAGGCCATAAATGCAACAAATATATGATTAAGCCCTCCCATGCATCTTTAATGTCTCTCTATCCCAAATATTTATGAAGGAATTTATTGATTTTTTCCTCCAAAATTTAATTTATTCTTATCCACACATCTTCATCTTGAAATGGATGATTGAGGTTCATTCTCATCATGCTCAAAAACTATAAATATGAGGCCTTGTCTATTGAATTTTAAGCTCTTTTAGTGTAAATTTATAATTCTAAAAAGATATTTCAAGCCATTAATTTAGTGTTATCATTACCAATTATTTATCCAACCCAAATTAATCATAATACAAAGGTTCCAAGGAGAAAAGGAGATAGCCAAGCCTCTTTTGATGAAGACTTGTTGAGCACAAGCTGAGCAAGCCACTTCAATAAGCCATTTAGAACATCCAAGGAAAGTGAAAAAGCATTTTTATTTTTCATTATAGTTGTTTTTTCCATTTATTTTCATTCATTATTCTCCCCCTTTGAGATAATCCCAAGGTGTTATCTATTAGTGTGTTATTTTATATTTTGATTTCATACACTAACACTATACTAATCTCCCCATATTACAATCAAATGTTCATAGAGGGATGATATAAATAGAATGCAAAGTTTTATCCAAGGGATTATTTTTAATTGGTTCATCAAAATTTATAAGGTCATCTTACACCAACTCATTTCAATGAGTTGGAGAAGAAACTTGGATAACATGAAATATACAAGATGACAGAGTTATGTAGATAGGTTGAGGATAAATAAAAGTAACCACCCTTTTAATGTCAGTCATATTAACCACATTATATTCTAAATTTATATCAATAAGAATTTAAACATTGTTTTTGGAAGGGGTGGGATTGTCTTGGTTATCTTAGTGACTTCGAAAAGCGTCTTTATAGATGGCCAAATGAACATTAGCTTGATTCAAAGCTTGAAATTTAATATGAGTTTCATGGGATTTTAAAGTAATGTCATTGTATTTTTTTAATTTATGAATGATTTGATCATTTTAAAAATTGTGACCAAGATTAAAATTCATAGACAAATTATGAAGCTGCCTACAGGTCTCATGAGAATGACCCCAACTAGCATGAAACCAATAAAATTTATTGGGATCATGCTAAGATATCATAACATGAGTGGGATAAAGTTCTCATGGAAGATGCGTAGGTATAAATTTATGTAATTCATCCAAAGATAAAGCTTTGTGGATATTTATGTTATTTGGTGAAGATAAATGAGGATTGGTGAATTGTTGAGAAGGGGGAGCAGTTCCAAAGATTGGTTAGGAACAACTTGATTAGTATGAATGTTGTCATAAAAGTATATGATACCATAATTGGTATTATGATGATTCTTGTTTATAATTAAGATATGAGTACCTATAAAAGGTTTGGGTGGTTTAGGTTTATGCATAAGGAAATCTTGATGTTTAACTTGATTAAAGGGTTCCTCCAAGGTACATGGAGAGAGATTGGAGACCCAATATTGTAACTTGGGAAAAATATCATTAGTAAAGAGATGAAAAAGATTATCATAAGCCATGTTATGTTCATATTTCTTGGAAAATATCCACCTTTTAACAAAATATTTGGTATTTTCATTTTTAAGTTGCTTATAATTGATAAAATGGGCCAAGGTATTCATAGGAAGATCACTAGTTTGGAACTCTTAGACTAGATCATTTACTAAATTTCTAAAATAATAATAGAAATATTTTAAGTTTGTTGTACCAATATAGAACATCCCTTGTGAGGGTTTTGAATAATATCTTGGTAATGATTAAGGTATTTAATTTTTCCTAGTGTTTATATAGATTTCCAAATATTTTTAGATGAAGAGTAGGATCAATTGACCCATTATAAGCAATGGCAGGAATGATACCTCCTATATAAATATTAGAAATTTGAGATGTAATAGGTTAATTTTTAAGATGCTTAATTATCTTGTTGACAAGAGGAGGTTGAGGGATAATATTACCATGGGCATCCCAAATATAAGGTGGGGAACATTTTTATTATGTGTACCCCATGCCATTTGTTGAGGGTAGGTTTGAATATAGATAAGGTTGTTTTGTGTTCACATAATTTGATTTGTATTATTAGCTTGAAAATTATTCATTTTATTAAGTGTTTTTAATAAGAGATTATGTGTTTATTTTTCATTGTTCAAATTATTTGAAGCATTAGAATTGGAATTAGTGGCTTGGGTTCTACTATGGGTGTTAATAGGAAACATTTGATTATGTGGAAAAATATGGACTAGTGAAGGGATGAAAAGAGGAAGTACTAGCAACATGATTACCATGGGTAAAAAATGACACACTAGTGGAAGAGTTAAGGAGGGTGGGTATTGGAAGAGGCCCACTAGATGTATAACCTACCATGTTAGTAGAAATACTAGGCATGGTGGTATAAGTCAAATAAGAAGAATTCCTTACATGACAAGGGGTCAAAATAGAGGGAAGATGATGATAATCAAATAAACTAGTATCCTCAAATCCATGAGATAATGTGGAGAAGGAAAATTAGACTCTTTAGCTTGACCACTAATCATGAGATGGTAAATGGTATAAGGATCCTTTCCTCGATATTGAGGAAATTCAAGGATAAAGAATAACATTTCAAGTGTATACTCTAATTTAGGTTGATCTTCAAGTGAGAAGAGAGGATTATGATGTAAAGAGGAATGAGAAGGGGTCTGATAGTTCATTTTGGGAGTGGCTATATTGGAATTACTCTCATCCAAGAGAGGATCCCTAATCTGTGAAACACTATCAACGCTTTTATGTAATCTCTACATACACTAGCATCTAAATTGACATTGAACTATGTTTCAATGTATAAATTAACACTTATACACTAGTAATTACCTCACACTTTCATTTTTAGTTTCTTACATGATTGGAATAGATCACATAGTCTAATTAGGTAGTTTTTCAATATAACATTTAGTTTAACTATTTTTCTCTTTGTTTCACTTATTAACAAATCAAAAAATCTTAAAACACATTTAAACAATTGTCTACCCAAGTCCTAGCTACATGGATTTCATCACCAAGGGGGAAGTTGACTTAGTTTTTCATCCAAGTATAAATATGTGTTTAATATTAAATATTAGCTAAGAAATCAAAGCCCTTATCACTGTGGTGTTTGAAGTGAAGGGGTAGGCCCTAATACCAAGTAAATACCATTACTAACATAGATCCCTTTTATCTTAAACATCCTAAAACCATCTATAGATTAATTTTCTAGTTCCTTACTTTTAGATAACTTCCTTATCACATATAAAATCATACCCTAATAATATAACAACATTAAATATGACCACTTAGTTTTATTCTCCAAGTTGACTGCTTACTCTTTACTCAATTATATGTTGTATTACAAAAACTTGCATTGGTTTGCATTGGTTCAAGGTTTTGTGTTATGTGCCTCAATTGGATCAACCTCATTAACCTAATTTATTATGTGTTTCCATTCATTTCTTTATTTAAAATGTACTTGATTTTTTTTCCTATTTTAGTACATAGTCATTCTGCTTGACACAATCTCTTATAGACAGTCTATTTTCCCTACCTGTAGTATTAGGTTGACCTTGTTGATAGAGTAATCTTTTCTACTTATTAGGATATATAACTAGGTTAAACCTATTAGTTCTACATACATTTTTTGTCTATTTTATATCTAGGTTATAGAACTAGGTCAACCTAATCAACTGTATATTCCCATTTTATTAGATTTTAGACCCTATTTTATGTATTAGGTTGACTTAGTCAACACTGTAATCTTAATCACTTCTTATTATTGCCTTATTTATGCATTGTTCCTTCCTTATATAGTCCTTATCCTTCATCATGAAATTCCTATTTGAAGACAATACTAATTTGAATTCAATGGATATGATGAGTCTTACCAACCCTCATAGGGTCTCCTCAAAAATAGATGCAATACATTTTTATATTACTCTTGGATATGATCATCTCATCCATGAAACATACTATAATTATAAAATAACACTATATAAACATGTATAATATACATTTTATACAATTATTTATTAATAAAATACTTATTATATAATTTATACTTGTACACAAATACATAAATAACTTGATCAAAAGGAACTCTAGTAGTTAGTCATGAAGTACAAGTCACACTAGTAATTAAAACTATACTAGAATTGGACTGAGATTTAGTTGAATATATTGGCCTATAGATACCATAAATATTGGATTTTTATGAAGATAATCCTTACATATATGTCACAATTGAAGTCCATGAAGGCACTATTTCATTTGTGACTATAATTGATCCTATATGTGCATGCAAAGTACTGATAGTAGAAGGTAAAGTCACAATTATTGAGCCTATTATAGTGTAAAACATTTCAAACTTATGAAAAGGAGATTTGGTCATCATAAATTAATTTTATGAATTGGAGATGATCATATCCCAGAGTTATATAAACATGTATTGCATCTATTTTTGAGGAGACTCTATGAGGGTTGTTAAGACTCATCATATCCATAAAATTCAAGTTAGTATTGTCTTCAAATAGGAATTTCATGATGAAGGATAAAGAATAGATAAGGAAGGATCAATGCATAAATAAGGAAATAATAATAAGTGAATAAGATTATAGAGTTGACTAGGTCAACCTAATACATAAAATAGGGTCTAAAATTTAATAAAATGGGAATATACAGTTAATTAGGTTGACATAGTTCTATAACCTAGATAGAAAATAGACAAAAAATATATAGAGATAATAGGTTTGACCTAGTTATATATCCTAAGAAGTAGAAAAGATTACTCTATCAAAAAGGTCGACCTAATACTACAGGTAGGGAAATACACCATCTATAAGAGATTGTGTCTATCAAAATGACTATGTACTAAAATAGGGAAAAAATATAAGTACTTTTGAAATAAATAAATGAATGGAAACACATAATCAATTGGGTTAATGAGGTTGATCTAATTGAGGCACATAACACAAAACCTTGAACCAATGCAAACCAATGCAAGTTTTTGTAATACAACATATAATTTAGTAAAGAGTAAGTAGTCAACTTGGAGAATAAAACTAAGTGGTCATATTGAATGTTGTTATATTATTAGGGTATGATTTTAAATGTGACAAGGAAGTTAGCTAAAAGTGAGGAACTAGAAAATCAATCTATAGATGGTTTTAGGATGTTTACGATGAAAGGGATATATGTTAGCAATGGTATTTACTTGGTATTAGGGCCTACCCCCTCACTTCAAACACCAAATTGATAAGGGTTTTGAGTTCTTAGCTAATATATAATATTAAACACGTATTTATACTTGGACAAAAAACCAAGTCAACTTCCCCCTTGGTGATGAAATCCATGTAGGTATGATTTCAGTAGATAATTGTTTAAATGTGTTTTAAGATATTTTGATTTGGTAATAAGTGAAACAAAGAGAAAAATAGTGAAACTAAATGTTATATTGAAAAACCACCTAGTTAGACTATGCGATCTATTCCAATCATGCAAGCAACTAAAAGTGAAAGTGTGAGGTAATTACTTGCATATAAGTGTTAATTTAAACATTGAAACATAGTACAATGTGAATTTCGATACTAGTGTATGTAGATATTACATAAAAGAGTTGATAGTTTTTGTATTCTATTGTGGAAGCAAGGGTCTATGAAAGAACTATGTTGATAGTGTTGACCTAGTTTTCCAAACAGAAGATAGAATACAAAACTAAGTCAACATGGTTAACCTAGTTTGTTATTTAAGGGTAGTTTTATTGAATGCAACCTATGAAAAATATAACTATAATAAATGATATAAATTATAGATAAGAATAGAAAGGAACCTTTTGTAGGTTGGAGGATGTAGAGGAAAATGAGATTGTTATTAAAGTACCTTGATTTATTTTTGCAAATTCTAGCAACTGGGTCGATTAGGTTGACCTAGTGCTGTAGTTTCTTGTTTTCTAAAACTTATAAAATATATTGTGTCAATAAGGTTGACCTAGTATTTTTAATAGAAATATATAAGTGTACTATGTCGATAGGGTTAACCTAGTAGCCTGATTTAAAAGTTTGAAAGTGTACTATGTCTACAGGGTCAACCTAGTAACATGATCTAATAAAAACCTTGTACAAATAGAATAGAGTTGTATTGATATTACTATGTGTTAAACTTGGACATATAAGTTAGTAATATACCAACACTATTGACCTAACATCAAAAATATAGAGAAATAAAATGATAAAATAATGAAATATGTGAAAGAACACCTACAAGGGTTAGATTCATGTCAAGTTCACCAAAATGCATGCAAACAAAAATGAAACATGTCTATAAATGAATCATAAATTAGAGAAGCTATATCATACCATACAATTTTGATTTGAGATACATTAGATAATCAATAACATGACCACTATGTGGATCCATTATACTCGATTAGGTGATATATTATCACAATAAACAATTCTAGAGAGGGTACCAAAGCCTCTAGTCAATAAAAATCATGTAGTAACCTTAAGGGAGTACTATGTTTTCATATTCACTAAACTAATAAAAATTAAGTTAAAACCTAATCTAGTGCTCACCAAAGCTTGTGGCATAAAGTGGGGGTTAGAAATAATAAAAGTAAACATGCATATAAGACATATACTCATGTCAGTGTATATGGAAACCTAACGTATGGAAGAGAATTAAAAATACATACATATCTACTCTTACAAAGGAGAAACAAAGTCATGAATACTTACCTTTAAATATGAACCTATATGTTGATGCTTAAAAATGTATCATAGGGGGTTCTTAGTGTTTAAGAAACACTACTCATTTTTGAATCTAAAGAATCAAATACATGAGTTTAAAGTTTTGATAATATTTCTATATTTAGTGGAATAGAGGTAGAACAAGTGACTATTTTACAAATTTATATTAGTTGGTGGTTGGGAGCCACCATCATTCAATAGATGATCTTTTATATTGAAAATGAACTATACTATTTAAAGTGAATTATGTTTAAACATAAGCCTAAAGTTAAATTGAGATGAGTATTCACAATCAATCTAATCTAAGGTGAATTGATAAAAAAATGAGAAAAATTAAAGGTAAATAAAAAAGAGAGGTGTTGCTAATCTTTATTTTAGACATTATGACAAATTTACAATTTCATCTAAATGTTCATTTAACCAATATGCAACATGAAATAGCATAAGCTCAAATCCTATCAGATATTAGGAAAGCATCTAAGTAAGGTATAAAAATATGTAAATAAGAACAATATTTACTTTAAGTATTTCACCCCTAAAAGCAAATAACATTAACGTAGATGCAAAAAGAGCAAATAAAGTGAAGTAAACCTAATAAATTTCAACTAATCTAGCATTAGCTTAAATTAGCAACTCTACATTTAAATATGCACATCTAAAATTCATAAGAACCATTTAAATCTAAAAATGAGACTAGAAAAATGAGATATAAACCATTATAGTAATTCGCACAAACAATTATAGACAAACTTTACAAAACTTCTTGCTTTGTATTAATTTACTCAAAAGTTCCAAAATAAGTTTTGGCTCTAAAAAACTCTCTCTCATTTACATTTGATAATACCTCTTTATATAGACAATTCTTGAGGTATGTTAGTTAGTCATGTCAAATATTAAGGACAACTATCCTTTTAAAATTATTTTAGAACCTTTTAAAAGACTCCAAATGACTAACATATAGGCAATGTTCTCTAAAAATTGCACATGTATTTACAAAAGGCATATTCTATTTTCAAAAATATAAAATGTCTCTATACAATAGAATATCCTAAGTTAATTGGCTTGACTTTATTAACCTTGTGCTAATGCAGTCTTCTACCTTCCCTGTAGGATATTCATTCTATAATGGTGTTCATTTATCAATTGGAGATCAATGATAGGTCTTATGAACCATTCTTTTTCTTGATCTTCTAGGCCCTTGAGATCCCTCTCTATCCTTTCCAAATATTGTTTGATGATCATGTAATCTCCTATCCTTTCCTCTAATGGTAGAAGTAGGCCCATGATATTCTTGCTATTATCCCCTATTTTCTCTTGTCCTTAATTCCTTACTTGCATGATTTGATTAGTTATATGCTTGAACTCATCTTTAGTGGTAAGGCCTAGTGGATTAAGGCTTGTGGGATCTTTGATTAAGATATGTAAAATGTGTAATATCTTACCCTCTTGTTGTTTGAGGTCCCTATAAATGTCCTCCATCTTCTTGGACTACCTACTTGGGGCCTTGATCTTGTCAATTAATATAGCCATAGCCATATTTAGGTGGGCTAGGCTGACTATCTTGAACTCAAGGATTTGAATTTTGGTGAAGACCATGATCAAATCCTTTGCATGGTATTTTGAGGCTTGCCATTGGCAAACATGGCCTATAGCCATTGTAATTTGTTTATTTATTGCATTTTGCCTAGTTTTGCCTAACTTTAAATAATTAAACAAATCAGTCATGATATCCCCAAATTTCCTAATTATATCTTCTTGGATTGACAAGATGGATTATTCTTTCAAATTCTTGTTCTACTACAAGATACCCTTAATCATTATTTGTAATTGATCTGACTAAGCTTGATCCATTTTAAGAACATTTTATTCAAATATTAAGTCCTCACTAGAATTTTTTCCTCCAACTAGATTTAATCCCATAAAAGTTTCCAGATTTTGGAAAGTGAACTCCTCTCCACCAATCATGACCTTCTTCTCAGTTACCCTCTACAAATTTGTAGTTGTTGGGTTAAATTTTACACCAACTAAGGATTGGGTCACTTGTGGTTCATGGGTCTCCATCTATGTCCTACTTGAATCTCCTATATCAACCATTCTACTTTTATCTTCCTTTTATAGAGATAAAATCCATGACTTGACCTCCTCAGGAACCAAGATATTGATGGCCTTCATCATAGCCCATAGATGTTGTGCACTAGGTATGTTTTATAACTTACCATAGATGAACCATTTTGGAATGACAAATTCATAGATCACATTCTCTTTTATAAATAGGTTGAATTCACTAAAGGGGTGGGTGAAAGTCACTTTAGGCTTATTAGTATTTACTGGCACTATTTCCAACTAAACCTTTCTTATAGGGGCATCCACAAGAACCAAGTCCAATATTTCTCTCCCATTTTCTTTCTTTGTCTCTCACATTTCTTCATCTTTAGACTCATATTCTAATTATATAATTTTGAGGGCATATTAAATGGTATCCTTAGGATATAATGGCACCATGTGAATTTATTCAATTGGTGATCCTTGTTTCTCAACTCGATTGAAGATTATGTTATCTCATCAGGACTCCTTTATATTAGCCTTTGCTCAAATTTTTCCTCAATCTTAGTCTTTGATTGTGATTGGATTGGAGGAGGTCTATAAAGTACAATACCTAATAGGTGATATTACCTTGGCCCTAGTTTTCATATGTCATCACTTCCATTTTACTCCCTCATCATTCCAACATTCTGGAATGATGGCATATTTATTCAATCTCCCCATAACCTTGGAGAATGAATATCCCTTTGTGTACATTGGGTTATAAATTCCAAGCTGGCACTCATAAGACACATTTATTCCTTTGGCCTTCAAGTGTCATTTAACCCTATCCTAGGGATCCCACTACCTTAGTTGATCCAATTTTAAATTAAAAGATGTCTTGTGGCTAGATGTTACATCGACATTTTACCTCTATTTGAATATGTTCCTCCCAATATTAATTTAGAGGTTATGGAGGATCCATTTCTTCTGTATTCTTCACAAACCATCTATTTCATGGAATAATTGATATGCTACCTCCTACTTTCATATCTTATCGGGAACATGGATGGGTAGCCTAAGGGGTTGGCCTTAAATTCCTTCAATTTTGATGATGGTGAAATCTGGGTATAGCCATATGTATCCCATGGTGTTAATTGAATTTTTAATAAATGGGATAACTCTTGATATTATATTCGCAATGATAGACTCAGTAAGGGTATGATAAACACAATCACATATGAATTGTATGTGTTCCATGTAATTAAAGATATGGAACTTAGAGTAATACTATGAGATAGTTTGTGTTTTATTAGGTGATAATTCTATAAATTTAGGAATCTTGGTTGTGTCAATAACAAAATCCAAAAGGTATGACATAAAGTGTAATTGATTCTTACTCTTTTTCTTGATTACAAAAAATTGTCTACTCAAAAAGGTGCTAATTACATCACCAAAAGGAGGGGTGACTTGATTTTCAACCATGAAATAGAATAAGGGGACCCATATTTTATCTATATATGTATTATTTTATTTCCCACACAATGTGTTCATCATTTTCATGATCATTCTTATTCCATGTCTAAATTGACCAATGGGGATGTTATTATTGAACTCAAAAAACACTTGGTTTCTAGAATATAGCCATCAGGAAAGGATGCTCTTAAAATCATTATCCTTGGCCCAATTATTTATATTTATCATGTCTACTTGGGGCTTAGGTAATTTATAATAATTTTCAAAATCTATAGGAGAGATGTAAGCAATCTTCTTGAAACTATGTTCATGAACAATCATACCTTTCTCTATTTTACCATCATTAAAAATAGGAGAGAGAATGTATATAAAATGTAGTACCTCAAGTTTTTTTTAGAATAATGGAGACCCATAATTTTAATGGAAACTATGTTATATTATATCCTCCTTGCAAACACATTCTTTTCCTATTATCTTGTGATGGGTTGCATGTTCACAATGTTCCAAAATAAGCTTGATCAATTATTGTCCCCAGTGCTTAAAGTGGTGGAATCGAAATCTATATATTTGAATATCATCCATTATCCATATGAGATCAAATAAATTTCCACATCTTCCCTTATAATACACTTCTAGGATGTCATGGCTATGAATTTATCTAAGTTGCTCACTAGTAGTTTGTAGTTCAATTCTAGATTAAATTATCCTTGCACAAATGACAATTCAATCTTATTTGGGATGATTATAATGATAATAGGGTTGAATGAGGGTTTTTATACTTTATAAGGATTTACTAAAGGTTTTTATAGTTTTTTAATGGTGGTATCTAATTAAATTTATTCAAGCTTCATGACATAGATTGTGTTTAGATCTTTATATTTATACCCTTGTTTTTTTGATCCCATAAGATCTTTTAATCTAAATTGGTGATCATGTGGCTCCATATTATCATATCTATGGCATGTTTCTCATTAATATTTAAAATATGAATGTTTGTTGCTTTTGGACATGTGTCAAGATTTTATTGGTTTCGGGCCCTTTGAAATTTTTTGGCTTATCTCACATTCTTGGATATATTTGCTTAAATCAACATGGTTTATTGATCTAGATCTAAGGAATCAAAAATCATTGTTTAATTTTTTATATACCCTATAATTATGACACTTTTAACTTCCACATTCATCTTGATCTTTATTGAAATGTCAATGTTGAACTTGCTCATATAATCTTCCTTGCCCTAATGAATGTGCTCTGTCAATCTTGATAAATTTGATCAAGTTCCTTAATCCACATGACATTAATTAAAATTTGTATGAAAGGTTACATACTGATGATATTTAAAATATGTTTGATCTTTAATTTATGGATTGTGGTTATGCTACTTTTTGTCTCCTCATTCATTGTTAGGGACTTTGACTTTTCAACCTTCATCATGCACTGTTAGATCTTGTCTGGTTGAATCAAAAGGCTCTATTGAATCTAAATTTGAATGGTGGAACTCCCTTGGATACTCAATGTTCTTTAACTAAAATTATGACACTTTTCACTTTCTCATTTGTTTAGGGGCTCCATTAAAGCTTTGACTTGACATGCACCATCAATCAAATGTGTTTGCTTAGTCACATACCATTGATCTTTGGGGACATGTTTGAGATTTAATTTTCCATTATAAGCTTGAAACTCAGCACCTCCACACTATTTTCTAGTTCCTTTGAATCATCAACATTGATATTTCATCATTGGATCATCTTCGGTTGATCAATCATGCTCTGTCAAATCATATTTTAATACGTACCATTGTATCTTTGGTAGGGTTCCCATGATGGCAACACTTGTGACCCTCTCACTTGTTTTAGGGATACATTAAAGTCTTAAATTTTCATGTAATGTTAGATCAATATTACTTGAGTAAATGTGTACCATTAACCTTGTAGACAATAAAATAAAACTAAGTCATGCTTGAGGAATATATGGAACTTAGGTTAAAATGTTTTATACTAAGGATTTGTTTATGTGAATAAAAATGATAAAACCTTAGGATAAAATTTTTAGTCTAAGCTCTAAAACATTATAACAAGGACCCTATGTTAGTTATATTGTATGAAGATAAAAGGGATAAAAGTGGGGGGCTCGAGACATAAAGGACCAAGTATGAATTTTTTGACTAAGGTTTGGTCATGTTGATAAACATGACTAAGAATTAGAATAAAAACTATACTAATTATATGGTTTAATTAATCATTCCCATGCAAATTGTTCCCACGTAAATTTAAATTCAATTCAAAAATGGACCTAGGTAAAAATATTAGATTAGGGTTTTAACATGACTTAAAATAGCTTGAATTAATCTTTAACAAACCAAATGCTAGTAAAAGATCAATTTATCATTGAAGCACAAAACCCTAATCATGTTCATTTCCAAACTTAATTCTATTGAACCTAAAATATAAAAACATAGGTAATAATCCTTAGCAACTCTAGAAGGGGTAAAACCATGATCACTTGAAAACATGTCAATTAATCCAAATGGGAATGAAGTGTGGATAATATTCAAATAAATATAATGTGAAAACATGCTATTGGTATTCTAACCAAGTTAATTTTCAATTTTAAGGTACAAATTTTCAAAATTTGAAATAAGGGTCCCCATTTTTTAAAAATGGGGTGTATGTTGACCTCAACAAATGGTGACTTCTAGGGGGAAAATAGAAACATATTAGAATTCAAAGACTCTAGTTTAGAATAATAATTAGGTTACTTATTTCACTTGATCATGCACCATTATTAAGATCAATTCATGGTTAAAATAAGTCTTGCACATGTATAATTAGGATCAAACATCAAAACATAGCCATGCTATGAGTGTGATCTGATTCTGCTTACTGATTTTCATAGGATTTAGAGAACAAATTCTAGATTCATGACCTTAACCATTAACATTGACTTAAAACATATTTGGATATTCATTAAGAATACTATTTTAGCTTAGGGAAGGTTCAAGCATTACCCTACTTCCAACTAGGCATCCATAGCCTTGACATAGATACCTTTGGCTCCACTCAAAGCCTTGCTCCACTACTAGCCATACATCCATGTCCTCAGTGGAGATTAATAGAATCACCTTTTCTTAGAAATATTTTTAATTTTTTAATAATATCTTATTTTTTTAAATTAGACATTTTAACTTTTTATCAAAGGTTGTGAACCATATTAGCCACATTTTAGGATTTAGTCAAATATTTGATCTTTAGACAGTGATATTTAGATGTAAAATTTGTCCCAAGTAATTAATGTTTTTTAAGCGCAAACATGATTTTGTCTTAATAATTTAATCTTTCATCCTATATGTATAATCCTTGTTAGAACCAAACTTAGGTCAAAACAAGGCTCAAAATCTCAAATAACAATTAACTCACCTATTAGTATTTACTACTTTCTCCAAATTATAACACCAAGTTCATATTTAAACAACCCATGATCAACCAATGTTGAGAAGTCATACCATCATTTCTAAACTCTAAGGTTTCCTATACAACCATATGAATCTTGAGCTTGGGCTATCTAAAATAGAATTATTAAAAACAAGGAATAAAGTGGAGAAATAAAAACACAACAATTAGAAATCACATCAATAGAAATAAAAGTAAATAAGAAAAAATATATATACAAACACTATGTACAAACAAGGGACATGAAGGAAAGAACAAAAAAGAAACACTAACTCTAACTATCCTTATGGTTCACTCCATGAAGAATTCTAGTGGGATAGTATAGAAATAGTAATTAAGGTATTGATCATTGTTTACCAATGTAATCCCTACTCTGTGTAAATATTTTAGTTTGAAGGTGTTGTCTCCTAGGGTCTCATCAATTTTATATGGGCCAATCCATAAAGGTGTGAACTTCCCATGCTTTCTTTTTGGTTTTGAGGCCTTGTACCAAAGAAAAAGTAGGTATCTTTATCTAAATTTTTTTATCTTTGATTGCTTGTCAAACCACCTCCGCACTATGGTTTGATGACTACTAATATTGGAAAAATCTTCCTCTCTTGGATCTTCCATATGTATGATGACAAGTAGCCTTGAACTTAAAAATTCTTGATCCTCTTCCATGTACTCTTGAATGAACTTGTATTTTGTTATCTTGAGTGTGATGAGAAATATAGATTATTGACCATATACTAGTAGGAATGGTTATGATTTTAGAGATTTTTCAACCCTTGTTTTATCTGGCCAAAGGGCATAATTAATTAGCTTGTGCCATGTTCATGGTTTATCAGATACAAACTTATTTATTGACTTTATCAAGTGCTTATTTGTTGATTTAGACACTCCATTGCCTTGAGGGTAATGGTTTAATGATAATATAAGAACAATGTTGTTTTAATATTCCCATTTTATCATATCAATAGATATAAAAATAGATCCATTATCATAGACTAGAGATACTAGTGTGCCAAACCTTATGCATATGTTTTCTTTTAAGAATTTGATCAACTCTTCAATCTTGTATTTCTTGGTTACTACTACTTCAGTCCATCTTTTATAGTTTTCAGTGGTAGTTGAAACATACTTGTGACCCTTTTAAGAATTTGGGTTGATGATCCCCATAAAGTATAATCCCAATTGAGCAAAAGGTTTGTCAATTAGAACTGGCTTGAATGGCATGGTTGCTTTGGGTTCTTTGATGTTGAAAATTTGACATGAATGATATTCTCTTACATATTGGTGAGGATACTTAAAGATATTAGGCTAGTAATAACCATCTATAAGGATATGGTGGGTTATAGT
Organism: Torreya grandis; assembly: GCA_037957365.1. Classification (NCBI taxonomy): domain Eukaryota; kingdom Viridiplantae; phylum Streptophyta; class Pinopsida; order Cupressales; family Taxaceae; genus Torreya; species Torreya grandis. The sequence goes on along the minus strand of JARHVA010002160.1, from coordinate 1,188,871 downwards.
CCCTCCAAATCAATGTCCACTTCCTAGATTTTCATGGAAAGTGTTCAAGATCTCAGATGCTTCTTCTTTGGAAACACGTCTTAGGGAAATGCCTTCATAGTTTTTTTTGTACATTACCCCATCTTTGATCATGAAATGGGATGATTTGAGTCTAAAATCTCTCTTTTTATATCTACTTAACTTTGGAAGATAATAGCCATTCATTATAAAATAAACAATATGATCATACCAATAATTAGGTTAAGAGCTTTATTGATCAACTTTCATAGCACTTAGTTTGGGATTAGTATTATTAATTAGAAAATTAAACCTTGGAATCTTAGCAGCTTTGGAGTCTTCATATCTAGGTCATATTATTGAAGAATAGACATCCACCTACCTCTTCTCTCTCCAAGTTCACATTGACTTAGCATTAGCTTAGTGGCAGGGTCTAGTATTATTACATGTACCTTATTTCTAAGGATATAATGCCTAAATTTATTCACCACTTTAACTAAATAAAATGCTTGTTTATCAATCAAATAATATTTCAACTCAACATTTTTAAGGTCAGTACTCATGAAATCAAAGGGGTGATCACACTTATCTATTTTCTAAGTTAGAATAGTATCTATTGTATGATTAGTGGTAAAAGAAAAAAGATATAAATATTTAATGAAATATGGACTTATCAATACATAAACTTGTTTAATTTCTTCTTTGATGTCTTTTAAATCTTTCTTGGTCTCCACATTTCATGTGATCTTGTAATTTTTCTTCAACATGTCATTTATGTCTTCACAATCTATGCAAAACCAAAAATGAACTTTCTCACAAAGTTGATGTTTCTAAAGAAAGACTTTAGTTATTTCCTACTATTATGGGAATCTATCTTTGAGATTTAATTTAGTCTATCATGATATATAGAGATCCCTTGCATGGTTATGACATGTCTTAATATCTTTCCCTAATTTACATAAAAGATGCTTTTCTTGGGATTAGGGAATATTCCATAACTTCAGCATATTTCAAATACCTATTGCAAGAGCCTAATGTGATAATCCCTATTTTTTGAAAAAATAGTTAGATCATCCATGTATATAATAATGCACTTAACTATGAGTCTCTAGAATGCATGTTCCATTATTCTTTGAAAGGTTGTACCTACATTGATCAATCTAAAAGGAATTCTCTTATAGATAAAAGTGCCCCACTTGGTAGTAAATGTAGTTTTCATTTGATACTCTTTGTTAATTAGGACTTGATTATATCCTAAAAATCCATTAAGAAAGGACATCATAGTATAACCATAAATGATTTGGATAATTTAGTCAAGAGAAGGTAGGGGATAATTATCCTTTTTATATTCTCTATTCAGATTTCTAAAGTTAATGAATAATCTGATTTCACCATTTTTCTTCTTTACTAGCAATAAGTTAGTCACCTAAGTGGAGTTTCTGATGGAAAACACTATCTTAGTATCTAGTAAATTTTTGAGCTCTTCATATATCATTGGTTCTAGGATTGGGTTGACTGTCCTTTGTTTTTGCCTAAATGGTTTGCAGGCTTCGTTTAGAGGTATGGTGTGGATTATGACTCTAGGATAAAATATCTTTAAGTCATCATAGGACCATGTTATTACATATTTATACTTGGTCAATAGATCTTTCATTCTCTTAGTTTCTATACTTTTGTAGGCTATACCAATATTTACCAACTAATGTTGACCTTGGGAACCTGGGTTAATTACAAATTAATCCTTCCCATTCACTTTGGGAATCCTGACAATCTCAGCTATTCTATTATAATCAAATAATCTTTCAAGGGAAATCATTCCTTTTGGAATGTTATTGTCATTCAGATAAAAAACCTTGTCATCAAGCTTACCTTCAACTTTGTCATCATCAAAGGTATTCTAATTTACATCAGTAATGATGTGAGCCTCAAATAATGTTGAGCTGATCATGAAATCTATGATCTATTGATTATCATTGAATACTTGGAGATGGTTAACATTATCTAGCACTAAGGGACATGATACTAATTTAATGGTAAGGTTTTATAACTTGGAACCTTGATTGGGCATAAGATTGGTTACAACTGAAGTAAGATGATTAGTAACCTTTTTTCTTATCTAGGGATGGACACAATTTTGAAAGCATCAAAACATTCAAATAAGTCCCACACTCTAAAATTATACTTTTTAAGATATGATAATTTACATTGATATCTACTTTTTACTTGATTAACTACTAGTTATGAATCACTAAAAACTAATAGTTCTTTTACTTTATGTTTGATTATAAATTGTAATCCAATAATAAGTTCTTCGTACTCTATAAGATTATTAGTGTATGGGAATTAGAGTTTGTAAAATTAATTATATTATTTTCCAATGGGATTGATTAATACCACTCCTACTCTAGAAATTAATTTACATATAGCACCATCAAAATACATCTTCCATAATTTAGGAATAGCATGAGAAGTTTTAGAGTTACATACCTTTGGGGTATTTATAATGTAAACACCTAGATATAAGTTAACCATGTTGACCCTCTCATTGGTTGTATTGTACCTGAAAATCATATGTTTCATTTTGGGATCCCTCTCTATCTTAATTTAACTAGGAACTCCTTTCTAACGTAACCACATGTGTGAACAGTTAGTAGACATGTAACCATTAACTGATCTCATCCAATCTGTACTTAGAAACATTCTGTATGCATTAGGAATATCCACCACTTGGGTGTCAATGAACTATTATATCCTTGGTTTAGAATCAATATACATATGAACATTTAACAATTCACTAATTACTTTAAATATTGAATGATCTAACAGAGTCATAACCCTATCAGATTTAAATAGAGTTAAATCTAATTATTCATAAGTATCTTTAGGCATAATATTTGTAGATGCACCAAAATCTAACAAGTAATTATGTAACTTCTTACCAAAGATCCTGACTATGAGAAGGAAAGGTGTAATATCTACTTTATTTTTGTGTATTGCAATGTTAACATGTGCATTTTTTGAGAATTACCAAGCTTATTAGACAAAGATTCCAACAATAGTTCCCTTTATTTAGTAATATGAGTATTATTATGTAAGGTAATGTTAGATTTGATCTTTTTCATATGCTTTATTATATTATATCTAGTCCTATTGGAAGAATTAGATGTATCAACATTGGGTTTATAAGTACTTACCTTAAAAGGCTTTGGATTATTGTCTAATGTAGTATTAGGAGGAGAATTAATGTTATTTGGTGGAATTGAGGTAGTTAAAGGTTGTTTCATTTCCCTATTTCTTAGAGGATAGGTCTTTTTCAAATATCACTAAAAAACATGGATCAGTTCAAGAATATCCTCAACTCATTCTCTTCTTGAAATGGGAACTCAAAAACATCCACCATAAGAGTTGAATCAAAACTTCATATGACCTTTAAGAACTTGAAGTACCTGCACCATTGTATTTATTAGGAACAACTTCAAAAGTATCTATCTCTTCTAAAAAGGCTTCAAAAGCATTACAAAATTCTAGACAATCTAATTCACCATGTTTTAAAGTAAAATGAACTCTACAATAATTAGGCAAGGCTACATAACTAATATTTATATCAAAAATGTTCTCATAGGTAAACAACTCATTGTTATGGTTGGTTTTGTTGTCATTTTGAAATCTATTTGAAGGTTATTAAACCTTTAGAAAGAGAAGTTTTTGTTAGATATTTCTCCAGTATTGCCAACTTTCTTTTATAGCTAAATGAAATTAGTGCTTACCTTTCAAACCATATTCAAGATAGAATCATTATCGTTCTTGGGTGCCTCATAATTATGAATTTGAGTATTATTACTAGTTTTAGGCATCAAAGATCTCTGGTCTTGTGGATGAGATGCATTGGTAGAGTTGTTCAAGAATCCAAGGTTTTGAATAAGATGTGCATGACTCAAAAGAAATTGGTTTAGGACTAGAAGTTGATTTAAGGTAGACATGTTTTTATTGGAATTAAGAATGACATTAAAAATAGGCAAATTTGGATTAATGTTGGGAATATTGTATGCCATTTGGCCTTGGGGTTGCATCTGGTCATTAATGATCATAAATTTAACATAATTTAGGGATAGTGTGTTAATGATATAAATAGATCTTTGTAAAAACATATAAGTCATGGGATATAAGGCATCCTTATAAGTATATAAGGATAAAGCCTCATCATGTCTGTAAAGATCTATGGTTATGTTAAACATTTTCTAGAATCAAGTATTAAAGGCTCTTATGGGATAATTTGAATCCCTTTTAACCATGGTAAACTATTGGTAGATGACACATGGAATAATAATTTTGCCAAAATGATCAATAAAGTAATTATTAAAATCATTCCAATTGGCTATATAATTATTAGGAAGGTTAAGGAACCATTCATATGCAACATCTTTGAAAATAGAAGCATACAACCTGCATGATACATCTTCATGTTTAACATTCAAAAGTCATAGAGAAGATTTTATACTTTTAATGTGTTCTTCAGTAGTTACAACACCATTATGACTAAAATTAAGTAAATATTTATCAATATTTCAATGAAGGTCATGTACCACACCTAATACTTTGATTGAAGAGCCTCCTAGTAAAGACATACCTTAATAGGGATTGAATACAGGAGCACCCTAAACTGGTGAATTTGGTTGAGACTTTGAAAGTCTATTCTTACCTTTCTCTCACCTAGCTCTTATATGATCTTCTAATGAAAGAAGAGGAAACCTTATCCTTATAAATTCTAGGTTGAAAGCTTTGAACCCTATTTAAAATACAACGTGTAAATCTTATCTTTATAAATAATAGTGATCAACTTCACACAAAGTAAATTTTTCATAAATATGTATAAATAATGGTAAAGTACATCAATATTTAACTATATCAGCTCATATAAATGTACAAATATTCATGTATGAGTGATATTTACATATTTCAACCAAAAATTTGTAAATATATAATCAATCTTTGAAAAAAACAACTATTACTAACCTCTAACACCTTGGATTTACAAAGCTTAAGTTATTTACCACAAATTGTCATATATATTCAAAGGATATATATATATATATATATATATATGTGTATGTATGTATGTATGTATGTATGTATGTATGTATGTATGTATGTATGTATGTATGTATGTATAAATAAGCATAAAGAGTAGTCTAAAACCATTAATATCAATGATATTTTCACAAATATGGAAAGAATACATTAATCTTTGAACATAATTCACTAAAATTATCAAAGTTATTGGAAATATTCAATGATTTAATTGGCCCTCCCTCTAGCACTAGTGGAACACATTCCATATTGATACCTTAAAGTGTATCATATATGCTTCTTAGTGTTTAATAAACACTACTCATTTCTAAATCCAAAGAATTTAATGCATGAGTTGCAGGTTGTGATAATCTTGCTATCTCTAGTGGGATAAAGATAAAAAAAGTGACTATTTCACAAATTTATATTAGTTGGTAGTTGGGATCCACCATGGTTCAATAGTTGATCTTTGATTTTGAAAATTAATTGTGTTATTTAAAGTTAATTATGTTTAGACCTAAGCCTAAAACTAAAATAAGATGAGTATTCACAATGAAGCTAATCTAAGGTGAATTGATAAAAAAGAAGTAAAAAGAAGGGTAAAGAAGAAAAGACAGGTGTTGTTAATGTTTATTTCCTACATTATGACAAAGTTCCAATTTAATATAAACATGAATTTAACCAATATGCAACATGAAATAGCATAATCTCAAATCCTATCACATATTAGGCATGCATCTAAGGAAGGTATGAAAATATGCAAATAAGAACAAGATTTACTTTAAGGATTTCACCCCTACAATAAAATAGAATTAGGATAGATGGAAGAAGAGCAAAGAAAGTGAACCTAATAACTTTCAACTAATCTAGCATTAGATTAAATTAGCAATTTTGTAGTTAAATAAGCACATCCAAAATTCATAAGAAACATTCAAATCTAAAAATGAGACTAGACAAATGAGAGAGAAACCATGATAGCAATTCACATAATCAATTATGGACAAACTTTGCGTAAATAATTAATTTTTATTAATTTTATAATAAGTTAAAAATTAGTTTTTGGCTAAAAAAAATCTCTCTTTTACATTTGACAATACCTCTTTATATAGAAAATTCATGAGTTATGCCAGTTAGTATTCTCAAATATTAATGACATCTATCCTTTTAAAATTCTTTTAGAACCTTTTATAATGCTCAAAATGACTAACCTATATGCAATGTTATTTATAAATTGCACAATTCTTTACAAAAAATAATATTTTATTTTCAAAAATATAGAATGTCTATATACAATAAAATAGGCTAAGGTAACTGGCTTAAATTTGGGATCCTTGTGCCGATGCAATCATCTACCTACCCTAGAATATCTTCATTATATAATGTTATTCATATATGAATTGGAGATAATGATAGGTCTCATGTACCATTCTTTTTCTTGATCTTCAAGGCCCTTGAGATCCCTCTTTATCCTTTCTAAATCTTGTTTGATGCTCTTGACATCTCCTATATATTCCTTAGATGATATAAGTAGGCCCATGACCTTAGTGTTATCATCACCTATTTTCCCTTATCCTTGATTCCTCACTTTTTACATGAATTGAGTAGTTCTATGCTTTAACTCATCTTTAGTGGTAAGGCCTAGTAGATTAAGGGTTGTGAGATCCTTGATTAGTTTATCTAAAATGTGTAATATCTTACCCTATTTTTATTTGAGGTCCTTAAAAATATATTCCATTTTCTTAGACCAACTACTTAGGGCCTTGATATTTTTAATTAACATAGCCATATCCATATTCAGGTGGGATATGATGACTGTCCTGAACTCAAGGATATGATTTTTGGTCAAGACCTTCATCAAATCCTTCACTTGGTATCTTGAGGCTTTCCATTAACCAACTTGGCCTATAGCCATTATATTTTGATTATTTATTGCATCCTACCTAGTTTTGATTGAATTTAAAGAATTGAACAAATTAGTCATGGTATCTTCAAATTTTCTAAATCTATCTTCTTCTATAGACAAAATGGCTTATTCATTCCAATTCTTTTTTTACTAAAAGATGCCCTTAATCATTGTTTACAACTGATTTGACTAAGCTGATCCATTTCAAGAGCAATTTCTTTGAATATTGAGTCCACATCAGGAATTTTTCCTCCAACTAGAGTTAATCCCACAAAAGGTTCCACTTTTTGAAAAGTGAATTCCTCTCTATTAACCATGGCTTTATTCTTAATTACCCTTTACAAACTAGTAGTTATTATGTCAAACTTGACAATAATTAAGGATTGGGTCAATTATGGTTAAGGGGTCTCCATCTATGTTCCACTTAACTCTCCTATAAAAACCATCCTCCTTTCATATTCCTTTTATAAAGCTAAGATCCATGGCTTGACTTTCTCATGAATTGGGATATTGATGACCTTCATCGTAGCCCATAGATGTTATGAACTAGGTATTTTTTGCAACTTACCATAGATGAACCATTCTAGAATGATGGGTCCATAAATCAAGTTCTCTTCACTAAATAGGTTGAACTCACTCAAAGGGTGCGTTAAATTCACTTTAGGATTTTTAGTCATTACTGGGACCATTGCCAACTCAACCTTTCTTTTAGGGGGATCCATAGGAACTAGGTCCAATATTTATGTCCCCTTTTGTTCCTTTATCACCTTGATTTCTTCATCTTTAGACTGCTAGGCTAATTATAGAATTTTGAGGGCATATTTAACGGTCTCCACAAGATCTAATGCCACCATGTGAATTTATTTGACTAGTGATCCTTGTTGGGTTGAGGATGATGCTATCTCATCAGGCCTCCAATCTATTATCCTTTGCTTAATTTGTGCCTCAATATTATTCCCTACTTATGATCTAGTTAGAGGAGTTTTGGAAAGTGCACTAACTAATAATTGATACTACCTTAGCCCTAATTGTCATATGTCATCACATCCCTTTTGTTCCCACATCATCCTAGCTTCTAGAATGATGTTGTATTTATTCAATATCCCCATGACCTTAGAGAATGAAGATTCCTTTATGTAAATTGGGTCATAAGGTCCAAGTTATTTCTCATAAGAGACATTTATTCATTTGGCCTTTAATTTTCCTTCAACTATATCTTGGGGATCCAATTGACTTTGCTCATCCAATTACAAATTCAAATATGTATTGTGTGTAAATGTTACTTCAACATTTCCCCACTATTTGAATATGGTCCTCCTAATAGTAATTTGGAGGTTGTGGAGGAGTCCTTTCTTCTTAATTCTATACAAACCATCTATTCCATTGAATAATTGGTATGTTACCTCCTACTCATCTAGCTTATTGGGAACATGGATAGGTAACTTAAGGGTTGACCCTGAATTCATTCAATTTTGATGATGGTGAAATCTAGGTATAGAAATATGTATCCCATGGACTCAATTGAATCTTTTATTAAGGGGTTTATTCTTTACATTAGATTCCCATTGATGGCCTTATTAAGGGTAGGATAGACATAATCACATATGAATTTTATGTGGTCCATGTATTTATAGATATGTAACTTGGATTAATACCATGAGATAGCTTGTGTCTTATTAGGTGACAATTCCCTAAGGTTGGGAATCTTGGTTATGAAAATAAGGGCATATAGAAGGTATGTCATCATGTGTAATTGGTTACTATTTTTCTTAATTACATAAAATTTTGTATTAAAATAGGTGTTGATTACTTCACCAAGAGAAGGGGTGACTTCCTTCTCAATCATGAAATAGAATAAGGGGACCTAGATTTTATCTACATATGTAGTGGTTGAGTTATAAAATAATCTATTATAATTTTCATGATCATTCTTATTCTAGGTTTAAATTGACCAATGGGGATGTTATTATTGAAGTCAAAAAACACTTGGTTTCAAAAATATAACCATAAGGAAAGGATTATCTTCAAATCAATATCCTTAGACCATTTATTCATGGTGGTAATTTCTACTTGGGGCTTAGTCAATTTTTAATAATTTTCAAAAGCTATGGGAGAGATGTAAGCAATCTTATTGAAACTACATTCATGAACACTCATGCCTTTATCTATTTTTCCATCCTTAAAAATATGAGAGAGAATGTATATATAATGAAGTACCTCATGTTTTTCTATATAATAATGGAGACCAATAATTTGAATGTAAATTGTCATAGTAGATCCTCCTTGCAGACATGTTCTTCTCCTCTTCTCTTGTCATGGGTTAATAGTTCTCAATGGTCCAAAACAAGCTTGACCAATTTTTATACCTAGTATTTAGAGTAGTGAAATAAAACTTTTTATCTATGAAGATTCTCCATTTTACATTCAAGTTAAAATAAAGATCCACATCTTCCCCTGAAATACCTTTTTGGGCTACCATGGCTATGAATTTCTCTATGTTTCTCACTAGTGGTCTACAGTTAAATTCTAGATTGAATTATCCTTGCACAAATGATAATTTGATCTTCCTTGGCTTGGTTATAATGAGAACAGGGTTAAATTAGGGCTTACATACATGTTAAGGATTTTATAAAAGTTTTTACAATGCTTAAATGGCTATATCTATTTGGACTTATGCCAGCTTCATGACTTAGATTATGTTTAGATTTTTGTATTTATACCTTTACTTTTTTGATTCCACAAGATATTTTAATCTAACTTGGTGCTTATGTGTCTCCATATTGGCATATTTGTGACATGATGATCATTAATATTTAAAATATTATTATTTTTCACTTTTGGACACATTTCAATAATTTATTAGTTCTAGGCCCTTTGAAAATTATGCCTTATCTTGCACTATTAGATCTATTTACTTGGATCAATGTAGTTTGTTGATCTCAATTTGAGGATTAAAACATCATTGGCTATTTTTTTATATCCCCTATAGTTATGACACTTGGAACTTCCACATTCAACATGATATTTGTTGAAATGTCAATATTGATATTGCATCGTCGAATCATCCTCACCTATATGGATGTGTTCCATCAATCTTGACTGATATGATCAGGTTCCTTACTCCACTAGAAGTTAATCAAAATGTGTATGTGAGGCCATATACCATCAATATTTGAAAGATACTTGATTTTTAATTTATGGCTTGTAGTTATTCCACTTATCATCTCCTCATTTTTTGTTAGGGCATTTGAATTTTCAACGTTCATCACACATCATTAGATCTTATCTGGCCAGATGAACACGCTTCATCAGAGCTAAAATTTAAGGGTATAATTCTATTATCTTCTCAATGTTCTTTCACTAAATTTATGACACTTATCACCTTATCATTCATTTGGGGGGTCCATTGAATCTTTGACTTGATATGTAACATTGATCAAAATGTGTACACTTAGTCATGTACCATCAATCTTTGGGGACATGTTCAATATTTAATTATACATTATAGGCTTGATAATTGGCATCTTCATAATGCTTTTGAGTTTGTTTGAATCATTGTCATTGATCTTGCACTATCAGATCATCTTTGGCTGATCAATAATGCTATGTCAGATCATCTTTTGTTGTGTACCATTGGATATTTAGTAGGGTTCCCATGATGGTGAAACTTGTCACCCTCTCTCTTATTTTTAGGCTATGATAAAGTATTGAATTTTCATGCACTATTAGATAAATCTTTCCGAAGTAATTGTGTACTACTGATATTGTAGCCAATAAAATAAAAATAAGTTAGGATCAACGAATATAAGGAACCTAGGTTAAAATGTTTTAGACTAAGGTTTTATTCATGTGGATAAACATGATAAAACATTAAGATAAAAATTTTAGGCTAAGCTCTAAAACATTATAAAAGGGACCCCATGTTAGTTAGAGTATGTGGAGATAAAAAGAACAAAGTGGGGGGCTTGGGACAAAAAGGAACAAGTATGAATTTTTAGACTAAAGTTTGGTCATGGTGATAAATATGACTAGGCCTTAGGATAAAAACTAAACTAAGCCTATGGTTTAATTAATTATTCCCATGTAAATTTTTCCCACATAAATTTAAATTCAATTCAAAATGGACATCGGTTAAAATATTATACTAGGGTTTCAACATGACTTAAAATAAATTGAATGAATCTTTGAAAAACCAAAGGATAGTAAAATATCAATTTATGATTGAAGCATAAAACCCTAAGCATGTTCATTTCCAAATGAAATTTCATTAAACCTATAACACATAAACACAAGCAAAAATCTTGAGAAACATTATAAGGGGTAAAGCCATGATCACTTGAAAACATGTCAAATAATCCAAATGGGAACTAGGTGTGGATGATCTTCAAATAAAGATAATGTGAAAACATGCTAGTGGTACTCTGACCAAGTGAATTTTTAATTTAAAGGTACAAATTTGCATAATTTGAAATAAGGGTCCCCATTTTTCAAAATTGGGATGTATGTTGACCTCAAAAAATAGTAACTTATATGGGAAACATATTAATATGTTAGAATTTAAAGACTCTAGTTTAGACTAATAATTAAGTTACTTATTACACTTGATTAAACACCATTATTAATATCAATTCAAGGTTAAAAAAATTATTGCATATGGAAAATTAGGGTAAAACATCAAAGCATAGCCATGATGTGACTATGATTTGATTCCACTTATTAATTTCCATAGGATTTTGAGAATAACTTCTACATTCATGAACTTAACCATTAACATTGACTTATAGCATATTTGTATGTTCATTAATAATCATGATTTAGCTTAGGGAAGGCTTTGGCATTTCCCTACTTTCAACCAAGCATCTATAGCCCTGATAGAGATACCTTTGGCTCCACTCAAGGCCTTATTCCACTAATAGCCAGGTGTCTATAGACCTAGTGGAGATTAACATAATCACCTTTACTCAGAAAGATTTTGATTTTTGCAATAAGATCTTATTTTTTGTATTTTAGACATTTTGACTTACTAGCAAAGGTTGGGAGCCATTTTATCAAGGTTTTGGGATTTGGTTTAATGTTTGATCTTCAGATAATCATCTTTGGTTATGAACTTTGTCCTAATAATTTAATATTTCATCTTATATGTGTAATCCTTTTTAGAACCAAACTTAGGTTAGAACTCAAGGATTTGATTTTTGGTCAACACCTTGATAAAATCCTTCACTTGGTATCTTGAGGCTTACCATTAGACAACTTGACATATATCCATTATACTTTGTTTATTTATCGCAAACTACCTAGTTTTGACCAACTTTAAAGAACTAACAAATTAGTCATGGTATCCTCAAATTTATTTAATATATCTTCTTGTATTGACATGATGTCTTGTTCTTTCAAATTATTGTTCTACTTCAATATGTCTTTAATCATTGTTTGTAATTACTATGACTGAGCCTAAGACATTTCAAGAATATTTTCTTCAAATATCGGGTCTTTTCCAAGATTTTATCCTCCAACTAAAGTACATCCCATAAAAGGTTCCACCTTTTGTAAAGTGAATTCCCCTACACCAACCATGGCCTTCTTCTTAGTTACCCTCTAGAAACTATTAGTTATTGGGTCAAATTTGACACTAACTAAGGATTGGGTCACTTGTGGTTTATGGGTCTCCATATATATCCCACTTGACTCTCTTAGAGCAACCATCCTCCTTTCATCTTCTTTTTGTAAATCTAGGATCTATGGTTTGACCTCTTCATAAATTGGGATATTGATGGCCTTCATCATAGACTATGGATGTTATGCACTAGGAATTTTTTGCAACTTACCATATATGAACCATTATGGAATGATAGGTCCATAAATCAATTTCTCCTCACTAAATAGGTTGAATTCACTCAAAATGTGGGTGAAATTCACTTTAGGCTTCTTAATCTTTATTGGGACCATTGCCAACTTAGCCTTTACTTTAGGGGGATCCATGGGAAATAGGTCCAATTTTTATTTCCCCCTTTATTCCTTTGTCTCATCCATTTATTAACCTTCAAAATCATAGGCTAATGATGGAATTTTTATGGCATATTCAATGGTATCCCTAGGATCTAATTCCACCATGTGAATTTCTCCAATAGGTGATCCTTGTTCCTCAACCTGGGTTGAATATGATGTTATCTCATTAGGCCCCCTTTATATTAGCCTTTGTTTAATTTGTGATTCAATATTATGCTCCACTTATTATTTGGTTGTAGGAGGTTTGAAAGGTCCACTACCTAACAATTTGATACTTCATTTTCCCTAGTTTTCATATGTCATCACTTTCCTTTTACTCCCTCATCATCCTAGCTTTTGGAATGTTGTATTTCTTGAATTTCCCCATGAACTAAAAGAATGAATATGCCTTTGTGTACATTGGGTCATAAGGTATAGGTTGGTTCTCATAAGACACATTTATTCCTTTATCCTTCAAGTGTCCTATAACCCTATCTTGGGGATCCCACTACCTTAGCTCATCTAATTATAAATTGAAATATGTCCTATGTCTATATGTTGCTTCAAAATTTTCCACTATTTGAATATGGTCCTCACAATAGTAATTTGTAGTTTTTGAAGATTCCTTTTTTCTTTATTCTATACAAACCATCTATTCCATGTAATATTTGATATGTTAACTCCTAATTTGCTAGCTTATTGGGAATATGGATGGGTAGCCTGAGGGGTTGGCCTTGAATTCATTAAATTTTGATGATGGTTAAATTTTTTTATTTCCATATGTCTCCCATGGACTCAATTGACTTTTTTATTAATGGGATGACTCTTGACATTGGATTCCTAGTGATGGCCTCAGTAAGGGTAGGATAGACACAACCACATATTAATTGGATGTGGTCCTTGTACTTATATATATGTAACTTGGAGTAATACTATGAGAGAGTTTGTGTCTTATTAGGTGACCATTCCCTAAGGTTGGGAATCTTAGTTGTGTAAACAAGGGCATCTAAAAGGTATGACATTATGTGGAATTGGTTCTTACTCTTTTACTTAATTATAGAAAACTGTCTACTCAAATAGGTGCTAATCACATCACCAAGAGGAATGGTGACTTGAAATCATGAAATAGACTAAGGGGACCCAAATTTTATCTACATATGTATTGGTTGAGTTCTTTCCTAATTTTTTCATCATTGTCATGATCATTCTTATTTTAGGTCTAAATTTACCAATGTGGATGTTATTATTAAAGTCAAAGAACACTTGGTTTCCAAAATATAGCCACAAGTAAAGTATGCTCTTCAAATCATTATCCTTGGCCCAATTATTGATGGTGGTCATTTATACTTGGGGCTTAGGAAATTTTTAATAATTTTTAAAAGCTATGGGAGAGATGTAAACAATCTTCTTGAAACTACATTGATGAAAAATCATGCCCTTATCTATTTTTCCATCCTTAAAAATAGGAGAAAGAATGTTTATACAATATAGTACCTTGGGTTTTGTTGAAACATAATAGAGACCCATAATATTAATGGAAACTATGTCTTAATAAAGCCTCCTTCTAGACACGTTCTTCTCCTCTTCTCTTGTGATGGGTTCCTAGTTCTTAATGGTCCAAAAAAATCTCCAAATATTCCCTTAAAACAGCTTTTTGGCTGCCATGGCTATGAATTTCTCTATATTGCTCACTAGTGGTTTATAGTTCAATTCTAGATCAAATTATCCTTAAACAAATGATAATCCAATCCTTCTTAGATTGATTATAATGATCATAGGGTCAAATTAGGGTTTCCATACTTGTTAGGGCTTTCCTAAATATTTTTATAGTGCTTTAATGGTGGCATCTATTTGAACTTATATGAGCTTAGTGACTTAGATTTTGTTTAGATATTTATATTTATATCTTTACTTTTTTGAGACCATAAGATATTTTAATCTGACTTGGCACTTATGTGGCACTATCTTGGTATCTCTATGGCTTAATACTCATTAATATTTAATATATGACCCTCATCTTACACCATTAGATCTTGTCTAGTCAGATCAACATGCTCTATTGGATATCAATCAAAAGGGTGGGATGCCATTGGCTACTGAATGTTTTTTCACTATAATTATGACACTTATCACCTTCTCATTCATCTAAGGGATCCATTTAAGCTTTAAGTTGACACGTACCATAGATCAAAATGTGTATGCTTAGTCACATACCATCAATTTTTAGGGACATGTTTGACCTTTTATTATCTATGGTAGACTTAAAATTTGGCATCTCCACATTGTTTCTAAGTTCCTTTGAATCATGAACATAGATATTACACCATTAGATCATCTTTGGTTGATCAATCATGCTCTGTCAAATCATATTTTGATATGTACCATTAAATCTTTGATAGTGTTTCTAAGATGTTGACACTTATCACCCATTCACTTATTTTTGGGATCCATTAAAGTATTAAATTTTCATTCATCATTAGATAAATCTTGCCCAAGTAAATGTGTATCATTTCTCCTATGGCTAATAAAATAAAGATAAGTTAGGCTTGAGGAATATAAGGAACTTAGGATATTATGTTTTAGACTAAGGTTTTATTTTCATGGATAAACAAGATAAAACCTTAGGATAATTTTTTTAGGCTAACTTTAAAACATTATAAAAGGGACAACACATTAGTTAGACTGTGTGAAGATAAAAGGAACAAAGGGGGCTGGGGACATAAAGAACCAAGTATGATTTTTAAGACTAAGGTTTGGTCATGTTGATAAACATGACTAAGCCTTAGGATAACAACTAAACTAAGTCTATGGTTTAATTTATTATTCCCATGCAAACTGATCTTACATAAATTTGAATTTAATTAAAAAATGGACCTAGGTTAAAATATTAGACTAGGGTTTGAACATGACTTAAAATATATTGAATTAATCTTTGAAAAACCAAAAGGTAGTAAAAAATCAATTTATCATTGAAGAAAAAAGCCCTAATCATGTTCATTTCTAGATGAAATTCTATTGAACCTGTAATACAAAAACATGATTAACAATCATTAGCAACATTATAAGGGGTAAAACCATGATCACTTAAAAACATATCAATTAATCTAAACAAGAAGTAGGTGTGGATGATATTAAAATAAAAAAAATGTGAAAACATGTTAGTGGTACTCTAACCAAGTGAATTTTTCATTTTAAGGTACAAATTTAAATAATTGAAACAAATTTTCCTATTTTTTAGAAATGGGGGGTATGTTGACCTCAACTCCATCGATCCTTAATCTCTCCCTTGGCCAAGGTGATTTACAAGATATTTTTGTGGTATGTAATGATGACAAAGACAAATCAGCTCTAGGATACACAACCTATCAATGCATCCAAAAGACTCCTCCATAAGACAAGATCCATATCTCATAAGAAATTATGAAAACCTAAGTTTTTTCCTAATGTAGAATGGTGGATAAGAAAATGTTTAATATCTCTTAATTATTCTTCTCTTATTTAAATAATGGTGAAATGATGTTTTATATATAGGTGGATTTAACCCTAATCCCTTCTAAAAAATTTAGTCGATAGGGTTGAACCAGTTGACCTAGCACAATTATGGATAATAATTCACTAGGTCATGGGCTAGGTTAGCTAAGAGATGAGCTATGACCTAATGAATTTCACCCAAAAATGTACAAGGTTGACCCAGTTGAACTATTATAATCAACTATTAAAATGGGTTTATGGTAAGGAAAAGAGGGATGGAAAGTAGGAAAAGATTGGGTGAGTGTGCAATAGAGAATAACAATCTTAGTGATAAGGTTTTTAGGAGATAAGTGTGTAGATAAAAAGTGACAAAAGGGACAATAATCTTGAGAAACATCAGTGGTATACCCACCCCTTTCTTGGTGCACCCCCTTAGGGTGTGTACTAAGATAGATTGAGACTCAATGGGTTCTTGTAATATAAAGAGCATGAGTAAGTGATAAAAGTTTGAAAATATTATGTGTATACAATATCCATCACAAGTCTCTCCTGATCATGATACATAGGCTTGAGTCTGAGATTTAGGCATATAAGGCTTAATTAGATCTTTTTCTCTCATAATCATCACTATTCACCTTTAATAACCTTAGAGAGTGATGTGAAACTACTTCATTCTCTTCGTAAAACCTCTTTGTCTTCATGAATGCTCTATTCAATGTCATTTTCCATGGTTTTTACTATGTTCATTGAAGTCCATGGGGAAAGTCTATATAATTAGGCCTATGAGTGATATATTGAGATTTAAGAGAGCATGGCCTCTAAAATGTCATTTTAACTATCTTATTAAGATTATTATATATTTTATCTCCATTTAGGTACCCACAAAGATCATTTTTTGACCTTATTCATATATAATTACATCAAAAAATGATGTTTTTATGATTGCACCTTGTCAAAAGACCATTTCACTATAGGCTATCTTAAGGAATCCATCCTTAAATATGGATGCATATTATTTATTTAAAGGTAAAAGGTGTATCATGTCTTATATATAAATTTAATAACCCTTAAATATGAATAATCTTAGTTACCAAACCAAAATGTACTTCTTAACTACTAGTACGCTAAAAAATCAACATAAGTAACTAGTTTGATATCACTAATATCTTATAAGAGTAATTTAACTAGTACATATATGATAAAATAAGTCTTATTTAACCCTAAAACCACTCCACCATTACCATTTTCCTTCATTTAATTCCAAAGTAAAGAAATAGAGATAAACTTGGACACTGTCTAGATGAATAGGACATAGTGACCCCCTTAGAATCTTAGCAATTATTAATAAATATGTGGAAATGAATCTAACAAAAAAAAAAAAAACAAATTAAGTTCATTATGTTCCATATCATTTCCCAATATATTTTAACCTGACGTACTCTCTTTTAGTCATACCAAGCAAAAATGATTGACCTTTGAACTGCTAAAAGCATCGATAGGAGAGATAAATAGGTTTTATTAATTTTATAACCTATAACTCCTTAAAATTAATGGGTTTTACGTTATAGAGGATGGATGAAGTATTTTATTTACTTTAAATTTATCTATCCCTTGGAACCTTGTGTGGATGCTTCAAAAGATCCCTTTTTAGTACTAAAATTGCCATAATCACTTAATAAAGTTGAATGAAAAGTTGCACAAGGTATTCATAGGACCTCAAAATGTTTGTATATATGTGATATTATGTGTCCCAACACTTTTCTTATGTTTTCCTACCATTACCTTGTAATATATTCTTAAAAATCCATAAAATAATCAAGAAATCATCATAAATGGGTTATGGTGTTATCAAAGAGTTTCACCAACCAATATTATCACTTGTAGAGAATATTCCATATAATCTATCAAGACAATTCAACCCTTTTTTTCACTTGGACCAATCATGAAACAAGTTCTAAAGTGACTAGATAAGCATAAATCTATGATGAACATAACCTTAAACATATCAAATCTACCTTAAAATATGCTAATAAAGGTTTCAAGTGACCACTCCAAGGACATTATAATGCCAACATAATGATAAACATGGTAGAAAAGCATGAGAAGAAACGTTTTCAAAATATAGGGGTGACAGTTTGATTTGGGAGGTCAAACTTGTCAACAATAATGATAATGTATACATATTTATTGGTGTATTTTTGAGTTGATAAATAATATCATACTCTTTAATATAATTGATTGACATCATGGAAGGTAGTTGGGGATGAGGAAGGATGTTTTGACTACCTCTCACCCTACCTCTTCATGTTGTGAAAACATGGACCTTAGAACCTAATATAAGTATAATATAAATAATAGGAGAGGGATGGTATCCATCACTATATTGAGGTATAGGGGAATTAATGAAATGAGTAATATGTATGAGTCATACATGTATTTTTATATCTAGCAATAACCATAAATATCTTAGGTTGAATATTTAAGATATTTGTGGTACAATGATGTAATTTTTTTCATGTAATTTAATCCTTAGTTTCATTATCAATAATTTGATTCTAATTAATTATATGATTGTGAAAGATGCTACATATTTTAGAACAAAAATATCTAATTATATCATCATAAATTAAATAAGAAAATATTAAATATGTAAATCCATTAATGCCATGATTTAATTTGATAAAGAGAATTCAAAACTCATGTATATAAATTAGAGATAAATAAATAAATGTAAATCCCTGGGATAAATAGAAGGAAACCATAAGGAATAAAGGGTTTATTATGCTCAAGACAAGGATCAAGTTCACCAATATGTTTTATCTATTTTTGGATTAATGTAACCCTAATATGATAAAAATAATGATAAATTAGATGGATTAAGATGTAAAATAAATAAATAAATATGAGTGTAACTAAAAAAACATAGTAGCTTATAATTTATATAAAACACTAGAAGAATAAATTATCTATATTTTTTCAGGTGTGTGTACATTTGCAACAATGTATAGTCATTAATTGAAGTTTTTAATGAGCATGTGAATGATTTTATCTAAAAAAAATGAGTTTTCATGAGCGTCAAAAAATTCATGCTTCCTAGATGCCTAAAGAGTGTGAAACTATGTGTTATGGTGCATAAATATCTTTCATGCTTACATTGATATATGATAGTTCCGATTGATGCACCTACATCTACTAAGGCCTCTTGAATATGAAAAAGTATTTGATCTCATGTGATATCTTTATTAACATTATCCTTGATTAAAACCCTATATATGAAATATAATAATAAATTAAAATAGGTAAAATAGGTGAAAGTGAAGGGTTGAGATGACCCAAGACACCACTTATGGATAATTAATGCCTACACATCCAATACTCTGAAGAACAAAGTGAAATTAAATGTTGGTTTCCCCCTAGTTGAGCATGTGTAATCCTGTGTAATATTGGCATGTAGTGAAATACTATGTATATCTTTCAAAACTTAATGACTTATGATTTAAAATAACATGGATATTTATAAATAGATCAATTATTTCTCCTTTGAGAGCTACAATATTTGGAAAGTTTGGGAAAGCTCCTCTCAATATATACAATGATTTATAGTGATACATAAGGTTATAGATATCAGTAGGATTAGGCTTGATATGTTTTTATAGATTTCTCTTTGAATGATTTAATTTTAAATGACATGTGAAATGTATGAGCTATCCCATATGAATAATTTAATATTTTTTAAAATAGTCATTAAAGTGTGCATGGATAAAACCTTAGTAGACAAGTATCTAGTGGGAAAATTGTCTGAGGAAGTGCAAACTTGTCCAAATAATAGGAAAATGATATGAGAGTAAGAGATAGTTTATTAATGATATTTTACTATTCAGGCATGTAAAATGTAAATCATGTGTAACAATAACATTTTTTTGCAAGGTTGAGCCCATATATGGATGAATGTATAAGGAGTAATGTCAATAAGAGTCATATGCATGTGCATAAGTCAATTATGTTTTATATTGGTAAAAATACACTCTATCAAGTGTCTAATACCAAATTTCATGTTTAAAATACCATGGACCATCTTGCATATTTCCTTGTTAAATATCACCTAAACACCCTTATCATTCATATTTATTACATGAAATATGTTTTTATCCAAATAAAAAATGTGTAAAACACCAGGGAGGGTCTTAACCCTTTTGTATTTGAACATCAAATTGAATCTCCCTTAACCAATGATATCATAGTTTGAGTTGTCTCATAAAAATACACCACTTATCTTTTCATATTGAAAAAATCACTTACTATGGTGAATCATATGAAATGAGGCACTTTAGTAAATAAACCATGCATCATGACATGAATATATTGCAAATAATAACCCCCCTGAGACTTTACTATAGGAATTAATTTTTGAAAAATGGGAATTTTTAGATGAATTACCCTTTTCATCATTTTTGGTTCCACAATATTTCTTAAAATTCCCTATTTTAAAATAGTTCCAACATTTCCTATTATATTTTATTGTAATTTTATATTTACTTCTCAACTTTGATTGTCTTGAACTCTTTTTATTTCTCACTTGAGAGTGACCTATCACAAACAATGATTCTTTCATTGTGAAATCCTCAATGTATTTTCACCTCATTTCTTCTATTAATAAGTCTTATATTACATCCCCAACTTTTAATTTTAATGTAGTATTATCTATTTACATAACTGAATTATCCCAAGGGTTAGATAAATAATAAATAAGATTAATGCACTTTTCTATATGTATTTTAATTTCAGTAGAAAATAACTCGGCTACCAAAATATATAAGACATTCTAATGGTCTGACATAGAGTCATTATAATTCATTCTAAATTAATACACTATTTTACATAAAGAGTGTAAACACAATAATTTTCAATTTTATCATTTGAAAACACTTTTTCTTGTAGCAACTTATCGATAATGTCAACGAGTGTATGCATTAAAGGGTGTAATGGGAAAGGGGTGGGTAACCTTGTGATGTTTTGAGAGAGATATTTCTATCTATTTTATGATCATATCATTCCTATCATCAGCCAAACATTGTAAGATTGTCTTACCATTCACCTCCTTCTATGCTATCCTTATGTAGTTGTGTTAGATCACATATATCCTTAGACATTGAAAAGGATGAAATTTTTTGTTTAGTGAATTTCACATTGATGTAATGTATTATCTAGCTTGATGCATTTATAATGTAATTTTTTAAAATAACTATTGTATCAACTTGGTCGATATAGTTATGTGTTAGCTAGCATATTTTGATTATATTGGTGTGGCCAATACCATCGACTTAGTGTTTAAGATTATTCTTGGGTATTTTATTAATATGTAGGGGTAATATTTAATTAAAACATGAGATAAACACTATTTTATATCTAATATCATTCACACTTATATCCTAAATCACATTTGGAGGAGTTAAAGATATAGTCTTATCTTAAAGAAGCTTTTATTTTAGAAGTCTGAGAAGATCTTCCTATAATAATTAATAAAAATGCAAAAAATAACATGAATTAACACCATGAATTAATAGATTTATATAATTATCAAAACACATAAAAATATTAAATTGATCATATTCCACTTCGAGGGGGAAACCTCCTTTGAGCAAGCTCAGTATAATAAATTAATGGATGCCTTCCTTTACCTCAACACTTAATTATATATTGAGTATAATATAAGTAACTATTACTTCCCCTAAATGTTAGATAAAATAAAATGCTCATGGGATAACTTACAAAGCATATGCATCATAAAAAATAAATAAAATGGGTATAATAAGTTCCTAACATCCCCTACTTCTTAGAAATAGTTGTGTCCTCAAATCTTCAGATGTGGTAATTGATGTTGAATCTAAAATAGTGGTTCCCATGTTTCATCCTCTAGGTTCATTCCATTCCACTAAATTAAAACCTCTATGATGGATTAGGAGAGATGTTGGAATGTGTGCCTATCTAGTTTTGCCTCTAGCTCAAGAAGGATGGACCCATCATTATAAAGTTATAGTAAAATAGTTTGTACTCTAATGTTTGTGCCAAGAACTTTCTTCAGACAAGAGACATGAAATACTAGTTGAACTCAAGAATAAGGTGGTAGATCTAACTTATAAAAAATTGATCCAATATTCTAGAGAACCTTATGGGCCCCATAGAACTTAAGATCCATCTTATGATGCCCTTTGTGTTTTATGTAGGATTTTTTATAGGGATACATGTGAAGAAAAATCATATCACCTACTTAAAAAGTATTCTTAAAACAATGTTGATCAGCCTATTATTTTATACGATTGTGTCATATGAAGATTCTCCAATAGGGTTTTAAGGATCTAATCTTAGGTGTAGAGAATCATGTTGACTACTTTAAATGATGAACTAATGGGGTGTATGGTAGGAAAAATGGTGGTGATTAACCATAGATTACTTCATATAGATTCATTTTCATTAAAGTGTGGTAGGAGGTATTGTACCACCATTTAGTGAGGGGGACCCACTTGACCCATTGATCTTGTTGTTCTGAGGTGAAGCAACAAAGAAAATTTTGCAAGCATTTGTTGACAATTTTAGTCTACTCATCCATTTAGGGATGATACCTAGAACTCATCTTCAGTTGGGTACTAGTGTGGTGAAATCATTTTGTCCAAAAATGGCTAGTGAAAGTTGTACCACAATATGAGACAATGGATGAAGGAATGCCATGAAGATGGAAAATTTTGTCCAAGAAAATTTGTGTGACCATGGAGGTGGTATAAGGATGGCTGAGGGCACAAAAATGACTATATTTGGAGAAGTGATAAACCACAACCAAGATCATTATTTTCCCTTCAAATTTAGGGAGCCTCTCAATGAAATCCATAAAAATATTGGTCTAAATCTTTGTAGGGATGAACAAGGGTGTGAGTAACCCAAGGATGATTGTTGTTTCACCCCTGTTGTATTGATAGATATCACATTCAACCACCATCTATTGAATTACCTTTTTAATCCCCTTTTAAAATAAGTTATGTCAAGCCCACTCATAAGTTTTAAGGAACCATGAGTGCCCTATTGATGGATAAGCATAGATTTTATATAATATAGCTTCCTAAAGATCTGTGCTCTGGGGAAGCACCAAATAATCCTTGTTTCACAAAGAAGCACCATCCAAAGAATAATTTTATACAATAGAAGGGTTCATGGAAAAATATTGAATGATTTGAGATAATGAAGAGTAATTAACATAACCATATTTTATAGTGTCCAACCAATTTGGAATGGACATAGAAACAAATGGAAGGGAGGCTTAGTCCATAAATGTGTGAGATAGAGCATCAGCCACAATATTGTCCTTACCCTTATTTTAAGTGATCTCATAGTCATAACCCATGAGTTTCCTGATCAATTTCTATTGTGAATGGGTGGAGACCCATTTTTCTAGGAAATATTTTAGACTCTGGTGATCAATTTTGATGCAAAAATGATTCCATGGTAGGTATGATTGACACTTCTTTACTAAATGTAAAATAGCCATCATTTCCTTCTCATAAGTAGGGAGTAATAAATTCTTACTAGAAAGGGATTTATTGGTGAATGTAATGGGGCATCCTTATTAGAGGAGAACAAAACCAAGTCCATTTCCACATGCATCACTCTCTATAGTGAATGTCTTGAAAAAATATGGAATAGCTAGAAAAGGTGTAGAACACATAGCTTGTTTTAATTTTGAAAATGTACACTTAGAAGTTTATGTCCATGTAAAAGCATCATTTTTAAACATAGCTATCAATAGAGATATAATATTCTCATAATACTTAACAAACTTTCAATAGTATCTAGTAAATCCTAAAAACCATAGAGGCTCTTGAGTGTTTGAGGATGAGGCCAATTTTTCATGGTAGCTAATTTTTTAGGATTTACTTAAATCCCTTGGGATGAAATAATATTCCTAAGATACTCCACTTCATCCTAGCCAAAAGCACATTTTTAATATTATGCACAAAGATGATGGTCAAAGAGAAGTTTTAGTGTAATCTCTAGATGTTGGATATGCTTAGAACATGTTTTACTATAGATGAGGATATCATCAAAGAAGACCAAAATGAATTTACATAGGTAGGGATAGAATATTTTATTCATCAGTGCCTAAAATGTTGAAGAATAATTAGTGAGGCCAAAAGGCATGACCAAAAAATCATAGTGGCCATCGTGAATTCAAAAAAATGTCTTAGGGATATCATCCTCATGAAGCCATATCTAGTGACATCCAGAGCTGAGATCCAACTTGGATAAAAAATGAGTGCCATGAAACTCATCAAGAAGCTCATCAATAATAGGGATTGGGAACTTATACTTGATTTTGATATGATTAAGTGCATTGAATTCAATACAGAGGCACCATGACACATATTTTTTCTAAACAAGGAGAATTGGGGAAGAATATGGGCTGCTACAGGGTTAAATATTGCCTTGCTTTAGTAAATCTTGAATGAGCATTTAAATATTAATCTTTTACTAAAATGGGTAATAGTAGGGATGGATGTTGGGAGGAATAATTCCAAGAAGGAGATGAATATGATGGTCTTGTGGCCATGAAGGTGGAAATCCCATGGGTTGTGTAAAGACACCTACATGCTTATGTAGAATGGTTTATAGATTATAATGAGTAGTGGAGACTATTGATGGTTGTACTTGAATAGAGTGGAGATGGGTAATGATGCCATGTGAATTCTTATTTAGAAGATTTTCCATGAAATGTGAACTTATGATGTTGAGAGACCCTAGTTGTAAGCATTTTAATGTGTGTTTTTGACCATTGTCTAAACTTTTTATCTAAAGTTTATCAAAATCCCATAAGATGGGTCCAAGTGTGCATAACCATTGGGCTCCCAAAACAACATCACATCCACCTAAAGGTAATGCAAACACGTCAAAGTGTAAGTTATAATATCCAATGTAGATATGCACATTGTGATACTTCCCTTTCTAAGGTAAGGTACCCCCATCCACAATTATGATTTGAAATTTAGGGTGAGGATAGACAAACCAATAAGCCTATTTGTTGATTCAAGGGTCAATGAAGTTATGAGTGCTACCAGAATCAATGAGTATTGTGAGAGGGAATTTCTTGAATTAACCCCTAACTTACATGGTTTGTGGGGTGGTGACTCTTGTGAAGGCATGGAGAGATATCTCTAGTTGATCTTCCTATGAAGCAAGTTCCATAATCAATTGAGCTTCTTCTGAATCATCTGTTATATCCTAAACATCTTCCCAATATTTAGTTTTGGGGGAAGAGTCTAAATCTAATAGGTAGAGATTTTGCTCAACACGTTGATGTCCTAAGTGAATTTATAATCATAGTTGTAACATAGTCCTTTTTGTTTATGGGCTTGCATCTCCACTTTAGTCAAATGCCTGATAGGAATGGTTCTAGGGTCTGGCATTGTTTGAGATCATTATGGAGCTATATTTTTGAATAGAGAAAAATTGTATTTGAATCTCTACTAAGATGTGATCTTATTCTCTACCAACTTAGCCAACCCTAAGGCTTCCATCATCATGTTGGTATAGAATATTTTGACCTCAGATTGAATTAAATCCTTTAGTCTACAAATAAAGCAATTCCTGAAGAATTAATTAGATAATCCCTCTACTTGATTTCCTATCTTTTCAAATTTTGTTTGATATTTTCTTAGGGTTCCTATTTGGAAAAATATAGTGTGTGCTATAGTGAAGTCAACAAAAGTACTAGGGCCAAATTGATACAAAATGATGGTACAAAAATTATTCTATATGGGCTTGTCATGAGCCTTGGTATACCAATGATACCATTGAAAGGCTCCATATTCCAAGTGAATGGTTGTAAGTGGGACCTTGTTGGCATAAAAAGTATTATGTAGACTAAAAGATTGTTCTACCTAATAGATCCATCTAATTAGATATGCATCATTGAATCAAGGAAAATTAAGATTTGGCCCATGAAAAGTGCTAGAAAAAGAAAACCTAGTGTCTAAAAAGGACTCTAGATGATATCTTTTGTTCTTGGTGGTATGTTTAAGACTGAGGTTGAGATTTTTTTCATCAAGATCTTTGATGTCAGTCTTGAGGGTAGCAATTTCATCCTCCATGTTTTTTAATCTTGTTTGGGTTACTACCATGACTAGAATATGATTTTTTTTGGAAATGGGTAGGAAAACTAGAGTTAAGACATGTTTAGTAAAGGAATTTTTTAATTTGGGATAAATCAGAAGGGGTAAATGTACTTTTACTAATTTTTGACATAGGGGATGTATGATTGATGAAAGTGAGGGAACTTTAGGAGTGAAAATGGAAAAACTAGAAAATTTATTAAAGAGGGGTAAAGGAGTAGAAAAGGGAGATGAACACTGTGGAAAAATATCAAGGCAAATGGTAAAAAACAAAAGAAGCTATGGAAAAACTTGAAGAAAGGGAAAATTGCAATTTGTGGGAATTAGGAGTGGAATTGGGATATAGGACCTGAATGAAGAAAATGTGGGGAACGGAATTGTAGGTGTCTAGATAAAGTTTGAGGATCAATGGGGATACAAAGGAAAAGATATGATAAAAATACAATTTTTTTTTTCTTGATCTCTTATTTTCTATCTAGTGGTAAGTCCTCTGAGATTCTAATGATACTCTATGAATGGTTTATAGATTATAGTTATTTTCAAAGATATACCTACAAATCCTCTGATAGTTTGTAAATACTTTACTGATTGATTTTTTGAGTCTACTAGAAATATTTTTAAACTGATAGAAATGGGCCCCAAGTTTCAATGGTTGCATAAGGGTTTAAAGATATCACTCTGAGCACCAATGCCATCTAAGCGAGTATCGCTCTCCAAAAAATTTCTATCCATGGATTTATCTCTCATCGATAGCTCTTGGTTTTCCTCATGGATGGGAAATATTCAATCGATAAGGGGTGATTGTCCATTTTGATGGCAGATCCTCTTAGTAGGACAACTACTTTGGGGTTCCTATGGTACTCCTCATGATATATTTTAGGGATTTCACCTAAGCACTTCCCATAGTTATGTGGTTAGGTTTTTACCCTAATCCAAAATAAATTATAGATAATTACTTAAATTAGTTATGTAGTAGAATAGAGTTAAGATTTTTTGAAAAATTACTAAAATGATGTATGTAATAGAATAAAGTTAAGACTTTTTGAAGGAAAAAATTGTGGCCCTAAAAAGTGCTCCAATACCAAATTATAGAATCCTCCTATAAAAATTAATAAAAATACATGAAATAACAAGAATTAACATCATAAATTAATAGATTTAGATAATTATCAAAACACTTGAAAATATTGAATTGATTGTAGGCCACATTGAGGGGGCAACCTCCTTTGAGCAAGCTCAATTTAATAAATTCATGAATGCCTTTCTTGGCCTCAACACTTGATTATATACTAAGTCTAATATAAGAAAATACTACTTCCCATAAATGTGGGATAAAATATAATGTTCATGGGATGACTTACAAAACATATGCATCCATAGCGACTATTACAATAACAAAAAAAAGAGAAGGGGTATCACGTGTTCCTAACAAAGTCTTCAAGATTCACTAGGAGAAAATTTGTTTGTATAGAACACTTTTTCCACTATTTTAAGTATTAAAATTCACAAAATATCATGCCAATCTACATTTGAGTCAAGTGGGAGATTGAGGCTAGATCAGTCCACCTCAAGATAAGTATTTCTAACCCTGTACTCTTTTATTTTATTTACTTAGTAGATAGATTTTAAGTGTTTCTTAGTGAATGAATTTGTGTGTATCTTTGTAGCTAATGTTGGTGTGGCTATATGATTACTTAGAATTTTAATATTTTATTTTAGGTTGCCTAGACCCCTATTTTTTGACCATGGCACCTTACCAATTATAACTATTCTAACGCTCTCCCCTTTGGTTAGTATAATTTAGTATCACACTTAAAACCATTTATTTTAATTGAATAACTACCTACTTTTATTATTGGTAATATTATAATTTTATATAGGTATAACTAGAGGTATTCCCTTATGCCATAGGCTTAGGATTTATATCCTTTCATATTAGTATTTGAGACATAGGAAACCATCTACTACATCTATGTATGTCATTGGTCATTACCCAAATTAACTAAGTATCATGAGATCTATTTGATCATCCTTATCTGAGTCTAATTCTATTGACATAGGATGCTTTAAGTTAATCCTAATCTATGTATACAAAGAGTTTGTTCACTTGAGACTATGTTTGATATAAAGTCTACAACTTTTCCCATAGTTCCTAAAAAGTTTTATCTATTAATACATTTAGAAATATTAAATTTGATATTATTGTTATTGTTATTATTATCATCATCATCATCATCATCATCATCATCATCACCATTATCATCATCATCATCATAATATTATACCTTCATATCATAGGTTGAGTTTGTGATATAATAAGTCAATGATCTCTATCCATAAGAAGATCTTCCATTTTGAGCATCCAAAATTTCAAAATATTGATCATTAATTTTTTTATATCTATCTTTGTGCTTCATTTCATTTTCATTCAAATAAATATTATCACATGTATATATCCCACTTAATAAATATTTTATCATAGTTAAAAGAAACCATAACTCCACAAAAAGTTAAAACATAGTTTTGGTAATGAATGTATAGAAATAGGTGATAAAATACTACAAGATAAGTAATACTAAGAAAATATTTAAGATAAAAAATTAATATGAAAATGGCATATAAAGATTAAAAAATATGAAATATTTCACTTGAGAAAACCAAAGTGACTAAGTATCATGGGCTTCATTTGACCATTATTTTCTAAATTTGAGTTTACTAAGATATGATGGTTGTAGGTTAATCCTATCACATGCCTACATTCTATTAGACCTAACATAAATATTAATTTTCACATATTTGGATTACCTTCACATTTCAATTTTTCATTTCTTATATATATATATATTCATCATCTTCCTTTTTGTAACTTAGTTTTTTTTTGTCAATTGAATGTATCTTTTACAGCCTAATTGTATTTATGAACTTGATACCTTTATATGTAAGCTTATGAATGGTATTACCCAAGATAATTTCATTTTGTGTGTTTCCATACTATATCAACCAATTTTAAATAACTATATGTATTTTCTAATTATATCATATAGGATAATGTAGTTCATTTTTATCAACCATCACTAGCATTGATTTTCATTCCAAATTGTATCAACTAACAAGATATATTTTTTTGTTTCAATTGACTACATCTGTTAGGACAATATAGTCTATTTTTATATTGGTCTATATTGTATGTTTTCACTAAATAACCAAATAATCTCACCATGATTTCATCATTTAAGCTTCCAATTAGTCAAGAAAAATACATAATCAAATATTTAGATATGAACATCACTTATATCATTGTTTTAGATGGAAGTATTGAACTACTTCCCCAAAGTCTTGACACTTATACCATGGCCAAATATTCCTTAGTGGATCCTCCCAGTCCTAGACTAATTTTTTAATCATTCAACCTAAATTTTGTGTCATTAATGTGAACATAATGTAACATGGTAAAGGTCACTCACACTAGTCCTCCTCTAGCCAAAAATTACAACACTTCAAACTAAAATACACTTATACATACAACATAAGAAATTGTAAAAATGGTCCAAAAAATGACCTTTGTAGAAACTTTTATTAGAAATCAAATGATCCAAATGCAAAATCACATCAAAATATCTAGTCAACCTCCTAAAGCTATCATGACTCAACCAAACCATCTTACATTGTCTCTCATGGATATGGATCCTCATGATATTATTCAAATTTATGATGATACTTATACTGAGAGTGAATATGGTCCTCACATTGATTAATATCCTAATGATATCACATTTGACACTTCTAAACTTGGTGAAGATCAACATTATGATCTGCCTTGCACTTATATTTATTACCTATCATGATAACAAATCTTCCCATAAATGATCTATCTTATGATTTTTCCATATTTATTACTCCTAAATATAAATAAAGTAATAATGAGCATGGTTAATTTGATGTCTATCCACCCTCTACTATACCCTTGGAAGGTTAAAAGGATGAGTCCTCAAACCTCCAGTCACATTAAACCAACTTTATATAACTCATTAGCTTATGAGAAAAACCTATTTCAAATGCTTAACAACTTATGCATAATAGGTGATTATATTATTAGGATTGCATACATCTTCATAGATATATTAATTCTCTGTATCTAGTAAAATCACTTATGTTAGATTGTATCAACCAACCTTATGTTGTTTAGTTTTAGACACTTCTATTCAACTACATTAACCATGATATCTAATGTGTTAATATAATTATTTTTCATTTAGACTATTATATCAGCCATGACACAAAATATCATGATATAATTATTTCACCTATATACAACTACATCATCCATGACACAAAATGTGTCAATATAATTATTTTTCATCTAAACAACTACATCAATGATGACCTAAAATATGTCAATACAATCATTTTTCATTTAGACAATTATATTGGCCATGACACAGAAAGTGTTGATAGATTTATTTTACCTAAAAATAACTAAATTATCCTTGACACATAATGTGATGATATAGTTATTTTTCAACTAGGAAACTACATTAGCCATGACATAATATCTATTGATACAATTCTTTTTCATCTAGCCAACTGAATTGGCCATCACCTAAAATGTGCCAATACAATTTAATTTATTTAATTATAATGCTTTGACTTGGTTAATATAGTATATTTCAGTCATATCTCACTAGAAACTTCTATTTCATTAGATTGAATTAAATTGGTCTATACAATCCATTTCAGTCATATATTATTATCAAACCTTATGAACCTAACCAATGTAATCTAGTTTAGTCTTACTTCACAAAAAAATGTTAACTCAAAATATATAATTCATTTGAATATTTTTTTATCATACTTTATCGACTTGGATAATAAAGAAAATTTTAATCATATTCATAGAGATTGTATTGGATTGGATGATACCATTCATCACAATTTTCTCACCTCCCAATGATCTTGATATTGAAAAAGATACCACACTTCCTACCATAAAACCCATTCATGCATATGTTGACATCACTAATAAAATATTTGATCTTAAGGTCAACTCCTATTCACTTCTATTCCATATATTGGGTCATATTGTGATGTCAATCTTCTTATTGTCACACATGTTGGGGAATGTTGTGTTGACCATTATTGTCTTACTATACATCTTGGGGCACGTTATTCAACCCATATTTAAGACTTTTGGACATCTTGTGATGCTTATCCTTGATTTTATTCATATTTTTTAGGAATATTATGATGCTCATCATCATTACCTTGGATTATTAATATATAATAATTACCATGTGGTATACATTAGAAACCTTTCAATTATTATAGACAAAAAATTCAACTTCAATTAACATTATGAGACACATACACTCATATTTCCCATTATGAGATAATTATTTACTTTTCCCCTCCTTTGGGATGACTACTACTTTCATTAGTGCTTGTGCGATATCACTTTTAGGTTAATATGGCTTCCCTAGTGACATGGTTATCATAGCTTAACATCTTCATTTCCTATTTGTTTTCCTCCATCCTTGGGAACATTTATTAGCATATTCCTCATTATATCACTTTTATTACATGAATGGATCTTCCATGATCCCCATTTATCCACTCTTTAGTTTCAATTTAGGCATATGTAGGTAAATTTTGAGCTTACACAACACACTTACATGCTAAGAAAATCTAGGTGTCTTTAGGCACCGTGGATTTTAGCTTTTCCATTATAGTGGCCAAGAATAAGATATATTGTGTTAGATACCTATTTCATTCATTTTTTTCCTAAATCTATATGGAATATCAAAAATAAATAAAAACCAAAAATGTTAAAATCCATATCATAAGAAAATAAAAATGTTAAAAGGAAAATAATATCTTAAAATTCAAATCACACCAAAATACATGATATTATTTGGCACATATACTATATTAAAGCTCAAAATACACAATTGGCCTCATGATATAGTTTAGGTCCATTGGGGTGTGGTAGGCCTATCAACTAGGGTAGGAGTTCTCTTATATATTACACCATTATATATTCATATATTCTAGTGTCACTATCTTCTCACATAAGTAACCAATATTCATAGTATATAAATGAATCTATAAGTAACCCTAAGGAGTGGGGAACACATTGTGGGAAAATAAGAACATTTTAATTTTCATGCATATATCCTTCATGATATGATCTATGTAGTTTATTTTTTAGTTGAAGATTTTTATTAATTAGTCCAAGTGACCTAGGTTCTTGATGTTAATAGTTCTTATCATTACCCACTTGTAGAGTGTGTCTCATTTATATTAAGTAATCCCACAATAATCGTGTGGTTCCTCACATTCATTTCTTAAATCATATCATCCCCAATATCCCCTTGATGGATAATAATTTTAGCTAATCACATCCTTGATCACATTTTTCTACTTACACACTTGGTTTTTAGTTTTTGAGTTACATTTTAAGAACTTAGATAGGACAATGTCATTCCTTGAAAACACCTTCCATCATAGGTTTCCAAAGCACCTCATTCCCATAATAATCATGTATTTAGGTGGTTGTGATTTATACATCACATTTTAAATAAAATAATAAGTTTGGATTTTCATTCCTTATAGATTTAATTTCTAATTTTATCGATCATTTTATTTTTTTATTTTTTTAAACTTAACTTATCTTACATATAAAAATTTTCATGCTTACATGGGTTTCCTTATATTTGACTTGACATGACTGTCTTACTTTTTGAATCACATTTTAATTTTTAGTAATTTATGTTTTCTTCATGTCTAATTTGACATAATCATCTCACATGACATCACACTCCATTTACTTACATATCTTTGTTTGATTTTTCTTACATTGATTTTCTATTTACTTACATATCTTTGCTCAATTTTTCTTACATTGATATTCCTTTTACTTATGTATCCTTGTTTGATTTTTATTAAATTGATATTATATCTACTTAAATATTATTTTTATTACATTAATATTCTATTTACTTACATATATTTGTTTAATTTTTATCACATTGATATTTAATTAACTTACATATCTTTGTTTGATATTTCACTTGATAATAATGTTTTACATGATTTAAATGGTTCTACGTTCATTTTTCATTACATGCTCAATATTTTGGTTCTAACCTAGAATTTTTCATCCTTACTTACCAATTTTACAATTAATTTAATCAATTTTAAGAGATATTAATTTATAATTTAAACATCTTACATATACACACCTTGCTTCTATTTTTAGCCTTATATACCTAGGGTTATTAAATTTATTTAAGTGACATCCATGATCAAGACTATGATTTTTACATTCAGTCATTTAGAAGAAAGCTATGTCAAGGTATGTATATGGTACTTTTAGTTATTCAAATATCTAATTTTAGTTTTTGTAATGTTATGTTATTTCTTGAAGCACCATCGCATGTTAAACTATTGTCACATATGAGGACCTTTACGTTGGGAATATGTATACACAAAATATTTTACAATTTTATCATTTACTGATGCTTTCTATTCTAATGACTTATTGAGCACCAATCTCACTCAATGCACACCTTACAGGGTGCACTAGGAAAGGGGTGGGAAAGATTATGGTGATTTATCAGAGATGTTTCTATCTATGCCATGATCATATGATTTTTATCATAATCCCATCTTCTTCAAGTTATCTTACCATTTTCCTCCTTCCATCCTATCCTCATGTAGTCATGTTAGTTTTAATATATCCTATGTAAATGGCTAGTGTGATACCATATGTTTAGGAAATCTTTACGTCATGTACTATATCAACTAACTCAATGTAAATTTTAGATTATTTTTTTACATATGTATTATATCAAACTAAACAATACCATTATGTATTAGTTGATAAATTTTGACTGTATCAACCTAGCTAATACCATTAGCATAGTGTTTAATATTTTTTTTTGGTATTGGATCAATATATATAGGTCCATATTTTATTCTAAACATATGATATTCATTATATTTTATCTTCTTTCACTTGATATTTTTCCCTAAATCACATTTGGAGGAACTAGAGGTGAAACCTTATCTTGAATATACTTGTCTTGTGGAAGTCATGAATATTCATTAGGAGGAACTTTATTATTATAGAAAATATTAGCCACCCATTAAATATTCAAAACCACAACATATATTTCAAATATAAATTTTATCCAAGGGGGATATTGAGGCTTGAAGGTTCCATCGAAGGTAAATATTTCTAATCGTATACTTTATCCTTTTATTTACTTAGTAGATATATATTTATTATTGCTTAGTGAATGAAAGTGTGTATCCTTATTTAAGTTCTCTCTACTCCTAATAATTATGTGCCTATAGGATTAATTATACTTTCCATATTCCATTTTAGGTTTCCTAAACCCCCATTTATTTACCATAGCAGCTTACCAATTATAACCATGTTAACCCTTGCCACCTTACTTTACTTTACTTACACACTTAAAACCATTTATTTTACTTGTATAAATACTTAAATTTATTATTTTAAATAATTAAATTTCATAGAGGTATATCTATAGATATTTACTTATGTTATATTCTTAGTATTTAGACCTTCTCCTCATGGTATTTGTGACATATAGGCAACCATCTACTAGATCTACATATTTCATTGGTCATTACCTTATTTAATTAAAAATCAAAAACTCTATTTTATCATCCTTATTTGAGTCTAATTATACTTATATATGATAGTTTATGGGTAATACTAGCCCATGCATACAAAAATATTATTATCTTGAGACTATGTTTGATACAAACTCTACATTTTTTCCCATAGTCCTAAATATTTTCTCTATAAATATGTTTTTTATTTAATTAGGCAAAATCCAAGTCTATAGGGAATTGAAATCACCAAAGTATAGTAAAAAAAATTTAACATGCCATAAATAAGTTTGAGGAGAAAAAAAGTAAAAAAAGTTACAATACTAGAACAAGAGCAAAAAATAAGAAATCATAAAAAATTTAGGAGGAAACTACCTCCTAATGTTCTTTAGAATATTCAAGGTCATTTGTTGGAATGATTTATTTTTCCTTACAAACCTTTGACTAAGTGTGATTCTTAAGGCCTTTAGCATCTTCAATAGGGAAGATCATATGGGGATGATTTTTTTCCTTTAACCTGCATGTGGGAATTCTTAGGGGGGACCCCCTTGGGGGAGTCCTAAGGGGGGGATATTAAAACCTTTGGTGATTGAAAGGTAGCAGACTAAGTGGGATAGGTAGACTGGACAAAATCTTGAATTATGGATTCAGACTATCTATGTAATGAGTTCCAATCTTGAATGAATTTGGTAAGACCCATCGCTACTTATTGAACCTTAGAATTAAATTTTTTTGGCTATAATTTGTTCCTTTATATCTCATCAGTCACAATGTATTTCCATTTAGAGGTTGTCTTCACTAGGGTATCGAGTTAGAGGGAGATAGGTTTCAGTTTGGGGATAAATAGATTAAGGGGGAGGTCATTATGGGGACTTTGACAGGTTATCCTAGGGGGCACGATTAGAGGGATGGTGGGATCCCTTAGTGGGATATTCTACTAGGGAGTGGTCCCTAGAAAAGGAACCCTTGGGGAGAACATCTCAACCATAAAGGGATTATCCATGCATGTTTAGAATGAGAATCAAGCCTTGGTGAAATATGGGATTGGTGTCATTAACTTGGTGTAATAGTATGATAACCTCAAGGTACTCTATAAAAAATTAGGGTAGACTAATT
Source organism: Torreya grandis (assembly GCA_037957365.1). Lineage (NCBI taxonomy): Eukaryota > Viridiplantae > Streptophyta > Pinopsida > Cupressales > Taxaceae > Torreya > Torreya grandis. Next base: position 1,152,538 of record JARHVA010002160.1, on the reverse strand, counting down.
TTGTATCTAACAAAATGATGAAGTAGAAAAAATGGTGGGAAAATATACAAGTATATTTACCTTCTAGCATCATATAATACATTATCTAAAGGAAAATTTTAGTCCATTAACATGGTAGATCAGCCCATGGAAAGCCTCTTTTATCCATCTACACAAAGTCATTTTTCTTGAAAAAAATTATAATGACTCTTATTTTTTATATTGATCTTTGAATGCCTTAGTGCTTGCACATGACATTACAGTTGATTCTTTGATGAAATCCTACAAAATGTTGATTGTAATAAATGTTGATAGTGATGGGTGGATTGGAATAATTTTTTCTTGTAAAACATGATAATATTTTATGAAATATAGTTTCAAACAAAAACTTAGGCATAAAAAACTTCCCAAGGCTCAAATATAAATTTTCTACATAGAACTAAAATGACATATCTAACTAACTAAGCTCGTAAGTTGTGTGCACCAACATGTTACATAAGAGAAACTATGAATGTATGCAAAAGATAAGAAAAGATTCTATAAAACTAATTCATGTAAAATAAGGAGTCATGCAAATAATGCAAGATACTTATTTTTTCACTTGGTATTTTTTGGGTTTATGTAAGATAGCAAGTAAACTTAGATTTTCCTACATCGCATATGATGTATATTGACCCATGGGAGGATTAGATATATAAATGAATTATAATTAGTTGACATCATTTGAATAGTTTGAGAGAATCTTCATGGAGGTAAAATTTTTTATTTTACTACTTAAATTTAATTATTTCATATAATTAGATTGTAAACTTTAATTTTACTATAAATCCATGTCTTGCATGCCTCATATTTATACAATGAGTAGCATGAGAGGCATAAAAACCTCTCATGTTCATACTCATACTTAATGTGCATTGAGATCATATGATGGATCCTCATCTAAACCTGAAGATATTCTCCCTAAATTATTGATAGGGGTGTGAATATCTAGTTTCAAACTTGATGAGTGCATATATTGAGTATCTGGATCACAAATTAAAGTTAGGTTAAATGTAAATGATAATATTAAAATATTTTAAATTAAAAAGGGGAATTATTTTAAATTTTTTTATTTATGTTTTTTAATTTATTAGTTTTTATTATTAAAATTTATTTTTTTGTTAGTTTATAGCGTATAATTTATATATAATGTTTAGAAATTTTTTTGTTTGGGTATTTAAAAAAAAGAATAGTTTCATGAGAAAAAAAAATTATTAACATTTCCATGTTTAATACAAGTATATTTTATTTGAGAATAAAAAATGGTTGATTAAATAAAATTAAAATGATTTCAACAAATCCCAACTTAACACAAATAAAATTATTCATTATGTAGTAGATGAGATTAGGAATAGGAGGAGGCAATGATGGTAAGGTTTCATAAATATATATTACTATTTTTTATTTTATTTAAAATGATAATAATATTTTTTTAAGTATATAATTTATAGAATAGTCGAGAAATAAAAATGAGGAAATGAGAATGCTATAATCTCTAAGTGCACCCATAACAACATAGATTTAGTTATGTGATTATTGACTCAATAGGGATATAGATAAGGTAGAGGTTAGTTAAAAGAATTAAGGAAATGTAATTTTATTTCATCATTTATATTTGATAATTTTTTTTATTAATTTTACAAATATTTTAAAATTTGAGAGTAACCAGGATAGGTCCCATAAAGTGAGACCGAGTTAAAGGGTCATGATGACTCATTGCTTTCAGAAAGTAACTATAAATGAGGTCAAAAAACACATATTTATGTTAATATACATTATTATCCATTCCTTTTTAATTTTATATAATATATAAAAATTATTATACCTCATTTCATCATATAAGTTCTATTGAAGGAGAGTAATTATAACTATAAGGTTAATTCACAAGTGCAATAGTAGATAAAATACTTAGAATGGGAAGAAAGTTAGGACAAGGAACATAAAGCAATAATAAGTCAAGGGAACTTGGTAACTTGTCACTTGGGGATAATGAGCATAAATGAGGATACAAACTATGATGAGAGTATATATAAATGCATGGCGAGATGAACATTTAGCTAAAGATTTCTTCACATGCATCTAACCTTTAATGCTATGATATACTATGACTATGACAATGACATATAGACTTTAGGTCAAATCCATTTTTTTATTTTTTATTTTAGAATGGATATTATATTAATTTTAGTCCCTCAAATATTTTATTATAGACTTTAAATTAAATTAATTTTCATCTATAACATTATTTTATATATAATTTTATCAATTTAAATGTATCTTATTTATTTTTCAATTCTAATGTTTAATTTATGAATATTTAAACCTAAAATTGTCTATAGTAAAATTTTGGATACATGTTGAATTAAAAATAGTCAATTCATAATTAACATTATTCAAAAAATAAAATCAAGTAAAAAAAATAGTGCATCCTAAGATATTATGAGGAAAAATAAAGGAAGAATGGGCCTTATTTTGAAGGATAAGGAGGTGTCCACTAAGTATGATTGTAATATGGATGTTGAAAATGGTAATTTTTTTAGTGTTATGGAACCTAAAATGTTATGGATGAGAAATAATGATATAATGATTTTATGAAAACAACATCTTTGGGTGATTTAGAATTAAAAAATAAGATGATAAAATAATAAATTTATCTAATTCAACATGGATCTATTGCCTTAATTCAAGTAGATTTGTGGGGGGAATTTTGGATATATTATCTATTTTAATAATAATTGAGAATTTAGCTAAGGTTAAAGTTGACTATTTATTAATAAGTTTCATTTTTGAGGATCAGATTCATTTTAATTCTAAAATTTATGGATCAATGTGGGTGGATTTTAATGAAAAAGGTCTAGAATTGAAACTTTGGAATATTTTCATGAATCTCTGTCTTTTCAAGTAAAGGTTATGAAGGTTTATATGAATGAGATGAATTTAGAACATAATTTATTAGGATTTGATGAATTAGTTTTGGATTTTACTTATTTAAACATACAATTATATTTCTCTTACTGTAGATCTCAATCTTTAAAAAAGGTTGAAAATATTAAGTATTTTGTAAAAGAGGAATGTGGATCTAGATTCTAGATAATTTTTGGGGAGATTCTTGATAGACATTAGAAAGGAAAATTTATAGATAACTAGTTGAAGGGGAAAAAATAGCTTTTGAGGTAACAAATATTTGTTATCTATTGAAATATTGTTTCTCCATTATAGGATGATTAATGGGAGAAATTTGGAGGATTACTTAACTATGAAGGCAAATAAAATGGGTTTTGAGGGAAATTATATTTAACTAGGAAGGAAAATAGATCTCCAAATTTCTCCCACTAATCATCCTATAATGGTTTTTAGGATATTCCTATAAAGGTTCCTAGCAGGGTAAATTTTAGTGGTGAATATTCATTAATTCATGAATATTCACTTTTTGGTAAATTGTATTTGGCAATTTTTTGGGAGGAGTACATAGGACCCATTCATCTAAAATTTTGAGATGTATATTTTTTAGGGGTCAACTCACTAACTTATAATAATTATGGGAGAATCTATATAATTCATCTTATATATACCATATATATATTTGAATTCAATTTGAATAAATATGATTTAAAAAAAAAATCATATCAATCTGAGTTTGTATACAAAAGTTACGACCTTGGTGTTGTCACTTGATAACATCAAGATGTTGTTTCTCAATAGCATGTTGTCACTCAACAATATGCTACCACTTGGAAACATGTTTTTGTTCAATATCATACTAACACTAGGTAAAATGTTGTCTCTCGGTATCATGTTGTAACTTGGAAAATTTTTATCCCCTGGTGGCATGCTGTAATGCAACTGAGCAACTTCTAGAGGCCATAACTTTTATATATGGCATCAGTTTGACATAATTTTTTTTTAAATTATATATCTTTTAAATAGGAATATATATTTTGGTATACTATTACACAATATAGTATTATCATATGACATATTTCTATTGTTTGACATATTCTTATTGTGTGACATGTACAGTCATCTGTCTATACGATTAGAACATATAGGTTATGCGATAAAATTAAAAAGTATATTAAAAAAATTCTAAACTTTAATATTATTTCATATTTGGATTTATCTTAAAAATATATGTAAAAAAAAAATCATATAAAACTAAGTTTTTATGTAAAATTTATGACCTCCAAAAGTTGGTGCTCCATTGTAGCGCATTATGCTATCGCACAACGACACTATGTCACATGATGGCACTATGTCACGCGATGGAAATATGTCAAATGATAGCATAATGTCATGTGACAACATGAATAAATTTATATTATTATTCAAAATTTATACAATTTAAAAAAAATTTTTTATCTCAAATCATTTTTGTATGCAAAAGTTATGGCCTTCAAAAGTTGGTGATAAGTTACATTGCATTATGTTGACAACATAATACACTACAACTCAGCACCAACTTCTTGAGACCATAAATTTTGTATATGAAAATGATATGAGAATTTTTTTTTTTGAAATTGTATAAATTTTAAATAGAAATATAAATTCATTCATACGATCATGTGACACGACATATTCTCATCGTGCAACATAGTGCCATCATGCGATAGCATAATGCTCTACAATAAAGCACCAATTTCTAGAGGCCATAACTTTTGCATATGAACTCAGTTTTAAATGATGTTTTTTAAAATTACATCATTGTTTGAGAGGAGTCTAAATATGAAATAATATTAAACTTTATAAAAAAATTTAATATTATTTTTTATTTTATCCCTTAACCTATATGTTTTAACTGTGTAGACAGATGACTGTAAGAAAAACTTAAGAAGGCAATTTTTTTTTGAAATTTTAATATTCACCAAGGATACAAATTATATTTGCCTAAATAAACCTAAATGATTTTTGGATATAGTCTCTTAAAATGAACCCTAGTTCCTAGTTAAATTTTTAGAGGTGAGTAGAGATAACATTCTTAAAAACCATTGTAGGATGATTAATGGGAGAAATGTGGAGATCTATATTTAGAAATATTTTTTATTAAGGATCGATTTTAGCCCAAATATAAATAATTTTGGTTAGAATATATATTTTTCCATTGGAATACCAAAAAAATATGTGTTTAAATTAAATAGATATGCATTAGTTAATTTTTTTATTTGTATCCAAGATATTTAGGTATATATGATAATTTTTTTAGGATTAAAGTGGAATTATATCACTCTTGTTTGGAGATCAAGGCTCTAGTTTCTCATATAGGGTAAAGAAAGAATCTTGATGATTGAGTTTGAGGATTAGGGGAATTGATGGTATAATTTAAATAAGGATTGTTCATGTTGTAAAATATATATTTAAATACGAGTTGGGTTATTAGATTTAATCTCATTTTTGGAAACGATATTTTAAAAATTAATAAAAACATTGGAGAATAATAATGGTATCATGAGATCAAAGGTGAATATATTTTGGAGACATAAAATGGATGCTAATGATTCTTATTTTTTATAATGGCCAACTAATGTGGGATATGAAGTGAGGAATACATTATGTGCTCTTATCAATCTGATTTTCTCTTATAATAAGGCTTTGATTCAATTTTAAAAGTGCATTAATTTTTTTATATTTATAGTAAGGAGATATTTTTGGTAATGAAGATGATTGTTTTTATTCTTTTCTACCGAGTTGGAAAGGAATTTTGGTGACCATGGTATTAGTGTTTTAGAAAAATATTTGAATCTAATAACTATTAATAATTTTTCCATAACTCTTAATGATTATTAAAACTTATTTGAAGGGTTGAATCAATAAATTCCATAAGAGTTACATAAGTTTGTGGTTAAAGAAGAAGGTGTTATGTTTCAGTGTAAGGGGAACCTTTTAGAGGTGGACATATAGGTAGATGTCTATTATATGGTTGATGAATTTGATTTGCATTTTACATTTTCTCAAATAAGGTAATTAACTCCAAATTTGTCTCATAATTTAAAAGAATGTTGGGGGTATAAAATTATGTATGGAGAAGCTTATTGAGTCTTGATTGGAATAAAGTAGGCCAGGGTCATAAATACTAATGGTGGAGTTATTTTCTATAATTAGGAGGAAACTCTTAATTTGAATTTCTCAAACTATTCTCGGAGGTTTAAGAGATAGTTTTACTTGGGGTATATCCATGTGGAAATTTTTGTAGATTTTTGGATCTTAGTATTTTATGCAGAGGGCAAAGTTGGTAAGTAAACATTTTTAGATATTGTGTGTAGTTATTTTAGGATTTTATAATTTTGTATTTCTTGTTTTAGTAAAAATTTAAAGTTTGAGGGGGATGATATGGTGATGTGACTTTTGTTTTTATGACATTAAGTATTATAATGGGGTATATTTTTGGTAGAGTTAAAGATGATAAGTGTTACAAATATATGATTATTTTATGATTTTAATTTATGATAATTTATTAGAGGTTTTAAGGAAATATTGAATATATATATATATATATATATATATATATATATATATATATATATATTCAATATGAATGTATTTATGCGTGTGTGTGTTTGTGTGTGTGTGTGTGTGTGTGTGTGTGTGTGTGTGTGTGTGTGTGTGTGTGTGTGTGTGTGTGTGTGTGTGTGTGTGTGTGTGTGTGTGTGTGTGTGTGTGTGTGTGTGTGTGTGTGTGTGTGTGTGTGTGTGTGTACACACACACACACACACACACACACACACACACAAAAACCAAAAAAAAAAAACACACACACATATATGCATATATATACATATATTTATACACACACACCTATATTATCTACTTATAGGAGATTGTGAAAGAAATCGAACTAGTGGTGCCATGATTGATTACGTTTGGGAGATTTAGCTTTAAATATTATGAAAAATATAAGTAATATTGGTATCCACATGTGTTGTGTATTAAGAGAATGTGGTAACATTGGTTTTCATTTTCATTTTTATTTATTTACCCTTATATTTTAATGGTTTCTTAATTTACACTACCCCAACTATCTCAATCATATTTTTTGGAAGTATTAGATAATTAAATGGGAGGTAAAATTAGTAAATGTAAACTAGAGGATCACTCTTTAATTTAAGAAAATAATAAAGAATTAATTATTTTTTATGGATGCAAGATGGTTAAATTTAGTTCATATATTTGATGGTGGTGATTAAAAACTTTCCATGGATTTTGATATTAATAAGAAATATGGCATGGTGAATTTTAAAAGCCTAAAGTTTGAAGTGAATGAGTATATCCTTTTAAGATTTATTGGCCTCCATGTAGTAGGGAAAAGTTTATATAGTTAAAGTAATAGGTTTTTTATGTAAAAATTACTTCTTACTCCAAAAATAACAAGTTCAAGATACCAAGAAGAGCGTTTTCAAACTTTTTTTCTAGGTTTGTGTTCAGAGGTAACATACATAGTCTATAAGCACATCACCTATGAAGGTAAGTACTTGTTATTTTTTCTTACCATTAAAAGATTATTTCACATTTAAGGCATAATAATAAATTTAATATGACATTTTTATTCTTAATTTTTTATAATGTATATTGAGGGAAGTTAAGAGTGGGAAGGTAAAACCCTTTGCTCATCATGCTCTCATTTTTTTTTTTAATATTGGATGTTATAACTTCTTTAGGCTTAGGTTTCTAATGGGGATCATTATACTCATATTTTAATATTTTTAAGTTATACTTATGGTGTTAGAGGAAAATTAAAATAAATTTAGCTTTTAAATAAGTGTTAAATGATGGTAAGGGAGGATATTTGGGTAAATATTTTTTAGTTTCAACTTAGGAAGGGGTTTTGGGTTCAAAGGGAAATGCGTTCTCAATATTTTTATGTCATGTTTAATGAAACTAGTAAGCTTTATATGTTATATTTTGGGAAAAATTATATGAAGAAAAATGGAGTGAATTTAGAGGCTTTTGGGTATTATATTTAACTCTTGAGTGTGAAATGAAAATAATTAAGAAATAGAGTAGGGAAATTATTATGTTAAAATGATATTATACTAATGTGGGGTCCTTTTATAAGGATAAGGGGATAGGGGATGAAAATTATGTTGAATATATTTTGGATATAATTAATGAGATGCATGAGATGATTGGTAAACTACAAAAAATAAGTTGTGTTTGTTAAAGTTGAAGCCCTTAATGGATTTAAATCCAAGGAAAAGGTTATAGATTAACTAAATAATTATTTGAGCATGGTATATAATATTTATACTAAAATATTTTCATATAAACCTTCCCCTAATGTTTATTTTCTCATTTAAAAATAATTATGGTCAACTTTTATGATTTACAGAGCCAATAAAAATAGATCCTCATATTTAAATTCTCATAATAAATTTTGTGAGTTATTCTAGTCTTTTTTTAATTAGATAAGTAACATGGTGTATGAGACATATTTACCTATTTTTTCCATCCTTCACTTCCTGGAATCCTAACCCTAGGGTTGGGTTCATCCAAATTAGGTCCTATTTGTCTTATATCTAGGATGAAAATTTATGTACTAATGATTGGAATGTTATTATGAATTATAAATTGAATATCCTTTTATTATTAGTGGATAAAATCCCAAACCATTAGAAATAATTTAGAGCTTTAAAAAATAATGTGTAGCATGAATCCTTTAGGTCCTCGAAATGTTTTCTAAGAGGATGGTGCTTTAAAAATATGTGGAGATAGGTAATTAATTTTTGTTTAAATTTCATAAAAAATATTTTAAGATATGGAATATTATTCATTCCATGCTTAATATGAAATATCAGAACTCCCAAAAATGTTTACTATATAATTTGTTAAGAGCTTTATTTTTAGTGTAATCTTGATCCAAATTTATGTCCTAATATGCTAGTAATGTATACTAGATGTTTCCACTATGCATAATTATATACAATTAATTATTGTAATAAACTATTATAGTAAATTTAAATTTAAAAATATTATATCAAAAATGTAACATTGGAAGAGTCAGTGTGGGGGTAATCTCAACATAATCATAGTGTTGAAGTTAGTAATGTTTAGATTTTAAAATGATGGGGTTTTTCATACATAGAGGAACCACCAATATTTTAATTGTAGTGGCCATAAAACTAGCCTAATAGTTGTGTAACCATCAATGTTTGAGTATTTATTTTTTTACCACCCTGATGGTTTCAAAACTATCAATTTGCATACACATGGTTTCTCCATTGTACAAAATGCCACAAGTTGAATGGATAAAACCATTTATTCTTATCAAAGGTAGTTTGTTTAATCCTCTTAGTGGACTATAATGTTGAGAGAGAATAAACATAAGTCTTGGAAATGTATAAGAGATCATCAAATTTAATTAAAATTCTTGAAGTTGGATTCACACTGCAAGTTTGTGTCTTTTTCTTATTGTCTCATTGACTCCTAGTTGTAGATGCTTGATTCAGTTATTTTAGAGTAACAATAAGTGTCTAATAAGTGAAAATAATTATTATGTATAGGTTATGTATGTATTATTAGTGATAATTATTTCTATGAAGGCCATTTTTGGTATTACCTTGTGCATTTGTTGCATTACATAGTGAAAGGGAGTGCAATTCCTCACCCAGTAGATTTTTTACCATATTAGGTTTTTACAAGATAAGTATTGTGTTTATTATAATATTTTTCCATTCTTATGATTCATTTTAATGTGAAATGGGTTGTGTTTTTAATTTACAACACTTTTTTATATTTTTTAAGAATGGTTAATAGCCTGAAAAAGTCATTTTTCAATCATTGTTAAGCTAGGAGTGACAAGACCCATGTTGGTGAAGCTTAGAGTGGACATAGTTTATAGATGAAATGTAAAATTTGTAAAGTAATGGATATGATTTAAATTATAATTATAACCATTTTTTAACCCTAAAATGGCCTGGAGGATGTTTTATCCTCCTATAGACAACCTAATTTTGATACCCTAATTTTTTCATCATCACCCAATCCATCACTAACTAATCCACCATAATCGTATCATTAACACATTTCTAGATAGCTCACACTAAATATACCATGCTAATTAATTAATTTCACCATTTTAATTAATTAACCCAATTTAATCCCACTAATTACACCCCATTGATAGTTGGTTAGATAATCAATATTGATTAGCTAATTATTTCCTAACTGATTTTATGCACACATAATTATAAAAAATAAATATTATTCTCACATGAAAAACTCCATGTCATCATCTAGTCAACTACTTGTTCAAAAATGAAACTCAATCCATACAATAAGTTAATTTCATGATTTATCCTTTCACATACAACCATCAAGTAAATCAAATAAAAAAAAATTAAAGTATTTAATTTCCTCACTAAACCAATCAAATAAATTTTAAATAAAATAAAAGGATGTAATATTTAGATCATGCGAGTTAATATCATCCATCCAAAATGAAGTTCCTATTTTGATAAATTTAATATCAACGATTCATCTTCTCATCCAAAAGTCTATAAATTTACCCTTAATCCTTAATTCTAATCATTAGGATTTTAAATTTGAATCCCTATCATCTTATCAATCATGAAATTAACATATGTACACATTATCAATACACTACCAAAATATTACACACATATTGAGAAAAAAAAATAATTCAATCATGAGAAAATCCACATCCATGAAGGAGTTATATTTGCTTGGTATGTTAAAGGTAATTATTGTATTCTCTTTCATTTTCTTAATTAGAGGCATTGTTTAAGTTTTAAGTATGACCTTAGATTTGTTCTTAGTTTCTATTAAAATCTATATATTTAACCATACACATTTTGTAGAACACCTAGTGGGATGGTTTCACTTCTTAATTTATTCTATTTTTTTATTTCTTTAGGATATTTACTCTAACATGTTTACTATTTAATAGATGTATAAGTATTCTAGGTTTAAAATATAGGTTTTTTTATCTTTAATATCTAATGTTTTTTTTTCATTTTTTCATTTATATTTCTATTTTATATGTAATAAAATTTAAACTATGATATTTGACATTTTTGATCTCAAGAATGGCATTTATGTATCACATATTAGTTTTTCTATGTTTTGTGTACGTCCAAAATAGGTAGTAATGTTTTTACACTTATGAATGGAATTTAAGCATCAAAGAGTGACATTTATATAATATGTGATGTTTTTATATAGATGATTTATGTTTCTAAACTGATGAGTGATGTTTATACACTTAGGAATGATTTTTTTGTACTATGTAGCATTTATTCACTAGTAGCAGTGTTTATGCACTATTAGTAGCATTTTTTCACTCATAAGTAGTGTTTATGTTATGGTGTTCAAATTTCATATTTTCAACATTTATAATATATTTATAATGTTTATGATATGATTATTAGATTTTTTTCACTAATTTTTATCATTTTTAAATTTATATGCTAACTTTTAGGGATACATTTGATGAAGATTAGAAGTTTCAAGATACTAACTAGTGTTACATAGATTCATTAAAAGAAACCCATAAAATTAGATAAAATATAATAATGTAATCATAACTAAATAATTAATTAGTTTATTTTATATTTTCTAATATTTGTGTGTACATGATTAAAATATGTGTATTCACTTCTCTTACACTAAAAGGTGATCCTAAAAATAAAAAATAGTTTTATTTAGGTTGTGTCTCTCAGGTCAACCACATATGCTCTTTCCTCAAGATAAAAGGTGGTCTTGGAAATAATAAATGGCTTTGAACTTTTTATTTATATTTCATATGTAATATTATTAACTTGTATTTCATCATCAAGCATTATACAAATTCTATTTTTTGGTAGACTATAAATTTTCCTTAGACTTGTTAGCTTAAGTGGCTAAGCTTGATTAACCATCATGTGAAGTGTGATGGATTTGACCATAAATACCTAGGCCTTAAATGACACACTTGTATCATGTACTTGGGATTCATGTAATAAAATTAATAATGAATAATTACTAGTGATATTTGAAAACCTATATTGGGAAACATTCAACCAAAAATGTATAGTGGTGCTAAGAAATAAATATTATCCAAGATTACCCACAATATGCCATTAGAGGTAAATATGTGGGACAATATTCATTTAACTCACACTTCATTAATATATGGTGTGTTGTGTGTTTAATTATTTTTTCCTTTGTGCTAATCTATTTTAAACCAAATAGGTTTAAATAAAACTTAGACCAAACTAAATGGTAACAACAGCTAGACATTAGGAAAGAATGAACAAAAAAACCTAACATGAAAAATTATTTTAATCAAACCCATTTCACTTTGATGAACCTTTAAATCAATAAAAAAATCCATGATAATGATACTGATATCATATCCAACTAAAGAAAATAATTATGACCAAAATGATTTTTCAAAATTGATTAAGGACATGCTTAAGTTGACCAGTTCCTATATGAGAACAAATATGATATCATTACAAAATGTATTGAGATAGGATTCAAAATTATTACCAATTATAATCTAGAAAAGATAAGCCAAATTATAAAATAGGAAAGAACAAATCCTTCCAAATCAAGATGATATGACCTCTATAAATCTCATTAGATAAAATAAAACAAATATAAAATAAACCAACAAAAATCCCAATTCACATGTCTCTCATGTGAAAATTGTCAAGGGAAAATTAGTTTTATAAAAATAACTCCATCAAGATCAAAATAAATTTATGTTTGACCAACTTCAATAGTTAAGTAAACTATTGGAAAAATTAACTTCCCTTGTTAGTCATTTTATATCAAAACCTTCATAACACCATAAACAATCCAAACATCAGCATATCAGGCCACTAAGTTGTCAAATCCTAATTTTATCTTACCAACATTATCACCAATTAATGATACATTATTTTCCCAAGAGATAAAAGTTATGAAGGATACTCTCAAGTTACTACATGAGGGAACCTAAAATAGTAATTATAAATTTGAGGAGTTTTGCCCTTATCCTTTTGACTGAGATATGTTATAGATACTTTTACCTCCTTACTTTGAATAACTAAAATTAGAAAAATATAAGAGAAATGGTGATACTATGGATCACATATAAGAATTATTATGTCTTTATAATAATTTTCATACAAAGACATCAATTTTATCAAATTATTTATCTATACACTGGGAGGCCAAGCCTTTAAATGGTTCTTACATCTTCCTTTGGGATCTATCCCAATATTTTTAGATATTTCTAAAATGTTTTTAAAACACTTATCTTAATTTTTAGAACATGAGATTACCATAATGTAATTATGAAATGCCAAGTATTATAATGGAGAAATATTCTCTTCAATATTGTAATATTAGGGAAGTTAACAATCATATTTCCTTGGTCAATCACTAAGAAGCAATTTATCAACATATTTGTATCCAAACTCAACCATGAAATTGATTTTAATTTACAACTCCATTGTGTTGATACTTTCAATTAAATCATATAATAAATAGTTCATATTTAAAAAACACTTTCATCTAAAGTATTGGTGAAACAATTTAACAAGGTTCAACAAAATCAATCCCAATAAAAAATCCTAAGTTTTTTAACCAAATTTTTTTTTTTGGTGATGGAGTGATTAATTAAAATTATATACAATTTTTTTAAATAATTCCTAATGCTACCATTATTTTGGATAACACAAAAAAAAAAAAAAAAAAAAAAATTATACATCATTGGGGGAATCACTAGAAGTAGTATTTCACAAATTGGTTGCTACAAAAAAGATTTTATTCCCACAAAAAATCATTTTGATAAAAATAAATTTGAGAAACACCTAGAATGAATAAAATCAATATTGTGATTTTCACAAACCTAAATTTCATTAAAACATAATATGAATTAAATTAGAGAACTATATTCAATATATAATTAATAATGGAGCTATTGAACTTGAAGGAAATTTATCTACATCCAAGAATCAAAAATTGGGGATATACCAAGATCCATTTATAAAATATGGTTAACCTAATTCACAACTAATTCAAAGTAAAAAAATACAATCCAATAACATAAATCATAAAAAATATTCCCATTACTATGATGCAGTTGTTGGTCACATTGAACACATAGATAATTGTACCCTAACTGTCAAAGTCAATGACCTAGATTATGTTGTGACAACTAGGAGAAATAAAAATATTGTCCAAATGCCACATATACCTACCCTTTAATTAAAATAAAAGCTTATTAAACATATTAATAAAACTCATACCTAGATATCAATTCTAGATATTCTCAAAACATATATTATTCATAAGGATATCTAAAATAAAATCCTTCAAGAGTTAGTCATCCCTTAAAACGCTCATCCATATGAATTCTAAAAACTCATTGGACACTTTTATTTGAGTCATAAAATCACCTTATAATAACATGATATACCTCTTATTCACCCATACCATAACCTTCCCTTGTATATATAGGCATTCGTAACTAAGAATAAAGTGAAAAGGTTACTTGTAGACAAATAATTGGGATTAAACATCTGAACTTTGACCTTGATTAAATATCTTGGTTACTTCACAATAAAATTAGATTCAAACATCAAAATAATCAAATAGTATGATAATTATGAAATGGAATAAATGGGAACTATATATCTTATTAACAAACCTTGATACATATAATTTATCATGAACTCCCTTAAAACATCCTTCTTGGTTGACCATGGATTCATGCCATGCAATCCTTTCCATCCACCTTCCATTGATGCATCAAATTTATGAATTCAGGCATGGACATGACTATCCTTGGTGATCCTCAACCTTTATAATGTTATACTATTGGATAGGAACTATAATAATAGAAATTACTATCCCATCACCAAAAATGACTATGAAACAAACATATCTATAATGCCAAAACCAACAAAACATTTATCTTATGTACATCTAGATGATCTCAAATCTACATGCAAACCCTCACCTTATAATATATTTTTTTCAATATCCTTGATAAATGATGTAGAGAATATTAAATACAAGAAATATTCCATGTTGGTAGACTTATTATTTCTCCTAAAATCCATTTAGGCCTAACATGAACATGAAAAAAGAACATCCATCCTATTAGTTTGGCCTAACTAATTTTGTCAATATCAGGTTTTCTTGTAGATGAAAAGATTGAAATATCCAATAATTCATAGTTATATGATTATGGACTAACCTCTTATTTACAAAGTAAATAATATCCCATAATAAAATAAAATGTGTTAAATCATGAACTACATAGGAAAGGGACTAGGACCTCTTGAATAGAAAATTTGAGAACCCATATAAGTTCTAAAAAATAAGAACATCATGACATAAAATATAAAACACAAGGTGATCAATATGAGGATGTTAGTGATACTTATATTATATCTAAATAAAATTCTTTAGACATCAAAATAAGTTCCTCCCATAGCCTCTACAAATATCTTGATGGAATTAATATTTTAATTAACACTATTATCCTAGATCAACCTCAACCTCCAACATATTGAACTCATTAAATGCGATAAATAATATCACATACTAATTAGTTTCTTAAAAAAATATAGATTCATTAAATAATTTATGGAACTCTAGGAATGTTTTGGTTTTAGGTTGTTTCTATATTTGGGGTAGATGCAATTCATAACCATGTTATTCAACATATCAAAAAATAAAAGATAATTATTATCCATAAGTAGTACCATGATAGGGTATCATAATAATAGGAAATATGATATTTTACTATCATTCCATGTTTATATGAAATTTTCATGGATTTTTATAGAGTCTTGTTCCATAATAATTTTCTTGTTAATTCATCAACCAATAAAAAATACCTCCTTGTTCATTTAAGATTTAAAACTAATGGTGACGTGCTAGATGACTAAACATAATTATGGTGGCTATCTTGTATATAAAATTTCATAATAAAATAGGGTGAAAATAATTAAATTAATTAATCTTATGATTTATTTACAATCACATTAATTAAAATGTTATCCATACCTTTGTACATATGATGATATCTACATGATGAATCTACCATAACTAGAATATCAAATTGAATTATATATATATATATATATATATATATATATATATATATATATATATATATATATATATATATAATCCTTATTTAAATCCATGTGGAAAATATCCAAGTTGAGTTCTTTTCCATTGCTCATCCCAAATATTATATAATATTATTTTACATAAGTTTATGTTTCCAAAAATATTAGGATTGGGGCAAGCCAAATTCTAGATATTCATGATAGATGTGTTGCGGGTTTCAATGCAAAATAAAACCTTCCTGCCTCCTATGAGGTATTATTAAAATCATAACATACCTAAAATCAATTAATTCTTATAATTTGTATTATTATGAAATATAAATGGATCCTCCAAAAATTATAATCTTTATTATAATAACTATATGCCTAAAACCACTTTCAAACATTATGAAATATATTTATATAAAAATAATAATAAAATGTGAATTTTATAAATATGATTTTAGGAAGTATTCAACCAAAATGAATATGTATAAGTCACATATTTTTTTTAAAAGGATGAATCTTAGGAATTTATAAAGAAAGGAAATCATTAAAAATCACTATTTTTGTGAACGTAATTTCATATTAAGAATGGATTTAGGCTTAACATAAGATTGTACCAATGAATATAAGTTATTAATAGATGTTTTGAATATTTTAATAATATGGGATATGAAAATAAGGTATAATAAGCCTTTATAGTCCCAATATTTAGTCTACTTATGGTTTCACTTATCCATTTTGAATTCATCTACAACCATCTCCCACAATGTGCTAAAGTACAAGTGGGAGATTAATGTGATGAAAATATAAATTGAGGTAAATATCTTTAATAATAATCTCTTTATTTTATATTTTAGTAGATATTATGATTTTTGTTATTTTTTTATGAATTTTGTAGTGTATTATAATACTTTCTTGTTAATTAATTTATTTTAAATTACTATTATATATAGATTTTTATTTAATGACTAGTGTTACCTTCATACGTATAGCTATTAGTTTACCATCTAATAAAACATTTGTTCTTATATCTCTTTATTCATCACCTAGTAACTTATTAGTTCTTATCTCTCTATTTTTATTGTCCATTAACACCTTAAATATAGTAAGTTCCTGTACCCTCTATCTCCTTAGAGATTATATGTATAGTTCTCCTTATAGATCTCTTCTTACCTCCTTTACATACATCCTTTATTTATAGAAAAATATTTTATTATGGATTAAATTATTATGTGTGTTGGATTTACAATGGTATTATACCTTTTTCCTATTTATATGATTCTTATCATGTATAATCCCCAATTTAAGCCCAATATAGATTTTGGATTAGGTGAAATATTTGATAAAATAATTGTGGATTGCAATCATTTTCTTATTATCACTTAGTTTTTTAAGAGATATTTAGAAAAATAAAACCTCCTTTTGATAATATAATAATTATCAAAGTATTACCATAGGAAACATTTAATTTTTATTCACTAGCATTCCTAATTATTTATATGATTAGAACCATAAAAATTAATGACATTCATTATTGTAATTTGAGAGGATTCATATAATTATCCACCTAATAATTTAGTATATCCTACTAATAGTTGTAATTTTATCTATTAAGGATTATAAAAAAATACTAATGCTAAAAATTAAGTGATATTTGGCTCCAATACTAACATTCAAAATTTAAATTTAGCTCTTAGGCTAAAAGAACCATATGGTTTGCTTTGAAAATTTAAAATATTGTAATAGATTCATATCTAAGTGACATTTTTAGATTTAGTTCTTAGTTTAATGAAAATAATTAATTTGAATTTAATTAAGCATAAAATTAAATGTACAAATAAAAACTAATGTCTAATTGATTATCTAAATTTACTTTGAGACTTAACCATGGAAAGAAAACTTTCTAGAAAATAATTGAGGAAGCATTTCAAAAGAGGTGTGGATTAGATTGTATGGTTTCCCCTTAAAAATTGGATTTTTGATATTTCTAATGAAATAGGTAATGATTTGCATAAATTTCATGAAATATATAATAATATTAACATGGAAATTTATTTTATCTTTCCAATAGTTAAAATAACAACTAAGCATGATTACTTGCTACTAAATGCTATTTATATCTCAAAATATTGGAAATATTTACTTATAATATTTGATTATGAAAAACATATGAGAATATTGCTATTTGTGTTTATATATGGGACATATAATTTTTTTTTATAAATTTTTTGTAATAATCATAAGGAGAGGTGGTAGTGGGTTAAAGAGATCATATAATGGAAGACAAATACTTTTTAGTGTAATTAATTGATTAAGGTTTGAAAGAGGAAAGAAAGTAAAGAGAATAAGTAGATACATGGGATAAAATGTATCAAGTTTAAAAGAAAGGGATTCAAAATTATTAAGGAAGAGATCAAATATTTTAAAGAATATTTACAATCAAAATGTAAAAAATGAAGCAAATGAAAGATTACTTAGCATCATCAAAAAAGGGATGATGAAAAATATAGTTTTTAGATATTAAACACATAAGAGGAATATACAATGGACCCAAATAAATTAAATGGGTTTGGAGATATGATGAATAATAAAAATAAATCTTAGTTATGGATGGATGAGGCTATAAAATAAAAGAAATGTTGAAACCAGTCAATAATTCATGATTTTTTTTCAATTAGGTGGTTATAAAGTGGATAATGGCCATAATTTTGGAGTAGTGATTCTTCAAATAACCATTATCACTTCACATCATGAATTCCTACTAAATTTTGTTGATTATGTTGGTTACTATATAATATGATTTATAAATTTTATCAATTAGAAGGGATTATTTATCTATAATTACTTAAATTTAATATTATAAAGGTTTAGTCCTTTTCATTGATATCTAAATGGTACTAATAGGGAATTTTGTAGCTATATTGATATTCTAAATTATATCTTTCCTTCTGAGTATAGGATATATTTTATTAGATTAGTTAAAAGTTTATCTAGAATGGTTAGAGAGTTAATTAGTTAGGTTTAATTTAGAATAAATTTATAATGATAAATATATTATTACGTTGAAAAGGAAAGGTATTTTTATAACCTAAGGCATCGTTAAAACATTAGTTTCTATTTTTTTCATAATTAGAGTACATAAAGTGAGTTGTAGTAGGGGTTAATTATTTTAAATGTTTTAAAAATGATTGGTGAAATGTTTTGGTTATTATTTTTAAGTTAATATTGTTAATGATGATGACATATTTTTATGAGAAATAATTTAAAACATTAATCTTGAATCAATTTAAGGTCATTATGAAATAATAAGTTTCATTATTATTTCAAGGAATGGTTTATGCATATTCACCTTTAATTCAAAATATTTAGTGAAACATATGATTATTATCAATATGGACTCAATAAAAAATGGTTGATTCTGTTGAAATCAATAATAAATAATATAAACAAAGTATTAGAAAATAAATCAACCAAATAAATTAGATCATCAAATATCTTATAATATATAAATAGAAGATATATATATATATATATATATATATATATATATATATATATATATATATATATATATATGGTCCAACATTTTCTTTGAATATGTAATAGAAGTGTGTGTAACAAAATCTACATGAATAAACATTTACGAGATTAAGTGGTAAAATTATGAGTTCAACTTATCTTAATCTAAGCCTAGGAGGTGTGCATACTAGACTAATTCAAAAAATATAAATAAATATAAATAAAATAAGTAAATTTGAATAAAAGGGAAATATATACAAATATGTCACAAAAAACCTCCCTTAAGTTATATTTATGGAAGTCTCAAGTTAAAATGAAATTAGGCTTAGAATCCTTTAGATATGGTTCCTAAAAATTAGGCCTAATATTGGTACCTATGTATAAGCTAACTACTGAAGGAAGGAATAACCCAAGATGAGCTACACCCAATGAAAATTAACTTCATCCTAATTATGAATCACATAAATAAAACAAGGTGATGTTACAGTTTTAGTGAATATGTCATAAACATACTCTTCTATAGGAATAATCTCCAATCTAAGGACTCCATCATAGATTGGAAACTAAATGAAGTGCATGTGGATATCAAAGTTATGGGTGAAATAATTATCGATCAATTTTAATGAAATGTGGATGGAACTTTCATTATCATACCAAAAAATAGTGGGTTTCATTTGAGTAAATACAAACTTATTCAAAGACCAAAAAATCCATAAAATCTTCTAGCTAGATAGATATACACCTTGATACTCTAGATTAGTGGATAACACTAAAATAATAGTTTTATTCTTACAATAAAAATAAATTATACTAGAATAAATATGATAAAAATTTTGAAAGTGAAATTATATTAATTAACATCATTTCCAAAAACTGAATCAATGAAGCCCATAATCTATGAATAAGTCCCTAATGTATAATATACACCAAAGCATCTAGTACCTAAATATACCTTTGGATAGACTTGGCATCTTGTTAGTGTCTTTAATGTGGGTCTTAGGAGAATTGGGAGACAAGGGTAAACTAAAACTGAAAAGTTAGGATGATTGTATGTTAGGTACAAAATAATTCCCACCATTTATCTATACAAAGTGAAATCAACTCTAGGTGAAGTGTAAGTAGTAGATAGTGTAGCTCCTAAATAAAAATGTGTCAAGGAAGTTTTGTAATCAATCATGAAAAATTGATAAATTAATTCATGGGAATATTTCTTATAATAAATGAAGATCCCATTATAATAATGAGTGATATTTAACCCAAGTAAGTAATATAGAAATCCTAAGTCTATCATATCAAAATGCACTATAGAAATCCCAAGTCTATCATACCAAAATTATCCATGTAATTATATTTTATATCCATAAAAATATATCAAAATTATAAAATAACATCTTCATCCCCATGAATGTGTACTATATTATAATAAATTTAATGAGTGAAACTAGTCATACAAAATAATAAGAGCTTGTTTGAGACCATATAGTGATTGATGAAGCAAACATATAAGTGAATAATTATATATAAATACATGTTAATAATACATATAAATATAATAATGAAGTTCACCAAGAATAAAAAAATATTCACATTCATAGAATACATTAACCATCCTTGTGATGTAGCTAGAGAAAACATAAGGCACACCAAATTCATTTTGGCAATATGAGAAAAGGTTTATGTTGTGACCAACATGCCAAATTTTCAAAAAAATAAAATAAGGACCCATTTTACCTTAAAATATTATATTTGGTCCTTATAGAGACATAAATTGAGATTTGAGATAATTTCATACATAAGCCTAGAATTCTTTATCTACATTTTATTTTCATGAATTTGGATTAAGCTCAAATTTTGGCTTCAATTTAGTTTTTTTTAATTCATTTATAAACTATTTAACTAACCAAAATAATTATTATTTGTCATGAATGTCAATTTTTAACTTCACATGTCAGTGTATTACTAACAACTATCATTCATTCACCCAAGTCACATGAACAATCAAGATTATTTATGTTATTAAGTCTTGGGTATACTGACTTAGTGAAATCATGCCATGTGTTACAAATTCAACATATCTAAAATAAATAAATATTAAAATTTAGAAATTATAGTAACAATAAAACTACATGAGATCATGCCAAGTGTCATAATCTAATTTGATTGTAGGTTTTTGATAGAAAAAATTCATAAAGTCAAGTGACTACTTGAGTGAGTGAGATTATACCACATATATTTATTTCAATTCATCATGTCTTCTAGGCCATAATTAAAAATAAAAATATCCATCAAATAATTGATAAGTCATGAATTATCCTTGTGTCACAATCTCAATTGATTATAATATTTGAGATAAAGGGGAAATTTTGTAGAATAGTTGACCAAATAATTGAGTGAGATCACATCACATTTCAACATGTCATTGTATAAAAGTTAACCTATGAAATACATGGTAAAATCAAGAGTTTAAATGATAGAATACCATGTTTCCTTCTATGCATATTCACCTACCACATGTCATAATATGATTGGTTAATGTGTCTATTCTAATAGATCAGATTCCATATGTCATGCCAAATATCATCTCATAGATTCATATATTAACAGACCCAAAAACTTGGCAATAGCAAAATAAAAGTGATTAAATAGGAAGAGGACATGTTTTCCACAAGGATACATATAGTTGAGGAAAAATACCATGATTCAATGATAGAGTGACAAATGTAAAAGAGATAAATAATATTTAAAACGTAAAACAAGATGACTAAGTAGTTAAAGATGTCAAAAAATAACAACACATCAAGTAAATGCATGAACGTTGATGACATCAAATCAAATTAAATTTTGATTAATGGATGATAATGAGCCTTATCATACAATTAATTCTCATTCATGGAGGATTCATTGAATTAATTTAAAAGACAAGATTATTATATGTTTCATTCAAAGATCAAATCAAATTACATTTGCCAATAACTATCTTTGAATGTTGTCTATACATCCATAGCAAACCAAAATCCATAAAATTCAATTTCTTATGCATAGTTCAAGTTTGTTAAAAAATGGAGGTCCAAAACCAATAACCTTCTCCTTTAATGTTTTACTTAATAACTAAATAAGAATATAAGATACATAATTTGACAAGATTTCCTTACTTGAAGCTTTTAAATATTACATAGAAATCTACATAGAAGTGAGGCTTCCCACCTCTACAAATATGAAGATAATGTGTCCTTAGATCAAAGAGAGTACACAATTTACTTATTGGTAATCAAGATAGTAAAAATCTATAAGGAAACAAAAAAATAAGAGGTATTTCCTTGTGTTGAACAAGTTTTCTAATTTGTTCACCAAAGGTGCTTTTACAAGTGATATATTTAATATAAACAATAATGTGCAACAAGTTGATTATGAAATAGGCTTAGATTTTGAAAAAAATTGTAGGATAACACCACAAACCACATAATACAACCAAACATTAGTTAATAAGTGATTCAAAACAAAACATTAGAAAATTATGCCATATGGGCCCAAAATAAAAATAAATTTGTCATGAAAAAAGACCCAATTGCCTAGTTTAGACCTGGTGTTATAATTTATATGGCATTTCTAAGAAAAATACATGTGGTTCCATGCATCACTCATGTGTATGAGGTTTGGGTCTTGCTATTTTATATAATTTTTAAGGTGAAAATCATTCCTCCAATAGGAGAGATTATAAGATTTAATCTAAAAACCTAGAGAGAATGCATGCATAACCAAATGGATTCTCATTTTTAAATGTTTTCCTACCTATTGGATGTTATTGGTGGAATAATTACCCCAAATAATGTTCTACCCTAAGATCCAAATGGGTCAACGTGAATATGTGATTATTTTGAACATATTCACATAAATAAATTAATTATTATTTACAATAAATTTTAGACATCTACCCAAAGGTTCATAAATCCATCAATGGGAAACCTATCCCTAGGTTGATAAACCATAAGAAAAGATCAATTAAGATATAGGTAGATTTTTTCTATCTAGATCACAATGTAATTAGAGTTGAGGGAACCATGGTATCCCCTTTCTTACTATAAATACTTGTATTATAAAAATCCACTGAGCAAGAGATAACTTACCAGCTAACACTATTGATGATAATTTAAAAAAGACTAGATTAGATAAGTAATAAAAGACACCTATCAACATTAGAAGGAAATAAATCCAAAACTAGGAAAAAGTTTCTAAGACTTCAAAATATTTGGGCTCATTCAAATTTGGATTAGCTGATCATATATGGTGGATACCAAAAAAGTGATAAGGTAATAAGTAAGGAAATTATCAAGGTAGTTAAGGAAAGTCTATGTCCACCAAGAATATGAACATGAATTAATTTTCCTCAACCCTAAGGATGATTCATGATTATATAAGATAATGATAAAATTACAAATGTCTATGAGGATTTCCTAAGTGATTCAATATGACCCAACCATATCAAGATAAGATGCTATCAAATAAGATCAATAATAAATAATTTTGAGAAAAATAGATAGACTTAAAAATAAGATGAAACATAAGAGTAAATTAATGAGTAATAAAGGAAAATAATCTTTAATAATGTCTCAAATTCATATGAAATAAATATATAAGTTATATATATAAAGCTCACAATTTCATTTAGTCCACTAGATATAATAATATTTACACCTCAAGCTTCAACAATAATTAAGTCTCCTTCTCCTCATCCATCATAGGTCATATCTACTCCTTCCATGATGAATTATGAAAGAGGATATATTCATCCTTCCCTAGAAACCCATGTTAACACAAAACTAGAGGAGGCATATGAACATTATAAATATGAAGTTTTAGAGATAAGATATGGTGGTAATCCATGGCTAAACATATTGTTCAACATTTTTTAGAAGGTTCCCTTATAGATTGATTTTATGACTAAAATTTATACTTTTCCCCACACTTAGAATTTTTAATCCATACAAGAATAAGTATGGAAAATAACTGAGACAACTAACACTAAATTGGGTTATATAACTACTTTAGTATCCCCACTTATGGTAACTTCAAAAACTTCTTCACAAGGGTTGACCCGAGTTACTATCTCACTTGATTTTGTAGTATTTACTCAAACTACCACAACTCCTTTGGATTAATATGTAATGACAAGGATTAGATTTTTTTTATTATTTGACTAAAATTTTATCTTTGACTATTTATATTTCTATGTTATATTTTTATATTGAATAATTCATGAAGAGTCTAAACTAGGTTACCATTACACAACCAACTTTTCCTTCACCTGACCTAAGCACTGTAACAATGAGTCCAATTTTTGAAGACCTTGTGTCAAAAATATTTTTTTACATGCATCCACTACAAGCTAATCTCCTCACCCAATTTGGTGGTTCCTTTACTCAAGGTCTCTTAGTAGACTTGAAAACTGTTTTACTTAAACAATCCTCTGACCTGACTAAATATGTATTTAGGAAATCCCTTTAAACAAAGGTATCTAAGGAGAGGTTTCTCATTCCAACTTTTTATTCAATACCTATACCTCCCCACTCCACTTATTCATCTCCCTCCATCATCATGCCACCTCCAAAGAGTCATACATCTTTCTCTAGCATCATACCACATCAAAAAATCACTTTATCCACTACCTCTCAGACCTCTCTCCAAGATCTCAAACTGATTCCTACATGGATACAAAAGATAAATTAGATAAATCAACTTGGAAATATCTAGTAATCACTAATAATACTAAATTAAATATATGATTTGATACAATGTCAAACAGACTCAAAAGATAGAGATGTACTTTTACTACTAGTGGGAAACCTACAAATTTTATGAGAGAGGAAGAAATCTTCTCCTTGACAAAGAAGAGAAAAACCAAGACTAAGAATTAAGATTAGATTAAAGAAAACCCCATATCCATGGTATATGATAATGGGGAGTGTTAAAAAATATGTGTGATAGTCTCCAACAAAAAACAAAATATTAGAGGAACAAAGTAAAATAGAACCTCCAAAGGACATAATAGATATATACATAGTTCAACTAAAACCCTCTATCACATAAGTTTCTTTATCCAATAATCTAGGGATTATGATGAGTTTGTATGGAGTGGTGAGTAATTTGGATGGTAAATCACATTTTATTGAAAAGTAAATGATTTAAATGCAATACCAACACCTAAATTTGATACAACTCCTAGGTCTTGATTTGGCTTAGAGTTTTGTGATAGATAATAGAATTCAACTCAAGTAGTGATACAAATAAATGCAAGAGTTATTTGAGTAGTTGAATATCCAAGAATAAATTTAGTCTATATTCTTGGTGATATGTTCATCAATGGTATATATACACCTCAAGGAAATGTAGTCACTAAACCATATTTTAAATATTTTTGAGAATTATTTCCTACAGTTTCAAAACAAAGGTTGAGAGCATGATTATTGGTAGTAGTTACCAAGTAATTTAGTTGATTGTGTTTGCTAAATATAAGGTGGTACAATCAAAATATTTAAATACTTCCTTTATGGCCTCAATAATGTTGTATAGGAAAGATAGATACAATTGTGATATTATTTAAAAGGTCTCTGATTGGTTTTAATTATATTGAGATGGATTTCATAACATGTATGAATGACTATGAAAAGTTAAAGTAACGTGGATGGTTAGCCACTCAGGTGAGAGATTCATCTTCATAAGATTAAATTTTGATGACCAAGTCTCCTTTTCCCAAGTACATGATGGTATACACTATAATAGGGATAGTAATGGTGACTTTACCTTCTTTTACCAATATTTTCCATGCACAACTATGACCAATTGTATTCAGAATTACAATAGTGCCTTTATGGACTTTAGTCATGATTATAAAACAAGGATTATATTCACTATAATCCTTTATGGTATCTATGGTCCACCAACTTTAAATACAATTTAGTCTAGCTACAATACAATTCCAAGTACCAATGACACTCTTACTTCATGACTAACTACTAGATTTCCTTTGGATCAAGCTATTTATGTATTTGTGCAAAAAAAAAGAGATCAAATAAAGGTTATGATGAGGTCAACATACACTCATTTTTTAAAAATGGGACCCTTGAAATAATTTGAACCTTAACCCTAAAACCATGGCATGTTTTGAACATTATTAGAATTTTAAGATCATCCAATTTGATAAAGTTGGCTTACTAAATTATGGTTTTTCATTGATCTTGCCTAATATAGATAATGGTTGGCCCTCATGTATTAAATTTTTAGGTTAATGAATCTCTTGCTGATAGATCATTCTTAGAGTTTATATATTGACTCTATTCAAGTTTTCACTAGTTTTTGGTTTGTGAAAATTGAAATCTGAATTCATGTTTTCAAAGCTCTCCTTTAGAAGACCCTAGCATAAACACTCGGTTCAAATTTACATTTGTTAAGAATTATTTTGGTAGGAATAATTTGAATTTTTAATTATGTCTAATTTTATGCTAAGGCTTAGTCATGTTTCAAAACATGACCAAACCCTAGCCTAAAATAATGCTTGGTCCCTTTTATTATTTTTCTACCTTTTGTTTCCTTTATTTTCTAGCTAGGTCTAAGTTTTGTGATTGGAAATATCCTTTTAATTTTGAATCATGGTCCCCTTTATTACCTATTTAGCCTAAATCCTTAATGTTAAGGCCATGTTCATGTTTATCAACATGAATGAGATATTAATCTTAAAATTTTATCCTAAGTCTTACTTCATCTTGAGTCCAAACTTAAATACCTCAATTATTTGTAAATATGATGGCTCATACTTCATTATGAGGGGCTAATCTAATGGCTCAAGGAAACATAACAAACTTGAGTATATGGTCCTTTAGACTAATAATGTTTGAGCATCTAGATCATGATCGATGGTTCATGCCTCATCAAGACTAAGCATCAGATGTAGTGAACATAATAATGAAAATTTAAAAGTCCTAAGAAGCCCTATATGGTCACCACATGGAACTCATGTATTTGAGACTTGGTAATAAAGGGTCTATCATATTAAATGGAACCAATCATGTACAAGTTCCCAAATCATGATCAATGGTTCATGATTACTCATAGATCTAGATCTAGTAGAGAAAATGCAATGATGAAAAGTTAAAATCCCCATAAAGCTACCATATGGTGCTCTCATAGTTATTAATACTGAATGAACCAATGACATGCATTCACTTAGATTTTAATAGGATGGCTCTCACTTCATCATACCTCTTAATTAGATGGAGTGAATTGAATTTGAGATCCATGAATTACAATAACTCAACAAGCTTAAAATTGATGATCACATGACCATCATTTGATGTCCATGAGGCTATAATGGACATCCACATGAACATCAACTTTAAGACCACCAAACCTAAAGAACTTCATGAGATTAAACTTGATGTTCTCATGAATGTCATTTGATGTGCACAAGGTCATCATTAACGTGTAAGAGGCCATCAAATTCAAGATCTTCAAATATTTAGCCTAGATAATGGGGCATGTTTTATATAATTTGATGAGTCATTTGACATTACAATTTAAAACTTAGCATAAAATTATTTAACCTAAGTCTATGGCATGTTCATTAATATGAAATAGACCTAGATAAAAGAAATTTATACTAAGTTCCTTTCTATAACCATGCATTGATTAAAGCTCATGCACCTTGCAGGATCAACAACTCATGCTTCATTGAGACTAGATGATCCAATGATGAAAAATTATTGATGACTATTTAATGGTTCTGTGAGAGCATGAAATCTTGACACATGGCAGATGTGCATTCAAGATGTGATTGGTATAGGATGCAAAGCTCAAAAATCCCATGAAGGTGCCAAGTGGCACAACCATAGGGCTTCATATAAAGACAACAAATAATAAGTGATGGCTTAGATCATGATAAATGGCCTACATTGATCCATGGGTCATGATCCATTGATGTGAAGTAAAAATCAATATTTTAAATACCAATGGATAATACTTCAAAGGCATTTATGAAAAATTCCATGAAAGTGCCAGATAGATGCCAAATAAGCCATCACCATTAAAGCTTTTGGAAAGCCCAAAAATTGTATAAATTACCCTAAATTAAGCTTGAATTAATCATAGTTAAGCTAAGGAGAGTATAATTTCAATTTGAGTAAGAAGAATTAAACTAGAGAACATTTTCCATCTAATTTTGAGAAATTTACAAGTCTAGTAAGCAATGCAGCTTTTGGGAAACATCAATAAAACTAAGGTAGAGTGCATTGGCCTAGAAGAACATAGTTTACAATGGTCTAAAAGCCTAATGGAAAGCTTCATAGGACAAAATAATAGTGTTAATAAACATCAAATTTGGAAGGCATGTTATTGGATTTAAATCAATTAGTTTGGGATATTTGAATGCAATTCTAGGAATTATTATTGAAAATATCCAAAGTTTGAGTGCATGGTCACAAGAACTAGAGAGAATCCTAAAGGATGATGAGGAGATGATTGGGAGGATTGAACAAATCTGAGGGACCATGCTAACTAATCCTACATAACCCACTATATTAAGCATCATGAAGGATGATGAGTTCAAACATAGGGCTACCTTGGTGACCTAAAAAATAACAATTAAAAGTTAAGGCTAGGATAAATATGACAATAGTAGGATACTATACATGATATTTAATGTAGGAGAAAGGATAGCTAAGGCTAGAAGCATCAAGGAAGCTATGGCTATACATGATATGAAATTGAATGCTCTAACTGAACATAAAGGGGGTGTCTTTTAAAACTAGTTGTGCACTTGGAACTAGTCAATGAATAACCCTAGAAGGCTATGAACATCCTCTAGTAATAGAAAGAAAGTTCTTAGGAGTAGGGCCCACTATCCAATTACTTAAATGATATTTTATTTTGTAAAAACTTTTTTAATATTTTGAAAATATAATATCCTTTTATAAAGGCATATGCTAGTTGTTAGCTTATTGCCTCTAGGTTAGTTTAGTTTTGAAAAGAAAGTGCATTCTACAACTTTCTAAGAAAAGGCAGTTGTCCTTATCATTTTACATTTGTATTTTTTAGTTTACCAATATACCACCTTTTATTTTTATAAAAGATATTACTAGCATCTTATAAAAGGAGATAATTTTGAGAAAAATTTGTATACTTTGAGTAATTAATACAATCAAGGAATTTTGTAAAGATTATCCAAATTTGTTGTGTTAATTTTTAATTTGTATTTTCTCTCAATTTTTGCTTCTAAAGCTCAAATTTTAATGGTTTCATGAATTCTAAAATTTAATCTGTGATACAGGGTTGTTCATTTGTGCTTATGCTAGATTAGTTGAAGGATCTTGAATTTGTTTCATTTCAATTGTTCTATTTTTAGATGTGATGATGCTATTTGAATTTGGTAATAAATATTTAAAGTAAATATAGATCTTACTTTTATGTTTCTATATCCTCCTTATAAGTCTAATTGGTATATGATGAGATGTGAGCTTATGTTATTTTGCATTATATACTGGTTAGATACATGTTCAGTTTTAATTAAAACTTTGTCATAATGTTTAAGTCAAGGATCAATAATCGCACATTCTCTTTCTACCTTACCCTTCTCTTTTGCTTCTTTTTAACCATATCACTTTATTTTAGATTTAATTATAAATATCCATTTATATTAGTCTATAGTTTAAGCCTTGATCATAATTCACAAGTTGTGGCATAGATACCACTTTGTAATGATTTGGTCCGTGGTGGCTCCCAAACATCAATTAATATAAATTTTGTGGGACAAATAAACATTATTTTGTTGCTATTTCACCATAGGTAACATGATTTTCCAAAACCTTCTACTCGTGCTCTGAATTCCAAAAATTCTAAAATGAGAAGTGTTCTTTAAACACTAAGGACACTTGTGGTCCATTTAGAGGCATCAATAGGTCCCTATTAGTCCTAGAAGGAGGGATTTTTTATGAATTGGTTAAATCTTTGTCAATATTAGTGTTTTTATCTAAGATTGATATTATATTTTCACTTTTTCATAATTCTTTGTTTATAATCATAAAGATCATTGATATTTGTGGTCTTTGACATATCTTTGTGCTTCATTTCAATAAAGATCATAGTTATTTGAAGTTTGATGCTTAATTTTGGTAAATATGGTGTAATATCTAATAATCCATGGTAGTTGAGGTTAGAATAGCTTATTTTGATCAAATATTAGTATATTTTTCATAGATCTAGGTTATTTGAGCTTAGTCTTATAAATATAGACCATATTTTCATAATTAGACACATGTTTGAGCTATATTAATCAAAGGTTGATGTCCTTTACTATTATTTATACAAATATTTACAAAATTAGCTTAATTTTTAGGTTTAATCCTTACTTTTTATAAATATTAACTTCACACGTCATATTTCAAACAAGATATTTAATATTCAAGATGGAATTGCCAAGGATCTAAACAAGATCACATTTAGAGAAAATAGAACCTTTTCTTGAGCTTGAATTCCATACAAGAGTGAGGTGAGATAAAGGTAGGCATAGACATTAAAAATCTTTTCCAACCTCACCTCTTCAAGGTACCCCTAACTTTGACCTTCATCTAGATATGGATTGGTTATGATATTCTTTAATCAATGTGCCAGGTGTGGTACATGATCCCCCATGTAATCTTAAAACATACTTGCCATCATTTAGTCCAACAATATTATAACTAATAAAGAGAACATTAAATCTTTAAAATATATTTTAAGGTTGATAAATACCATACATGAAGATGTAACATGTATATTTTTCCCCTTTACTTTTAAATATGTTGCATATGAATGGTTTCTCAATTTGCTTGGCAATTACATTACTAGTTGGGATGATTTTAATGAAGTTTTCATCGATCATTTTGTAAAAATTGTTAGTCCATGTGTCATATACCACCAATTAACCACCATAAAGAGGGATGAAAGTGATCCCATAAGTTCCTTTAATGTGAGGTTCCATAAAATGTATAGTAGGACAATAAACCTTTATAAGCTCGATGATGATTTAGCTCTAGAAACCTACAAGGATATAGTAGATCCTATGACTTCTATATTTATGAAAAGATCTCTTCCACTTATAAATTCATTTTCCAAGGCTTATTTTAAATTAGTGATCAAATTTATCCCCAACGACAAATGGCCTACTCTATCCCAAATATCAACCCACATTTTCCCATTTTGAACATCTTCCCCCACAACAATCAGAATGTTCCATCCTTGAATCAACTCCCAAATCTAAATTTAATGTCTTTGAGTCATGTTACTCATAATCAAAAACTAGAGTTTTTAAGTCATCCTAATGCTAATGTATTCAATACAAATGATCAAATATCTATAGTACCAACTATTGGTATTAATAATAACTAGGTTCATAATTATAAAACTCCTAAGAATGAGAATGAGTCTATTCTAAAAATGGTCCAAAAATTAAGCAATGATTTCCTTTAGCTAAAAAAATAAGTTGTAAATATTAGAGAGAGATCTAATAAGAAATTCTCATTTCAAAGGTTTAATAGGTCTAATAATAGGTTTTATAATGATAGTTTCCACAATAATAAGAATAATGAGCCATCTTCTGAAAAGAGTATTATAGACATTAATCTTACTGATATTGATTTTCTTTATTATTATACGGTGCATTATACATCCAATCATAGTGAGATTTATTTCATTATGTTTTTTAATGATTTTTAATATTTACAAGAAAAGTTTAACACATTTGAAGTGGTCCCTAATAAGGATAGTGGTGCAGGTACTTTAGGTTCCAAGCCTATTGATCAAACTTTCATGGTGGAGACATTTAATTTCCATTTTCAAGAGGACAGTGAACCTAATGATGTCCCTAAGGAAATCTAGGCCTTTTAATAATTCCTAAAGAAGAATTATCCTTTTAGGAATAAAGAGTAGATACAGCCCTTGACTACCTCAATGCCTCCAAATGAATTTAAAACTCCTCCAGACATGTCTTTAATCAATGATCCAAAACCACCCAAAGGGAGTACCTCTGAGCATAATGTTAATGCTCCTAATTTTACAAATAATACTAGTTATAATATTATTAAGGACATGAAAAGGATAAAATCTAACATCACATTGCATGAATTGTTAAAAATGATAGAACAAAGGGACCTCTTACTATAATCATTGTCAAAGAAATATGAAAACCCACCCAAAGCTAACAATTCTAATATGAATTTTCATAAAGCTAAGGCATAATCTCCTGCTTTCTTACT
The DNA here is from genome assembly GCA_037957365.1 of Torreya grandis. Classification (NCBI taxonomy): domain Eukaryota; kingdom Viridiplantae; phylum Streptophyta; class Pinopsida; order Cupressales; family Taxaceae; genus Torreya; species Torreya grandis. The sequence goes on along the minus strand of JARHVA010002160.1, from coordinate 1,119,675 downwards.
CACAATTGGGATATTTGGTAAGAATTTGCATAATTATTTATTAGATTCTATTGCATCTACCAATATCATTCTAACAGGTATTTTCAAACAACTTAGCTTGACACCTATTAAGTTTGATAGAGTTGTTACTCAATTAGACAAATCTAGAGTCAAAGTGATATGGAATTTACTAAATGTCCATACGCAATTGGCCTTTAAACCTAGAGTGAAATAGTTTATTGATATCCAAGTTATTGACATTCTTTATGTTTATGGGATATTATTAAGTAGGGAATGGACCAAAGTTTTAAATGGATACATGTCCATAGATTGTTCACATTTATGGCTACCTTGGAAAGGAGTTCCAAACTAGATCAGGGTTGAAAGAGATCCAAGAATGAAGTACATGATCATTGAGTACAATGATGTTAATGAAATATTCTACATAATTAACTCATATTTAGGGGTTTTCATTCTAAAGAATAAAAAGGTATGTTATCATAAGAGTATTCATGTTATTCCAAGGCTATTGAAGTTATATTTTTATGGTGCTAAGTGTAATTATAGGTCTGGGGTCAGTATTGTTATAACTAAACCTTTTGGTGAGAAATATCATGCATCGTATAGGCTCTAATTTTCATGCACCAATAACATTTTTCAATATGAGGCCCTCATCCTAGGTTTGAAATTTGATATCAAAAACAAATTCAAGGAACTACTAGTCTATGGTGATTCATAATTTGTAGTCAACCAAGTAAAGATTAAATATCAATGAAAATTATCAAACCTCAAGAGGTATAAGTTTAGGGTCTAGAATCTAATTAAGTCTTTTGATGTGTTTAACGGTGTATCCATACCTAGAGAGGATAAAAAGGTTGTTGATGAGTTAGTATCTACTACATCCAACCTTATGCTTGATCAAGACTCACCCAACTTCAACATTGAATTGATATTGTGTCCTTTAATTCTAGATAATGTGAATAATTTTCAATTCTTTAGTGATGATCACTAGATCTTGGATTGCATGGCAAATTTAGGAGCATTTGAAACTCATTTAATTTATGAGGCTGATGAAATTATTGGTGGAGAAGGCAAATTTGATGGCAGAGTCATTTAGCTAAATAACAATAAGATTCCCAAAGGCATGTTTGCCTTAGAGAGGCTATTTGATCAAGAAAAGGTAGCTAAGTTTTCTAAGATTCCCAAGGTAATTAGGAATAACTAAAATGCTATTTATCTTAGATCCCAAGATCAACCCCAACTGGTTAATGATGGAAAATCCTGCACTAGTGCTAAAAATAAGAGAGCCAAAGATTTATTAATGAAGTATAAAGATGTCATATCTTGGTCTTATGATGACTTAAATATATTTGATCCAAGATTCATCACCAATGTTATACCTATTAAGTAAATTTTTAAACCCTTTAGGTAGAAACAAAGGCCTATGAACCCTATCCTAGAACCCATGATCTTCAAAGAAGTTAAGAGATTTTTAAATGCTAGAATTGTGTTTCACATTAGGAAATCTACTTAGGTGGCCAATTTGGTGCTAGTTAGAAAGAAGAATGGTGATATTATGTTATGTATTAACTTTAGAAATTTTAATAAATAATATAAAAAGGATAATTATCCTCTTCCCTCTCTTTACTAGGTAATACAAATTATTTTAGGTTCAACCATGATGTCTTTTCTTGATGGTTTTTCATGCTACAACTAGGTGTTAGTAGACAAGGAAGATATAATGAAGATAACATTCAAAATTAAGTGGGGCACCTTTTCCTATAAAATAATGCATTTTTGGATAACAAATGAAAGAACAGGTCTGAAAAGGTATTGATGTCAAAAGGCTATGGGCCATGCCTTTCAAGGTCTGATTGGTAAGTGTATCATTATATACATGGATGATCTAACTATTTTTTGTAAAATAGGGAAGATCACTTTATGCATTTACAAAAAGTATTTGAGAGATGTAGAAGGTATGTAATGTCCCTTAACCGCAATAAGATCATATTTTATGTTACTAAAGGCAAATTTTTAGTCCACATTATAAATAAAGATGAGATCTCTATAGATCTTGAAAGAGTGGAAATAATATCTAAGATAGAGCCTCTAAATAGTAGAAAAGAATTAAAATCATTATTTGGCAAAATAAGTTTTGTAAGAAAATTCATCTTTGGTTTTGCAAAAATTTTCAAACCATTGAATGATATGCTGAAGAAGGATGCTAAGGTCACTTATAATGGGGAATATAGGAAGCAATTCAATGACATCAAAGAAGCGATTAACCAAGATCTAGTCTTGATAAGTATTGACTTTTCAAAGGAATTTAATCTCTATTCTTTTACATCTAACCATACTATGGATTTAATTTTAAGTAAAAATTTTGATGGGTATGATCACCCAATAGCTTTCATGAGTAATAACTTAAGAATTTTGAATTAAACTATTTATTTATTGATAAACAAGTATATGCATTAGTTAAGGTAGTGAATAAATTTATGCACTATATCCTTAGAAATAAGGTGAATGTTATTCTACTTGACCCTACCCCAAATATCATGCTAAGATAGAATGAGCTTGGAGAACATAGAGGTAAGTGGATGTTACATTTACAAGAATATGACATAGAAATAAAAATTGTAAAGCTAGTAAGGTGCCAAGGTCTAATTCAAATGATTACTAATACCATCCTTAAGCTAAGTATTATACAAGTTGATTAATAAATAATTCAAGCTAGTGAGTGGTATGATTCCATCATTTATTTTTTAATTAATGGTACTTGTCCTATAGGACTAACCAATGAGCAAAAAAGGGCTCTTAGGAACAAGGTAGCCTATTATCTAATCAAATATGTGGTTTTATATAGAAATAACTTTGAATGGGTCTACCTAAGATGTCTCTCAAAAGAAGAAGCTATTCAAATCATGAGTACCTTCCATGATAAGTTTAATAATTAGCACCCATCTAGAAGGACAACAACACACAATATCCTCATAGCTAGCTACTATTGTCCATCTATTTTCAAAGATGCTCATAAGCATGTGAGGGAATGTGACTCGTGAAAAATATTTAGCATTAAAAAACTAAAGGCAATAATGCCTTTGCAACTAGTCATGGTTGATAAACCCTTTACACAATGGGGGTTATAATTTTAAGTGGTAATCAACTATAATTTGTTAGAAGGTAAAAATTATATAATAACTACCATAGATTATTGCACAAGGTGGATGGAATATATAAACACAAAATAATTTAGGATTGAAGAGGTGATCCATTTCATGAAGGAGAACATATGTACCATATTTAGAACTCTAGTCTCTTTAGTGTGTGACAATGGGTCTACATTTATATCCATAGAAATCATAGAATGGGTGTATGATAATGTCATTTATCTTAAGTTTTTAGTCAACCATTACCCCTAAGTAAATGGAGTGTTTGAGTCTACCAACAAGAACTTGATGAAAGTAATCAAAAAGTTTGTTGTAGACAAGCCTAAGACTTGGTATAAACTTCTCAAGTATGCCCTATGGATAGATAATATAAGGATTAAACAAGCCTTAAAATCATCACCATTTATATTGGTGTATGGCCAAGAGCCTATCTTCCCTATCACTCTCAATCTTCCTACGTATAAATTCATGCAAGAGTATATGGAAGAAGGCTAGGTGATTGAAAATTCAAAATTGATAGACATTATCCAAATGGAAGATGCACAGGAAGAATACTTTGCTAATTTTAATATATGTTAGACCATATTAAAGAGGTGGTTTGACAAGATATCAAAGATTAAGGTGTTCAAACAAGGGGATGTAATTCTCCTTTGGGACAAAGCATCTGAGCCTAAGGAAAAGCATGTCAGGGTCACACCTTTATGGATTGGCCCCTATTAGATTTCAAACACACTAAGAGAAAACACCTTTAGACTCAAAGACTTACAAGGAGAATATTTCACACTACCCACCAATGTGTAGTACCTCAAGAATTACTATTTTGTTTCTCCCTCTAAGGTCTTTATGGAGTAAATCTATAAGATGGTTAGACTTAGTGTAGGTAGGCTACTTAGTTTATTTTAGTTATTTCCTTTTTGTCCCTTAGTTATACATAAGCATGTATATATATATTTATTTCCTTTTATTTCTTTATTTAATACTTGCAATTTTGTGTTTACTTTTGTTTCTTTGTTCTTTGTTTCCAATAAGTCCTTTTAGACAACCCTGAGCTCAAAGTTTATTTAGTTTTCTTGAAACTCCAAAAATTAAAGAATGTGGGTATGAACCTAATACATATTTTGGCCATGGGTATAAAATTTGAGCCTAATATTATGATTTAAATAAAATGTTAAAGACTGATAGAAGAGGCTAATTATTCCATGAGAAATTGAACATTGTCTTGACCTAAACTTGGTTTTTATAAGATTTGTACTTGTAAGATGAAAGATTAATCTATTGACACACATTCATGCTTTCAATTAACAAACATCATTTCCTAAGATAATTATTATATCCATAGGTGATTCTCTAAGGATCAAACACTTGACCAAATCCTTAAACCTAGCTACCCTAGTTCTTGACCTTGCTAAAATTATAAAAGATCTAAAAATACAAAAATAAGAATTCAATTCAGAATAAAAATCTTTTCAAGCATAGGTGATTCTAGTATTATTCATTGGGTCTATGGATTCCTGGCTAATAGTGGAGCAAGGCCATTATTAGAGCCAAAGGTATCTCTATTAGGACTATGGACACCTGGCTAGAATTAGATTAATGCCCAAGCCTTCCCTAAACTAGAAGCATGATTTTTAATGAATATCTAAACATATCCCAAGTTAGTGTTAATGATTAAAGATATGAAACCTAGAAGTTGTCTCCTAAATCCCATGGAAAATAGTAATTGGAATAAAATCACACACAACATGGATATGTATTAATGTTTGATCTTAATTATGCATGTGTAAGGTTTGTTTCAACTATAAATTGATCTAAATAAAGGTATTGATCAAGTGGAGTGGATGACCTAGTTGTTTGTCTAAATTAGAGTCTCTAGGTTCTAACATATTTTTATTTTTCCCATAGAATTAACCATTTATTAAGGTTAACATACCCCCATTTTTGAAAATTAAGACCTTTGAGATACTTTGAACATTTACCCTAAAACCATGCAATGTTTTGAAAATTATTAGAATTTGAAGATCATCCACTTTGATAAAGTTGTCTTACTAATTTATGGTTTTTCTTTGATCTCATATAATGTTTCTAATGATTAGACCTCATGTATTTAACTTGTAGGTTCATGAATATCTTGTTGATAGATCATGCTTAGAGTTTACAGATTGACTCTATTCAAGTTTTCACTAGCCTTTGGTTTACGAAAATTTGAATCTAAATTCATGTTCTAAAATATCTCCTTCAAATTTGAATCTTAAGTCCTAACATAAATAGATTTATTATTTGTATATCCAATTGCCTATATTTCATTACAAGGGTATAATATGATAGAGTGAGGAAAACTCAACAAAATTGAGCATTTGGTCCTTTAAACTGATAATGTGTGAGTATCCAGATCATGATCAATGGTTTGCACCTCATCAAGATCAAGGATCAAATGGAACAAATACAACACTAAAAATTCAAAAGGCCTAAGAATCCCCATAGGGTCACTATGTGGCACTCCCACATTTGAGACTTGGTAACAAAGGGTCCTGCATATAGAATGGAACTCATTTACAAGTGCCTACATCATGATCAAAGGCTCACAATCAATTAAGGATCTACATCTAGTAGAGTGAATGAAGTGATGAAAAGTCAAAATCACTATAAAGATGTCATGTGGTGCTCTCATAGTTATTAGGACCAAATAAACTAGTGATGTGCATTCACTTGGATTGTAATCAAACAACTCTCTCTTTATGATACCTCTTAATTACATGGGATAAATTTAACCTGAGATCCATGGAATATAAGAAATTATCAATCTTAAAATTGATGATTACATGACCATCATCTGATGTCCATGAGGCCATCATTGAAATCCATGTGATGATAAAATTTAAGTCCACCAAACCTAAATAGCTTCATGAACTTAAATTTGACATTATTTTTAATGTCATTTGACATCTGTGAGGCTATCATTGACATCTACAAATCCAATCTCTTCAAATATTTTGCCTTGACATTATGCTCTAAAACTTATCATAAAATTCTTTAACCTAAGTTTTTGGCATGTTCACTAATATGAAATAGACTTATCTAAAAGAATTTTAACCTAAGTTCATTTATATCACCATGAATTAATTAAATATCATGCACCTTGTGGGATCAATAGCTTACACTTCATTAGGACTGAATGATCCAATGGTATGAAATCCCCAACAACTATTCAATGGTTATATGAGAAATTATAGGCTCAATACATGGTATATGCACATGAAATCCCATGAAGGTTCCAAGTGACATAACCATAAGGATTGATAAAAATATGGCCAATAACATGTGAGGTCTCAAATCACAATTAATAACCTATATTTATCTATGGGTAATGATCTAATGGCATGAAGTAAATAACATTATTTTAAATACCAATGAATAGTGCTTTGAAGGCATTAATGAAAAATTTCTTGAAAGTTATAGATAGATGACAAATAAGCCATCATCATTAAAGCTTCAAAAGAGCCCCAAACTTGCATAAAATACCCTAATTTATGATTGAATTGGTCATAATTAAGCTAAAGAGAGTCCAATTTCAATTTGAGTGAGAAAAAATGAATCAAAGACCATTTTCCATCTAATTGTGAGCAATTTACAAGTCTGGTAACCATGGCAGCTCAGGGGCAACATCAATGAAACTAAGGTAGAGTGCATTAGAAAAACATAATATAGTGTCCAAGGGTCTAAACACCCAATGGTAAGCTTCACAAGATACAATAATAGGTTTAATCAACATTAGAGTTAGAAGGTAGATTCTTGGGTTTAAATCAATTATCTTGGGACATTTAAATGCAATTATAGGAATTATTGTTGAAAAGATCCAAAGTTTGAGTGCATGGTCACAAGAACTGGAGAGACTCCTGAAGGATGATGAGGAGATAATTGGGAGGATTGAACAACTCATTGGGACCATGCAAATTAGTCTTGCATAGTCCACTATCATAGGCATCATGAAGGATGATAAATTCAAACATAGGGCTACCTTGGTGACCCAAGAAATAAGAATTAAAAGTCAAGGCCAGTCTAGAGAAGATATTAGTAGGATACTTGACACGATCCTTAATATAGGAGAAATGATAGATAAGGCTAGAAGCATCAAGGAAACCATGGAAAAAAAAGATAAGGAATTAAATTATCTAGATAATAATGAGGAGTGTCTTTTAAGACTAACTATGGACTTGGAACTAATCAATAAGTAGCACCAAAAGGCTATGAACATCCTCCAACAACAACAAGAAAGTTATCAAGAGTAAGGCCCACCATCCAATTAATTGAATGGTATTTTATATTGTAAAAACTTTGTAATACTTTGAAACTAGAATATCATTTTATGAATGTATATACTAGTTGTTAGTGTATTGAATTTAGGCTAGTTTAGTTTGGAAAAGCAAGTGTATTATATAACTTTCTAAAATAGGTTAAATGTCTTTATCATTGTACATTTGTATTTTATAGCTGAACAGTATACTACCTTGTCCTTATATAAAAGATAATACTGTCATCTTATATAGGGAGAGAATTCTAAGAAAATTTTTTATACTTTGAGCAACTAATATAATCAAGGAATTATGTAAATATTGTCGAAATTTGTTCTATCAATTGTTAATTTGGATTTTCTCTCAATTGTTGGTTATAAATATTAAATTTTAATGGTTTCATGAATTCTAAATTTGCATTTGTGATATAGGGTTGCTAATGTGTACTTATGTTAGATTATTTAAGGGATCTTGAATATGATTCATTTCATTTGTTCTATGTTCATATGTGTTGATGTTATTTGAATTTGGTAACAAATCTTTAAATTAAATCTAGTTCTTACTTATATGTTTCCATATCCTCCTTATAAGTCTACCTAGTATATGGTGAGATTGGAGATTATGCTATTTTGGATTATATACTATTTAAATGCATGTTTACTTGTAATTGAAACTTTTTCATAATGTTAGAGTCAAGGATCAACAATCACACATTATTTTTATGCCTTACCCTTCTCTTTTGATTCTTTTTTAATCAGATCACTTTAGTTTAGATTTCATTGTAAATGTCCATTTATATTAGTATCTATTTTAAGCCTTGATCATAATTCACTAATATTAGCATATATACTTACACTTTGAAAAGATTTGATCCATGGTGGCTCCCAAACATCAACTAATATAAATTTTGTGGGACAACTGAACATTCATCTATCGTTATCTCACCATAGGTAACATAAGTTACCAAAACCTACTACTCATGCTATGAATTTCCATAATTCAAAAATGATAAGTGTTATTTGAACACTAAGGACACATGTGGTACATTTAGAGGCATTGAAAAATTCTATTTAAAATTCATTATAAGACATGCAAAGACTACATGGTTAAATAGTGTTGTTTTAAAATTTAGATAGGTTTCATGGATGAGGTTTTCCCATCCAAGAGTTATATAAATATGTCTTGTATATATATTTTTAGTATACTTTGGTAATAAATGGAAGTGAATAAAGCTTTCATGATTTTTTTGTGATTTTGTGTGAATGTGTTTTTATCTTATAATTTTTTATGGTTTATTAAAAAATTATGTTAATTTGATAAAATGTGTTAGGACAATCACATGTTTTATTCAAAGAAAAGATTTAATAAATTATTAGTCTTGTCAATTTTTTGGTTATAGATCATACTTACAACTTGTTAATGACATAGGATATTCTGAAAAAATTTGTACTAACAACATATTTGATTATGATAAATAAAGCTAACTTAAATTATCTCCTTAGACTCTTCACTATATTTGTCTATATATTGTGCTTTTATCTCATCCCCAACAAACATTGGTTCATTAGATATACTTAGCCTAGTATAGTGAGTAAAATTGTAAGGGTGTAATCTCTAATCAAATCATATAGTTATTTATTTTATTACTTTCCCTTCCCTCCTTTTTATCATTTTATATATATTCACCATATCTTAGATCCACCCATACACCTCAATAATAATTCATACATCTATCACATCTAAAATATCTATGGTTAATAACCATGCTGCTCACCAATATTCCACCATGTGGTTATTTATAAAACAAAGACCTATAACTCATTAGTTAGAGTGAATTTTTCATCATTCCTAAAACATTAGGTACCTTACCATAAGAACCCTTTGTGTGCATAAAACCCATATCAGTATGTTTTATATATCCCTATAAAGAGGGACCACAATGTTTTATTGTTAAGATTCACTTGAGTTGCATACTTTGGATTCCCTATAAATATTAACAAGGAGTAATTCAAACTTTATAATATTATTATTATCACCTTTATAGGTTCATAAAAACCTAGATTAGATAGAGGTATCCCTATTAGAGATATCACTCATCTAATTAACTATCCCAAGTGAACCAACCTCAAATTTTTACTATGGATTGGTTAGTTAGTTCAATCATTACCATAGCTTATGTCATCCATGATTTTCCTAGAAATACAAATAAGTACCTTCCCTTCTTCTCTTCATCTATGGAAAAAACTATAGATAATTTATGAAATCCTTCAAATTTTATCTAATATTTATTAATGTATTTCATAAAAATGTTGCATTTAGAATATTCCATTTCACACTGCAAGATATTGCCTATGGCTAATTCCTTGATCTTCTATAAAATCAAATCACATCATGGAACCGATCTCGGGAAACATTTATGACACAATTTGTAAAATTTACTAGTCCCAAAGTAAGATACTAACATTTTGATAACATAATGAGGGAACCCAATGAACTAATTAGAGCCTTAAATGTAATATATTAAAATATGTATAATTATGTGACTACTATATACAAACTAAATTTTGACCTGGCTATTGAAATGTATAAAAAATTATTAGATTATATGACTACAGTATTGCTATGAAAACCTTATAATATTAATAACTTGATACATTACTATGTTAAATATATTAACACTTATAGACATTTAAATAGTCAATTACAATACATACCCAATATTGAACCAAATTTACCGGTCCTGAATCCCACTCCAAATGACAACCTAAATGTCATGGTCAATAATTAGGACCAGGTTTTTACTTAGTTACCTATAACTTAGTTTGAATTAAATAAAAAATTGGTTTTTTTGAACAATCCTACATGTGTCTAATAATTAGAATATAAGTCACTATTTAGTTCCAAATAACACATCTACCACATATGGGACAAATTATGATTCCAACAAAACTAAATTATATGCCATTCAACACATGGTACATAAACATAATATTGAGTTTTTAAACATGTAGAAACACTTGGGAAACATTATAGGATAAACAACCAAAATTAATTTTACATTATAAAAATATAACAAAATATTCAGCATATCAAAAAAAAATTAATATCCTTAGCCTAATAGATTACCTTAGATGAATATTTAGGAGACAACCTTACCTAATTGGTGTAGAGTCCATAGTAATATCCAACATGATGAACTAGATTTCATATAATTATGTAATAAATTTGAAATATTTAAAAAGGAGATTTAAATATATGAGGTAGTCTAAAATCAACCTAATTCATCTACAACTACTGCCCCCAATACTTCTAGTACCGTCATGGTATTTGAGACCTATGATTTACCATTCCTAGTTGAGGATGATAATGGAACTGAAGATAACATATATGATATTAATGTTTTCAAAAAATTTCAAATAAATATGTATAATATGAGAAATAATAATAAACATCCGATCATGACTAATGCACCTCTTAAAAATAATGCAGACACTGCTTCTGATTTGAATGTTAATAATAATTTGCCTCATCCTAAAGGGAGTGATCAAAATCAACCAAATCCACACACTAATATTATATATAACACAGTAAATGGAATGAATAAAATCAAGGAAAATATTAATCTACATGAGTTATCTTTTATCACAAAATAAAGGGAGATTTCGTTTAAGCTTTGGCTAGTAATCCATCTATTGATAAATCCATAGGTGCACATACAATATGGTCATGTATAAAGATAAAATTAAGGTCCCAAATTTATTATTAAATATTAGAATAGTTTTGAGGAATGAACATAATTAATTATTTGACTTAGGTTCTTCCTAAAATTTAATGACAAATGGAATATGTAAAGTACTAGGGTTGAGTCCAAATAAGTCTAAAAGACTAGTATTATAGTTAGATAAATCTACAATCCTAGTTGTGGGATAATTAACAAATGTCCACATGTAATTTAAATTTGAACCATGTATATAGTAATACATTTACATCCTTGTAGTTTACATTCCTAAGACTTATGATTTAATCCTAAGCCATGACCAATAAAAAACATTAAATGGATATATGGACACCAACTTTTCACACAGGTGTTTGCCTTTGAAGGGAATGGATAATCAGATCATAGTTGATAAATAACCAAAAATAAATCATGTAATCATAGAATACAATTCCAAAAATGAAAAAAAAATCTTCATCACTTGTATGGGTTTATAATTTCACAATGAAGATTAATAACCATGAATGAAAATTTGAAGGTCTTTTGAAATTGTGGACCTTATATTTTGATGGTGCTTAGTCCAAATAAGGATTTGGTATTGGCATAGAATCAATTGATACTGATGGGAGGTATTACCTTGTTACTTTTGTATTATAATTATCATGCACTAACAACCATGAATAATATATAGTCTTGATTTTAGGGCTTTAATTCACACTAAAACACAATGTCACATAAATTATATTGCTTTTAGATTTAAAACTAATTATTTCCCAGATCGGGAGTTGAAATTAATGTAAATTTTCTTAATTCAAGACATATAATAATAAAGCCTAGGATTTAATATAATCATTTGAATATTTCAATATAAATTAAATTCCAAGACATAAGAAGGAGACAATTGATTCCTTAGATGCTTTTATAATAAATTTGGCCCTATTAAATGTTAATTTTGTGAGTTAATGCCATGTCCTTTAGTTCCTAATAATTTTGACCACTTTAAGGTATTTAATGATGACTAATTTATTATAAAGTGAAACTAAAATTATTTTGAGTTAAAAATCATTGATGAAAGTTATTTTGACCCAATGAATGAAGAAGAAAATGAAGATAATGTCACCCTTCAACTATAATATAAAAATATACCAAAAGGGATGGTATCCTTGGAGTGGGTATTTGACATGGATTTCCAATCTAAAAAATAAAAACCATCTAATACCAATGAATTTTATTTTTCCAATGTAAATTTAGGGATAAATGAACATCCCTAGATAGTTAACATTGGATTGAGTTGTATAGAATAAGAGAATCAAAGACATAAAATTATTGACCAAATATAAAGATGTGATTTTTTGTAATTATGAATAATTAAATTTTTTTAATCCTAGGTTTGTCATACAAAATATACCATTGAAAGAATAACATAAACCTTTCAGGTAAATACAAAGACTGGCTAAACCCATTTTGGATCATCTCATTGAGAAAGAAGCCCATAAATTGTTAGATGCTAAAATTATATTTCTTATTAGAATTCTTTATGGGTGGTTAAGTTATCTCATATATGAAATAAAACTGGTTAAATCAGAATGTGTGTAGATTTTAGGAACCTTAACCTATATTTAGAAAAGGATAATTATCATTTATATCCTTAAACTAAGTAATTAAGATAGTTAGTGGGTCGAATATGATGTCATGTCTAGATGGTTTCTCAGGATACAATCAGGTAATAATATAAAATGATGGTCATGTGAAAACTACTTACACCACTAAATGGGTAACTTTTGTGTTTAATAGAATAAATTTTAGACTAATTAATGTAGGTGATACCCTGTAACATTCCATGGATTTTACTTTCTAAGGACTCATTTATAAGTGCATCATTATATACATAGATGACTTAACTATCTTTTCTAAAGATAGAACAGAAAATGTAACGTACATGCAAAGAGTATTTAATAGATGCATAAGGTATGTGATTTCCTTGAACTCAAAGAAGATCATTTTAAGGGGAAAAATGGGTAAATTTTTGAGTCATGTTATAAAAAAATAAGGAACTTAAATTGATCATGAAAGAGTTCTAGTTATCTCAAAAATTCCAGAGTCTAACAATAAAAAGGAGATTAATTACTTATTTGTCAAGATAATTTTTAATAAAAATTCATTTTAGGATTATTGGAAATTTTGAAAGAATTGACTTCTATGCTAAAATAGGATGTAAAAATATAATGGATAGTATAGGTGAGGAAATCATTTCTTTACATTGAAACTACCATTACCTATGATCTAGTTATGATCATCCTTAATTTTAAACATGATTTATTGTATTAATTCTTATCATCGCATACTATAGAAATAATACTCATGCAAAAGATAAAATATAGTGAATACCCTATTGCATTTATGAGTACTAATATAAAATATGCATAATTGAAGTATTCCATGATAGATAAAAAAATATATGCTTTAGTTAAATCAATTAATAAATTTAAACATTATATTTTATGAAACAAGATATACACCATTATTCTAAACCTAGAATTCAATCTTACACTGGAATAAACTAGGTTAAAATAGGGCCAATTGGATGGACAAGTTAAAGTAGTTTGATATTAAAATTATACCTACCAAGATGATGTGAAGATAAGGAATTAATATTCTAATGGTAGAGAGTGATCCACACATATTTATCAAGAAAATTAACTAGTCTTAAGTAGTTGGAGGCGATTGGTATGTTTTGATGCCTAAATATGTATCATAGGTGCCTAGAGTGTTTAAGAACACTTCTCATTTTATAATTATAATAATTTAGTATATGATTTTTGGGTTATGATAATCCTTCTATTACTGAAATAGAGGCAAAGCAAGTGGACCATTTCACAATATTTATAATGTTTGGTGGTTGGGAGCCACCGAGGCCAAATGTTAATCTATGTAAAATATGAAGTATGTTATGATAAGAATGGTGGATTATGATCAACTACTAATCTAAAGACTAATATAAGATGGGTATTTATAATGAAAATTAAACTAGAGTGATCTAGTTTAAAAAAGAGATCAAAAGGAAAGGTAAGGTAGAGAAGAGATGTTATTGATCTTCATTCCAAATATCATGAAAAAGTGTAAATATCATCTAGACATATACTTAACCAATGTATGACATGAAGTAGCATAAGCTCAAATCCTATCAAACATCAAGAAAACATCTAAGGATGGTGTAAAATAATATAAATAAGAATCAAGTTCACTTTAAATATTTACCCCTACAAGCAAACAATATTAGACCAAATTTATGAAGAATAAGTAGACTAAATGAACATAAAACTTTCAATTAAATGAGCATTGGCACAAGTTAATAGCTATGCATTCAAATGTACACAATAGGAATTCATAAGAACCATTCAAATCTATAAATTATAATAAACAAGTGAGAGAGAATCCAAGATAACAAAGACATAAGAAAATATGGAAAAACATTGTAGAATTCATTGCTTATATTAATTGATCAAAACATAAAATTAGCTCTTAGATCTCCCTTGTTTTACAATTAACAATTCTCCTTTTATAAGATGTAAGGAATCATGTCGGTTAGTTATAAAAAATTACAAAATTACAATTGTTAAGATAGATGTCATTTCCACATGTGTTCTAGAATACACTAGACTTCCCTAATGGACTGACCTATAGGCAATGTGATTTACAAGTTAAACATGCCTTTACAAAATAATATTCCTATTTCAAAAGTATACAAGCTCAATTATAGAAAAGAATATTCCTATATTAACTAACTTGGAGGCCCTTGTGTTGTTGTAATATTTTGCCTCCCCTATAGGATCTTCATTCTATAATGTTGTTAATTGATGAGCTAAAGATCAATGATAGGTCTCATGAACAACTCTGTTTCTTGATATTATAGGCCCTTGAGATCCTGTTCAACCCTTTTCAAAGCTTGTTTGATGCCCTTATCATTTCTTATCTTCTCCTTTGAAGATAAAATTAGACCTATGACCTTCTTATTATCAACCCCTATTTTCCTGTGTCCTTGATTCCTTACTTCTTGCATGAACTAAGTAGTTTTCTACTTGAAATCCTCATCAGTTATTAGACCCAAGGGACTAAGTATGGTGGGCTATTTTATCAAGATATCTAATATGTACAACATTTTATCTTCTTATTTATTGAAGTGCTTGGAAATGTCCTCCATCTACTTGGACCAACTGCTGAGGGCCTTGATATTATCAATTAATATAGCCATAACCATATTTAGGTGGGCTAGGCTAACTATATTGAATTTAGGGATTTGATTTTTATTTAAGAACTTGATCAAATCCTTTACTTGATAGCTCAAAGTCTACCATTATCCAACTTGGCCTGTAGATTTAGTAATCTATTTTTTTATTGCATCTTACTTGGTTCTAGCTGA
The DNA here is from genome assembly GCA_037957365.1 of Torreya grandis. NCBI lineage: Eukaryota > Viridiplantae > Streptophyta > Pinopsida > Cupressales > Taxaceae > Torreya > Torreya grandis. The sequence goes on along the minus strand of JARHVA010002160.1, from coordinate 1,104,102 downwards.
CTTTAAATAATTGAATAAATTAGTCATGGTGTCTTCAAATTTCTTGAATATGTCTTATTGAATTGATAAGATGGCTTGTTCTTTTAGATTCTTGTTTTGTTGTAGGATTCCTTTGTTAATTATCTATAATTGATCTATCTGATCCTAAGCCAATTTAAGGACATTTTTTTCAAATATTAGGTCTTCACCAGAGTTTTTTTCTCTAACTAGAATCAATTCAACAAAAGGTTCCACTTTTTTGAAAGTGAATTCATCTCCACCAATCATGGATTTATTCTTAGCTACCCTTTACAAACTAGTATTTATTAGGTCAAATTTGACACCAACTAAATATTATATCACTTTTAGGAGTTAAGGTCTCCATTTGTGCTCCACTTGAGCAGTCATTATTTTTTATTCATATTAAAATGCAACTATCCATGGTTTGGCTTTATCATGCACTTGAATATTGATTACTTGTATCAATGCCCAAGGATGGTGCATGGTAGGTACATTTTAAAATTTTCCATAGATGAAAAATTCAGGAATGGTTGGACCATAAATCATGTTTTCCTCACTAAAGATATTAACTTTACTCAAAGGATGAGTGAAGGTCACCTTGGGATTCTTAGATTTCACTAAGACAATGTCTAATTCAATTTTCCTTTTAAGGGGGTCTATTAGAACTAGGTCCAACACTTCCTTCCCCTTTTCTTCTTTGGATATCTCCACTTATTTATACTTAGACTAATAGGATAATGGTATCAATTTTATAACATCTTACATTATTTCACTAGGGTCTAGTGCTACCACATGGGTTTCCTCCACTAGTGATCCCTTCTCCTCTACTTGAGTTAAGGAAGTTGAAATTTCATTAGGCCTTCTCTCCTCTAGCCTTTGATCAAGTTGTGCCTCAAGTCTTGATTATGTCTATAACTAGGCTAGTGAAGGTCTAGAAGGTGCACCACTTAGCAAATAGTACTACCTTGGCTCCAATTTCCATTTTTCGCCATCCCCTTTCTACTCACTCTACATTCTATACTATGTATTGATGTTGTGATATTTCAAACTAAAGGTGACCTTAGAGAATGAAGAGGCCTTTATATATATAGTGTCAAAAGAACTAGGTTAATGATCATAGGGTACATTTATTCCTTTGGACTTCAAGTATTCTTTAGCCTTTTCCTATGGATCCCACTACCTCAAATCATTCACTTGTAGATTGAAAGAGGTATTGTGTTTGGAAGTAGCCTCAATGTTGTCCCATTATGAAAAAATAGTCTTTCCAATGGTTAAGGGGAAGTTATGAACATATCCCTTCCACTTAGTTTTGTATTAACCATCTATTCTATTAAACAATTGGTAATCCACCTCTTATTCAACTAACTTGTTTTTCACATGGACTGGTAATATAATGAGAATGCATTGTATTCCTTTGATCTTAATGATTATGCAATTTGGATACAACTAGATGTCTCCCATAGACTCAATTAAATTTTTGGTCAAGGGGCTGACTCTTGGCATTGGATTCCATATTATGGCATTCCATATGGATGGATAAACATAGTTACATATAAATTGGATGTGGTACCTATATTTTAATGTGTAATTTTGAATAGTATTGGGAGAGTATCTATGTCCCATTAGGTGAAAATTCTCTTAGGTTAGGGTTATTTATGGTAGTAATCAAGAAATCTAGGAGGTATAACATCATGTAAAATTTGTTCCTAGTTTTCTTATTGACTGCAAAGATATACCTACTCAAAAAATTTATAACCACTTCACAAAGGGGAGGGGTGAGATCTTTATTATCCATAAAATAGACTAAGGGCACCCAAATCTTGTCCACATATGTGGTAGTTGGATTTCCACATAACATATTCATCAAAGTCATGATCATTATTACCCCAAGTCTGAACTAACTAATGGGAATGTTTCCACTAAAATCTGAAAACACCTAATTTATAGAATATAACCATAGGGTAAGGATGGTCTTCAAGTCATTTTCCTTAGCCTAATTATTGATTGTGGTTTGGTCTATTTGGGGTTTAGGAAGCATGTAATAGTTTTTAAATGTTTTAGATTGAGGTAAAAACAGGGTTTGAAGGGGCCCCGAAACCCTGTAACAAGGAGTGAAAGGAAGAACGTCTAAGTCCACAGGCAAAGCCTAAAAAACACTACAAGGAAGTAGAAAAAATAGGTTTTAAATGGACCTGGAACCACCAGAGAAACATCTGGTCAAAACCCAGAAAAATAGAGATCTGGTAACACATCAGTTAAAAGATAACAAAAAAAAAAACAAAGATCAGTACCAATTTCTAAACCAACAAGAAGGACCATATTATTCATCCAGTTCCAGTATCAAGTTCATGGCTTCTTTTCCTTTCAAAATAGTTTCCTGGGTGGTAGCCTCTAGCAAAGCTCCTTTTTGTGTATCTTTCTTTCTAGAGCTTTGCCTCGTCCTTTTGTTGGGACCCTCTAGTGCTTTGGTCTCCTCATTGGCTCGTTTACCTATATTGATAGCAGCAGCACAAATGTTGGACGTTACTTCCTCCATTTTGGTTTTGTTATCCTTTATTAGTTCCCAGAGGTTGTTTTCATAGGCTTTAAGCTTGACTGGGATCTCGCTTAACTAATTTTCCATGTTGTTTATTTTGTTCCAAGCAGCTTTCAAGGACTCTTCCAAAGATTTCACTTTTCTCTTGAGATCCATGATCTCCCTACACATCCAAGAATCAAATTGGGAAGAAGCCTCTACTTTACAATTAACCCAAGTCATAGGTGTGTGTGTTTCATCATTCTGATTCTTCCCTCTCCAATCCTCAGACTCTTTATTGGGACTATTCCTGGCTTCTTCAAAGATATCTTCTCGACTCTTTTGTTCCCGATCTTTGATTCCAGTTTGAATTTCCATATCCATATTTTGAATATCATCCTGATCAAAATTTTCCTTTTCATTCTTAGAAGTTGGGTCCTCAACAGGATCTTCCTGGACAAATTCATCCTCTGACACTTTCTGGTTTTCCTCCGTATCTACAGTTCTGTTTTCACAATCCTCCTCTGTATTGACGTTATCTTTTTCAATTTCCTTAGAACATTCTTCATCATCACTAGAGTTAGTATCCCAACTTTTAGTTCCTTCTTCTTCCTCCAGTTTTTCCTCCTCAGGTTCTTCAATTCTCTCCCATCCCCTTTTTTCTTCTACATTCTGCTTTTTAGGACTAGGGGACTTGATTTTGCCTCTCCTGATTACACTTTCATTCTTTTTATTTCCTGACACCTTATTTTTCCCCTGTTTGGGGTACTTAACCAGTGCCCTATTCTTGTAGTAGCCTTCAATAAGCAGAATAAGGCCTTCATGGAGGATAGGGCACATTTCCTTTTTCCTATGAGCATATAAACTTTGGACCAGGGAATAGCGAAGATAAAAGAGAAAAGACAAGCTAACTTTATGCCTGAAATGGTTGAGGAAGACAAAATGGAACTTGTGCAAATGTTTGCTTCTTCCATCGAGGATGAAGTACTCCCTTATATAGCTTAAGACATCCCTCCATATCCCTTTAATCTGGTCCAGCTCATAGAAATCCCCATTTTTGACCAGCTTCTGCTCTTCCTCATCTGTTTTGGGGAACTTACAAAAGGCCTCGTTCGAAATGCTTGTCTGCTTGGAAAATTTGAGTCCATCCATTGGCAACCCTATAACCTCAGCTATAAAATCCTCTGTTAAGTTTACTATGATACCATGCAAGGTGACCCTTTCATCAGACCAATTTTTGAAAAAGGTCGTCGTGATATGCGGTTTTGAACCATGGAGTCTTTCCATGTAGCTCGCAACTTTTCCTTTCTGCAAAATTCTCCAGACTTCATGTTTCTCTCTCCATTCTTCATAGCTCTTGGGTTCCTATTTACAGGGTTCTCCCTTCCTTTCACGTGCCATACTCATTTTCTTTGAATCCCAATTGCTATGGACTTTGCCCTGAAACCTCCTGCTGTCAAGTTGATTGGGAAGTTGACTTTGTTTGTGCTTTTTTAGGATCCGCTTCTCCCTCTTGAGGGCCTTACTCTTTAATAATTGAATTCCTTTCTCCATGCTGCCACTCCTCCTACTCATTATATTTTTATTACACTCCAATCTTACCTTCTTTCGCATGGGTGGAATCATGAAGAATGAGCGCCCTTAATCCATGTTCCTTTCTAAAGTTTCATACCACCTCACTATTTGACCTTCCTAGACAGCACAATTAGCAAGCCAATCTGCAACACCATTGGCTTCTCGAAAGGTGTGCATGATTTTAATATCTTCAAATTTTTTCAAAAGTGTTTTCATCTCATTTACCTTATCCTCTATGGTCCAAGACACAATATTCTTATTATTAAGAATATTTATAACATTCAAAGAGTCCCCTTCAAGCCACAATTTAGGATATCCCAAATCCATAGCTAATTTAAGGGTCTAGAGGGCAGATGTAGCTTCAGCAATGTGGTAGTTAGATATACCAATGGGGATTGTGATAGAATCAATAACCATACCCATATGGTTTCTCAAGACACCACCACAACTAGCATAACCCGGGTTCAGTTTGGTAGCACCATCAAAGTTACCTTTAATCCAACCTTGAGGGGGAACATTCCAAGTAACACCTGATCTGGGGTTATTAGGTTTACCAAGAGGGATATCCATCCTCAAGGGATTATCCACATTGAGAGTAGAGCTTAGATTATTTTGAGAGGAAATATTTTCTTTTAAAGCTCTAATGATGTTCTGTCCTACCACCCATCCAGGAAGTTCTTTATTTCTGAATATTCGGTTATTTCTTTCCTTCCATATTCCCCACCAAATATGGGGAAGAGTAATTTTCCATAAGAAGAGAACTTCAGGATTCTTTGAAGGGCAATACCAGCTTTTGAGAGAAAGTTCCACGTTTTTATGGTGAATCCAAGTAATGCCCCACAGATTGAGAACCTCCTTCCAAACAAGCTGAGTGAAGGAACAATTCACGAATAGATGATCTCTATCTTCAAGGTCTTTCTTACAAAGAATACACCTATTAAAAATATTGATTCCATGTTTTTGTAAATTATCCAGAGTCAAAATTTTGTTTTGGAGTAGGGTCTAGAAAAAGAACTTGATTTTAGGGATGAGCCCCTTAATCCAGGCTCTTGTCCATAATGGTTTTCTATCATTTCCCTTAGAGATGAAAATGGAAGAGACTTTAAACTGTCCACTTGGCTCATAGTGCCAAAAAAATTCATCTTCTTGGTTAAGATATAGAGATATAGCATTTAGGGATAATTGAATATCCTTGAGATCTTGATCGTAGTCAGTGAGGTTTACCCAAGTGTTGTTCTGCCAGTATTGATTAACCGTTATTCCCACTCTTTGCTTACATCTTTCTATAACATATTTATCTTGGATTTATTCCTGTAAAGGTTTTCCTCTTAACCAAATATCTTCCTAGAATTTCACCTTTTTACCATTGCCTGCTTTCCAAGAACTTCCTTCTTCGAGAACATGTTTTGTTCCCTGGACTGCCCCCAGATGGCAGAAGGATGAGAAATATCTGGAGTAGTAAAGAAGTCAGGAAGTGACTTTGCCTTAAATAAGTACTTATGCTTCCATATTTTACTCCATTCTTTATTTTCTTGATAAACCCTCCATCCCTGTTTAGCTAAAAGGGCAATGTTCATACTTCTAATTTTCCTTATACCAAGTCCACCATCCTTGACAGGTTTGCAAATGTTATCCCATGCAATAAGAGGCATTCTCCTTTTCTCCTCAGTACCTGACCAAAGAAAGTTTCTTTGAATTTTTTCAATTGCTTCCTCAAATTTAGTGGTGATTTTGAAAAGACTCAAAGCATACATAGGTATGCTTTGAAGACTAGCTTTGAGGAGTGTAAGCTTTCCTCCTTGGCTAAGAAGACTGCCTTTCCATCCCACCAACTTCTTACTAAATTTGTTGATAAGTCCTTCCCAAAAAGCTTCAAGGGATTTTGACCCAAAAGGGAGGCCAAGGTATATGGAAGGAAAAGAACCTATGGAGCAATCAAGGATTCTTGCAATCTTGAGGCTTCCTTATCTTTCGAGAGTCTTCTTTTACCTTCCATATTTTCTTTTGTTGGATCTTAATATTTTTTCCTTCCTAAAAATTTCTTGAAATGGATCTTCCCCTGTTGGGGCAATTCTTAGCCCAATGCCCCTACTTCTTGCACACAAAACAAGAGTTTGGTAGGTCTTCGAAGACAATCACTTGGGTTTTCTTGCCAAGCTTGGAGATAAGTTCCACTTTTTTGGGGAGGTGATTTAGGTCCACCACTTTAACATAAATTCTGGTGCTTTAGAGTTTAGTTCTTGAAGGCGTGGCATTATCCACAGCCACTAACTCACCAAATGAACTAGCTATTCCATTGAAGATGTCCTCATGCCAGAATTCTAATGGGAGCCCAGGTAGTCTAGCCCAAATAGGGGTTGTTAAGAAAAATGAATCTGATAAATCCATTTCTAGTTCCCATTTCTTGATAGTAAGGGTACTTCTTCCAAATGACCAAGGTCCGTCACTCAGGATCTTATTCAGATCTTCTTTATAATTAAAGTTAAAAGAGAAAAAACCATTCACCATAGGTGCAACATCAACTTCTCCACGTATAGCCCATTTCTTTTTGATCATAGACCTGAGTGAGTCTATATTTGGTCTTGCTCCTAGAAACTTTCCTACTAAGGTGAGATCCATTGAAGAAATAGAGAAATCAAGTAAGGGATCTGTGATGAAAATTTGAAACTCACCTTTGTCCCAGCAAGATTTAGATGTCACCGGGGGAAAGAGGGATTTCCCTATCGGTTTTTTCCCAAAAAATGATGACCAAGTCCTTTGTTCGAGGGCCCCTTTTCGCCTTTCAAAGTTATTTTCTATTTTATAATTGATTTTGTCTTTCGTTGTCTCCGTGGATTGTTCTAATGCTTTTTTCGATGGAGAATCTCCGGCCCCACTATAGGGCTCAAAAACTGCTGAAGGCCTTTTTGTGTCTGCGTCAGTTAGAAAACCTGACCCTCCGCATTTTCCTCCTTCCTATGCTATTCCACCAGGATCTGTTCCTCCTGCCAAATTCTCCCCAATTCTTTTCCCGCTCATACCAAATTCAAAATTTCAAACAATTCTTCCCGCTTCCAGTTAACCAGCCGCTTTCTCACAAGGTTATAATGAGCATTAGTTTTTTTTTTTTTAAATGTTATGGTAGAAATAGACATTATATTTCTGTGTATTATCTATAATTAAAATTCTGTTATCAATTTTACCATCACTAAAAATCAGAGAGGGAATGTCTATACAATCCAATACCTTAGGTTTTGCTATGGTGTAATAGAGACCCATCATTTGAATATAATTATGTCATAGTAGAACCTTTTCACTGACACACTCTTCTCCTCTTCTCTCATGATGGGTTTTTGGTTCTCAATGTTTTAGAAGAAGCTCAACCAATTATTATCCCCAATATTTAAATTTGTGGCATTGAATTACATATCCTTAAAAACTCATCTTTTTATATCTGAGGTCAAATAGACATCTACATATTTTTTAGAGATACTTTTTTGGATTATCATCGATGTAAGTCTCTCTAAATTTCCTATTAGTGGTCTTTAATTTGATTTTGGATCAAATTTTCTTTTATAAGATGATAATTAAATCCCTCTACACTTGATTATGATGATCACAGGGTTGAACTAGGGTTTTCATAAGTACTAGGATTTTTTTGAAGGTTCCTTACAGTGATTTAATAATGGTAGTTATTTGAACTTATCCAAGCTTCATGACTTAGATTATGTTTGTATCTTTGCATTTATACCTTTGTATTTATTAGGTCCCTAAAATATCTAACTTGGCATATCAATATTATGTGGATCTAACATGGCATCACCATGGCATCTTTCTCATTAAGATTTAAAAAGTGATAATTGTCTTTTGAAAATTCTCACTTGATCTTGTAATATTTCATCATCTTTACGTGACTCAATGTGGACTGTTGATATTGATTTGAGAAATTGAATTCCATTATATTCTTGATACATTCCTTGTGGTTATGACACTTGTCATTTCCACATTTTCCCTAACTTTTCAATGTTTATTGCACACCATTGATCTTGATTACATGAAATAATCATGTTATAATGACCTCAATCTACCTAATTATAGCTCTTACTCCATGGACCATTGATCTTTGATATATGCTCGATATTTAATTCATGGATTACAGGTATGTCACATATCATCTTCATGTTTATCCTTGAATTTATAATGTTTTCTATGTGTCATCTAGTGATCTTCATATGAGCAAACATAAACCATTGGATTTTGGTCCCTAAGGTCAAATTCTATTGGCTACTCAATGTTCTTTGGCTATGAGTGTGACACTTAACACCCTCTCGCTTGTCCTAGGGATCTATTTAAGTCTTGATTTGATACACATCATTAGATCAATCCTACTATTGTCACTTGGATTTTCACCCTTTGAGATGTTTTATCTCTCCTCATCTAAGTGGAATAATTGAAAGACCTCTAGTCTTTTGGTTTGCCTATAAATGAGGTGAATCTCTAGATAAGGCTAGCTCCCTTGATGTACCACTTTGGATCACTAATACACCTAAACTTTAGTGGGGAAAAGGGAGAGAGACAACTGAAAGAAAACTATCCTAAGGGAGGTAATACACCAAATAAGTTGATGAATTCCAACCAGCTACATGTTACATATGAAATCAAGAGACTAACAAAACATACACTTCTCCAATCTACATCTTTTCATATCAATATTAAATTATGAGGTTATGGATGAACGTTTAGGCTAGGAGGACTCAACAAGAGGCCTTGAATGGAATTAGTGAATAGAATAACTAACTCAACCTTGAAACTTCATATAACACTTCACATGCCCTACATTAAGAAGCTTTCCAACTAAAAATAGGATGAAATAATGAGATAACATGCAAAGGAAATCATAGTTATCACTAAGAAAGATCAATCATCCAATTAGAACACACTATGAATAGTCATGAAGAGGTAAAAATTAGTAGTCTTATTGATCAAATGGTATGTAAATGAGTATGGATCCACCATAATTAGGTGAAGCATAAGTTACAATAGCCAAAATGGCAAGTTCTTATAGAACTTGAGACAAACAGGAGAAGAGAGAAGTCTAAGGTTTATAAGGAAACTTGTTAAGCTGAGATGATTTGAATATATAAACACCTTAAAACATTAAACAAATCATGGGGATCATTTTTGTAGGAAATCAACATCATTTGGAAGCAACATCAACAACTAGATTGTACAAAATAATCCAAATAAGAGAAAAACCTATGGGGTGCACAAATTAACAAGAATACTAGATAGTTTAACTTCTTAAGAATGGTTCATATAGCTTAAACCACCATTTTTTTGTTACCAAACATCATATGGAGGATGACTGAGTGTAGAATACACCTCCAAGATCATTTTTCCTTAAACATTCATTGTTAACCATACCAAGTACAAACCTAAAGACTATTTTTTCTTGCCAAGCCTAGTGGATGGAGAGATAACTGGTTTTATTCATATCTTGGAGCTTATAATGAAAATAGTTACCTAATTAGGTGTGTAGAAGACCAAGGGATAGTCTTTAAATCTCTCCATCTATGTGAGGCTATACAACTCATTAAATGCTCATGTTTTCATGAAAAAATCCTCTTTTTTGAATAACCTACCACTTTTCAATTAGTAAAAGTTACTTAAGACATAAGAGGACACATGGGGAATGAAATCATCCCTTAAAATCTTCACATTTCCCTAGGAGACTATATAACTCATTAAATGTCCCATTTTTTACCAAAAAATGAGTTTTACGACTAAAGGGATTAAAATGATGAAGGACCATGTTTAATATAACACTAAATGACATAAATTAGCCTATAATATAGCTCACAAAATAACATTAGACCCCTAATAAATCTCTAAAGATGAACTTTTTTCTTATAGGGGTCCTAATTTTACCTCTAAGGTCAAATTTGATCAACACCTACCTGAGAAAACATGTGTCATCAATCCTTTGAAGATGATCAAGATTTAAATTAAGGTTAGGCTATTTTAATTTAAGCTCACACCATTAGATATTGATCATCCAAAAAAATGTAGACTGTTTATCTTGTAAATGAAAATGATGTTTAATTTAGTGCTTAGGAAACATAAATTTTAAGCTAAAGTCTTAGACTAATTTTCTTATTCTTATTAATAAATACAAATAAAAATTTATGCTAAAGTCTTAAGCAAAGTTATAAAACATGTTAAAGGAGACCTCATGAAATACAATACCTAGTGTAAAATCTTAGCCTAAGTTTTTTATTTAAACCTTAGGGTAATGCTTTAAGCTAATATTTATAACAAAGGGACCATGCACTAGTTATACCATGTAAATAATAAAATAGACTAGGAGGTCCTGGGACATAAAGGGAATAAGGATAATATTTTTAACTTAAGGTTTGGTTGTGTTAAAAAATATGACTAATCCTTAGGTTAAAAATTGAACTAAGTCCATGGCATTATTGAAATTTTCCCACGTAAAATGTTCCCACCAATTTTGAACTCAATTTAAAGGGCATGAGCTACGGTAATTAGAGTTAGGGTTTTAAGCTGATCAAACATGAATTTAACTTGATTTAAAGAAATGAAAGGCTAGCAAAATACAAAATAATTATTAAATCTTAAAACCTAGGCATTGTTTATTCCAAATGGACTCCATTGAAACTATGACATGAAACATAAAGATAAAATGTTAGGAAATTTAGAAGGGATGAAATCATGATCATATAAAAACATGTCCATTAATTAAAATGAGAGTTATGAAAATTTTTCAAACATGATATATATTTTGATCAAGTGAATTTTAAATTTTAAGGTACAAATTTGTACAATTTGACACAAGGGTCCTCATTTTTCATAAATGTGGGTATGTTGACCTCAACAGTATGCCTAAATCATTCACTACCTACTTATAATCACATGTCCTTCTAAATTAATTAGAGAATGAAGGAAGAACTCAAGCTTAATTCAACACACTACATGATACATAAAGGAGTGTTATACTAAAACAAATATGAAGGAATTAATTTGAGATGCATTTCTAAAAAAGAAGATACAAACGTTCTCAATAAATTTCACTAAAATATTGGTAGTGGACACCCTTCAAGGAAGGGAAAATATCAAAAAATTATGAAAATGGGTTATTACTAGCTTAATATTTTTAAATATGCTCACATCCATGTCAAAAACTATCATTAATTCTAAATATTTTAGAAATGATAAATCCATTCTACTATGCCTCTACAACCTATAAGTGAAGGATGGAATTTTGTATATTAGGGTGTTGATTTTATAGGTTTTATCAATCGTAATTCATAAAATAGACATATGCTCATGTTAACTATGATATATTATTACACAAGATGAACTAAATATCTTTCTACAAATAATTCTTGAGAACAAGATGTGATCAAATTTTTGAAGGAAATTTTCTTGAAAAGATTTAGATCTATGGTCTCTTGAGTTTGTGATAATGGTCTAGATTCCCAATTATTAGAGTTCACTAATTTGGATTATGAAAATAAAATTTATATCAAATTATCATCAAAATATTACCCATAAGGTAATGGTGTTCTATAATCAACAAAACTTTCTAATCGACACAATAAATAAATTAACAAAAAACAAACCAAGATAATGACACGTATTGTTAAAATATACACTATGTGTAGACATGACCAGACATAAATAGGTCTTAAAATATTCACCTTTATTTTTAATGTATGTAAAAAAACCAATCTTCCTCATTAATATCAACCTACTATTATACTACTTCATTCATAAGTATATGGTGGATGATGATATATTTAAGTCTAGGATGCTAGACATAGTTTAAATGGAAGATGTACATACATAAGATTTGCATAAATTTAATATGAATCATGATATTATCAAAAAATGGTTTGGTAATAGATCAAAGATAAAACTTATCATAATTTTAGATCTAATCCTCATATGGGATTAAACACATGAAAAGAAAGGACAACATGGTAAGTTCACTCCATTATGGATTGGAGCATATCAAATCTATAAAATTTTGGGTAAAAATTATTTTTTATTAAAATAACTACAATGTAATGAATTTAAGTTTATATTCAATGGAAAATTATTGAAACACTATTTCATGGCTGATCCAATCAGGAACATCTTTGAATAACTATGACTTTTGGTTTAGTATTAAGAAGATTAGAATTCTAGATTTCTAGTTTATATTTCCTATTGTTTAGATTAGCTTTCCTTATTTATAGATTATATTTCCTCCTTTAGAGATTATATTTATTATTTTAGTAGGTTAGTAAATAATATCATTTAGACCACTTACTGACACATTACAAATATTCTTCAAAAGGTTATTAGTCACATCCCACGGTATTTATAGGATTAATTATGGTGTATTTGGATCTCTGAATTAAGGTATATATCATGTTTGAATGGAATATTTTATGGATTGAATGAATTTAATATGTTATTATAAGTTATTTTAATATTTTCATGTAAATTTTATAAATATTTATTGTATTTAAAAATCAATTACACATTTAACATGCTCAAACTTGTTTGAGAGATAATAAACATTAATAAGGATAAAATATGGGTGGCATATCGGATTTACAATGAATTTTAATCCTTTCCACCTAGAAAATAGTGGTTACCAACATCACTTCCAAGGAAGTGTTAAAAAAATGGAAGAGGGGCGTTTTATGTAATCTATATTGGGGATATGGATGCCTAACTAGTAGTAGAATACTTAGAATGGGATTAAAGGTATCTATGTTAAGGATATGGAAACCTAAATGGAAGTAAATAAATGATATAATTCCCACACATGTTATTAAAATTTAAATCAATATAAGAGAGAGAAGATAAGGTAAATAGACCTAAAGTTTTATTTTATCATTGTTAAAACTCTTATAACAAGGGGAAATAACCTTCACATAATCACACACAATTGAAAATTAGATAAGAGTTAGTATGTTGAATGACCATGTTGAATTCTCTTATAGTTATTTTATTAATTTATTTATCCTTATAAATTTTAAATTTATACATGATTATAAACCAAAAAAATGGGTTCTTAGAAATTTAGGAGTATTTCCTCATTGAGTCACCATTTTTTATGACCAACACACCCCATTTTTAACAAATCAAATAAGGATCCATTTTCCATAAAAAATTCTATATTTTGTCCTTATAAAGACAAAAAATAGCCTTAAAAACATTCAAACTTAAGCCTAAAATGCTTTATACACATTTTATTTACATGAATTTTGGCTTAAGATAAAATTTTGGATTCAATGTATTTTTAGTTTTCATTCCTAAATTAATTAACTAAACTAATCATTGTTTGGAAAGAAAGATTAATTTTACACTTAAAATTTAAATGTATTACTAAAAACTATCATTTATTAACCAAAGCTCCATGAACTATCAAGAATATTTAAGTTATTAAGTCTTAGGTGTCCCCACTCAACAAGATCTAGCCATCTGTCATGAATTCAACATATCTAAAATAGATCAATATTACAAGTTCAAAAGTACATTAACTATACAACTACACAAGATCATTCCAAATGTCATTATTTCATTTGATTATAGGTTTTTGGTAGAAACAAAGTTATGAAGTCAAGTGACCACCTGATCGAACAAGCTTAAGCAACATGTTTTCATATCTCTACATCATGATTTCTAGGCCAAAACAAAAAATTGAAAGATACAATGACCACTTGATCAAGTGAGATTGATCCATTATTAATAATCTCACTTGATTTTAGGATTAAAAACATAAGGGAAAAACCATAAAATAATTCACCATCCAACTGTAAAAAACCCTGTTATGTTTTGACATCTCACTGCATATAAGTTAATATAAAAGAAGACATGGTATACTACAATGATTCAATGGTGTAGTGCCACATGACCCTCCTTATAAAATTATATACACATTTCATAATATTATTATTCCATGTGGCCATTCTTGAATAACATATTCCATATGTCATGCCATGTGCCATTATCTCATGGCTTCATATATTAACAAACCCAAAGAATTATAAACATGAAAAAAGTGATTAAATGGGTAGAGGCCATGTGTTACCCAACGATATTATATACATACATACATACATACACACACACACACACACGTATACATATATATATACATATAAATATATATATATATATATACATACATACATATATATATATATATATATATATATATATATATATATATATATATACATACATACATACATACATACATACATACATACATACATACATACATACATATATATATATATATATATATATATATATATATATATATATATATATATATATATCAGAGGTAAGAGGCTTTAAATCAGTGATAGAGTGATAAGTATAAAAGAGACAAACTATATTTAAAATCTAAAACAAGGTGTCTAAAGAGTTAAAAACAATGACAAAGTTGCACATGTCAAGTAAATATGTGAAATATAGTGATATCAAGTCAAATTCAAATTTGATGAATGGATGAAACAAATGTTATTTTAAAATTAATTATAACATTTGGACGATTAAATCAATTAATACATAAGACAAGTAAATTGATTATATATTGCATCCCTTGGTTAAATAAAATTACATTTTCCAACTTCTATCTATGATTTTTTGTCTAGAGATCGATGATAAACCAAAATCCCTAAAATTTAAATTTTGATACAGAGCTTAAATTTGTTCAATAATGGAGGTGAGAAGCCAAGAACCTATTATTTTAATTTTCTACTTTGAAATTAATAAAGAATACAAAGATATAGAATTTGACAAGACTTCCTTACTTAGAGATTTTAAATATTATGCAAAAATATACATATAATTTGAGGCCACCTAAACCTATAAAGATGAATATAACTTGTCTTTTGCTTATATGGAGTACATAATCAACTTTTTGGAAATGTATGTAGTTAAAATCAATAATTTAACAACACAAATATAGTTATTTCCTTATGTTGACCTAGTTTTTAATTTGTTCAATATAGGTGCTTCTACAAAGGATATTTTTCACAAGAACAATATTACCCAGCCTATCACTCATGTAGCAAGATTATACCTTGAAAAAATATATAGGTTACCACAACCAAAAACATCATAAAACTTGATAGTAGTCAATAAATTGTTCAAAAACAACAATGTCAAAACATGCTACTAGAATGGGTTTACAACATAAATAAATTTGTCATGAAAATTCCTCAATATCCCAATTCATCCTAGTGTTATAATTACTATGGAATTGATAAATATACTAAAAGGGGATCCATATGTCACTCATGTGGATGTGATATAGGTCCTAATTATGTCTATAATTTTGGAGGGAAATTCACTCCCCCATTGGGAGAAATTATAATATTCAAAATAAAAACCTAGAGAGAATACATGCATGACCAAATAGACACTCATTTTTATATACTTTCCTAATTGGTGGATGTTATCTATGGACCCATTACCTAAACATTGCTCTAACTTGGGAGACAAAAGGGTCAAAGAGGATATTTGATCATCTTCACATACATATATACATGGATTACATGTAAAACAATTTAGATAATTTATACTTAATGCTTTATAAATCCATAAATTGGTAACATATGCCTAGGTTGTTAGACCAAATCAAAATATCACTCAAGACATTGGGATATTATTGGTTATATCTAGATCACATTATAATTATATTTGAATTAAATTTAGTATCCCCTTTCTTGTTACCAATACTGGTACACAAAAATATTATCTAAGCAAGAGATATCTTACCAAACATCTAATAATGTGGATTATACTTTGACTAAGTCTATATTAGCCAAGTACCACAAAACACCTCTCAAAATTGGAGAAATAGTTTTAGAATTAGGAAATATTTTCTAAGAAACCAAAACACTAGGGATCATTACATTTTATATTGGCTGATCACAGATAGTGGGATCCTAAATTTTTTATAAGACAATAAATACATAAATTCTCTAATAATTTTAAGTAAGACTATGGCCACCAATAATATTAGCATAACTTATTTTTCCTCAATCCTAAGGATGATTCATTAGTATATACAAGGATGATAAGAGTCCAAATTTATGAAAATTTCCAAAATTATTCAATATGACCCAACCATATTGAGAGAAGATGTTATCAAAATAGAACAAGAAGAAAATAATTATAAGCAAGATAGGAAAAATCAAGAGAAAGATAAAATAGAAGAGGAAACTAATGAGTAATTAAGGGTAAGAATCCTCAAGAACTTACCAAAGTAAGTGAACCTCTAAATATCATAGAACAAGAAGAAAAAAAATCTAAATAAGATAGTAAAATTGAAGATAAGGATAAAATAAAAGAGGAAACTAATGATCAACTCAAGGAAGGAATCCTCAAGATATTTTGAAAGTAGGGGAACCTCCAAAGTTCATAGTTGTATTTACTCCACCAATTGTAACAATATTTACACCTCATGTTAAAAAATAATTAAATCTCCTTATCCTCTAACATCATAAGCCATAAATACTATTTCCATGATGACTTATGAAATAATATCTCTTCCTCCTTCCCTGAAAGCCCTACATAACATATAAAATGAGGAGGTATAGGAATATTTAGATGAATATGTAGAAGAGGAAGGTTTATATATAAGATATAGTGGTAATATAGGGATAAAAAAACCAATATAAATTTTTATGAAGGTTCCCTTAAAGATTAATTTTGGGACTTCAAGTTATAATTCTCCCCACACTTAAAATGTTGAATCTAGACAAGAAGAAGAAGCGTGGAAAGAAAATATAATGAATAAAAATATAGTGGGTTATTAATCTACCTTAGTTGACCCACCTATGGAAAATTTAATATATTATTCACAAGGGCTAACCCAAACTAATTTTTCCACTACTTATACAATAGTTCCTCCAACTAAACAAGCTCATTGAGATTCATCTGGTATGACAAGGACTAAATTTTTTGATTCATTGACTAAAATTATCCCTTAGTCTAGATCTATCTCTTTTTTAAACTCTTATATTAACCAATTCATGAATATTATAACCTAAGCTACCATTACACAACCATCTCTTCCCTCACCTAACTTAGGCATTGTAAACACAATCCACATTTTCAAGACCTTATGTTATAAATGTTTTTTTTCACACACCTCATGCATACTCATGTCCTCACCAATTAGGTGTTTTCATTAATCAGGGTCTCCCAATATAATATATAATTATTTTAGTATAATAATCCCATGAAATCACTAAAATTTGTCTTTAGGACACCCCTTTAAACCAATGTCTCCAAGGAGAGGTTTCTCATTACACCTTTTCCTTCACTAACTATACTTCCCTACTCTACTTCTTCATCTCATTCCATCCTCATTCCACCACCAAATATTCCTCCATATTACTCCACTCTAATTCCACATCCATAAATTACATTATCCACTAACTCTCATACCTCTCCCCAAGATCTCTTAGTTGCTCCTACATGGATACAAAAAATACAATAAGAGTAGTCAACTAGGAAAGATATAGTAATCATTGATAAGCCCATATTAACTATATATTTTTGATGCAACATCAAAATAACTCAAAAGAGTGACATGAATGACTTTTAATACTAGTGAAAAACCTACAAATTTTTTGAGAGATGAATAATTCTTCTCCTTGACAAAGAATAAGACAAAAAAGTTTGGTTATGAAGATGAAATTCAAGAAGATCCCATATAAATGGTAGATGTTATTAGGATATTGTTGATAAATATGTTTTGTGGTATAAAATAGAATAATAAAATCATAGAGGCACATAGTATAATAGATCCTCCAAATGACATAATAGGAAATGTACATAGTTTGATTAAAACCCTTTATGACATAATGTATTATATCTAACATCTTAGGGAGAATCAAAACCATAAGAGAATAATGTGTTAAATTTTTGTGAAGTGGTGAATAATTTAGATGCCAAATAACATTTTATTGAAAATACAAATAGGCAAAATCAATACTAGCACTTTAATTTTATACAACTCCATATATTTAATTAGCTTAGAATTTTATGATAGGTAACATAACTCAACTCATAGAGTGACACAAATAGATGCAAGAGTTAGTTGAGTAGCTAAATAGCCAATAAAAAAGGTAATCTATATTATTATTTATATGTACATCAATGTTATATATACAAATTAATATAAATAAGTCACCAAACCATTTTTGATATCTTGTTGAGATTTGTTGCCAATAGTTATAAAACAAAGGTTCAGAGCATGATTTTAGAGAGTAGTGACTAGGTAATATAGGTGATTGTATTAAATAAATATGTGGCACAATTATAATGTTTAATTACTTAATTTATAGTGTCAATTAAGCTGTTTAATATATTATTATTTTTTAAAAATTATTAAAAAGATTTTTCTTTGATTTTGAAGCTATTGAGCTAGATTTCACAACATGCATGACCAAATATAAAATTTAAAATAAGGAAAGCATAGCACTTAGGTAGGATATTCATATTCATAAAATTAATTTTTGATAACAAAATCTCCTTTTCCTAAGTTTAAAATTTTCTAAACTATAATAGGGCCAATAATGGTGACTTTACCTTCTGTTATCAGTACTTTGCATGCACATCTAGGATCAATTGTAGTCACAAACGAAATAGTGCCTTCATGGACTTCAGTTGTGACATATATGTAAGGATTATCATCATAACCATCCCATATTTATGGTATCTATATTCCAATAGATTCAACTAAAGCTCAGTCCAATTTTAGTATAGTTTTAATTACTAGTGTGACTTGTACTTCATGACTAACTACTGGAGTTCCCTTTGATCAAGTTATTTATGTATTTTTGTACAAGTATAAGTTATATAATAAGTATTTAATTTATAAATATTTTTATAAAATGTATATTATACATGTTTATATATTGTTATTTTATAATTATAATATGTTTCATGGATGAGATGATCATATCCAAGAGTTATATAAACATGTATTGCATCTATTTTTTAGGACACCCTATGAGGGTTGGTAAGACTCATCATATCCATTAAATTAAAATTAGTATTGTCTTCAAATATGAATTTCATGATGAAGGAGAAGGACTAGATAAGGAAGGATCAATGCATAAAAAAGGCAATAGTAAGAAGTGAATAAGATTACAAAGTTGACTAGGTCAACCTAATACATAAAATAGGGTCTAAAATTTAATAAAATGGGAATATACAGTTGATTAGGTTGACCTAGTTCTATAACCTGGATAGAAAATAGACAAAAAATATATAGAGATAATATGTTTAACCTAGTTATATATCCTAAGAAGTAGAAAATATTACTCTATCAACAAGGTCGACCTAATACTACATGTAGGGAAAAAAGACCGTCTATAAGAGATTGTGTCAAGTAGAATGACTATGTACTAAAATAGGAAAAAAATTTAAGTAATTTTGAAATAAATAAATGAATGGAAACAAATAATCAATTGGGTTAATGAGGTTGATCCAATTGAGGCACATAACACAAAACCTTAAATCAATGCAAATCGATGCATGTTTTTGTAATACAACATATAATTGAGTAAAGAGTAAGTAGTCAACTTGGAGAATAAAAATAAGTGGTCATATTGAATTTTATTATATTATTAGGGTATTATTTTAAATGTGACAAGGAAGTTAGCTAAAAGTAAGGAACTAGAAAATCAAGCTATAGATGGTTTTAGGATGTTTAGGATGAAAGGGCTCTATGTTAGCAATGGTATTTACTTGGTATTAGGGCCTACCCCCTCACTTAAAACACAAAAGTTATAAGGGTTTTGAGTTCTTATATAATATATAATATTAAACATGTATTTATACTTGGACAAAAAACCAAGTCAACTTCCCCCTTGGTGATGAAATCCATGTAGGTAGGACTTGGGTAGATAATTTTAAATGTGTTTTAAGATTTTTTTATTTGGTAATAAGTGAAAAAAAGATAAAAATAGTGAAACTAAATGGTATATTTAAAACCCGCCTAATTAGACTATGTGATCTATTACAATCATGCAAGAAACTAAAATGAAAGTGTGAGGTAATTACTAGCATATAAGTGTTAATTTAAACATTGAAACATAATACAATGTCAATTTAGATGCTAGTGTATCTAGAGATTACATAAAAGATTTGATATTTTTTCTACTCTATTGTCGAAGCAAGGGTCTATGAAAGAACTACATTGATAGTGTTGACCTAGTTTTCCAAACATAAGATAAAATACAAAACTAAGTCAACAGGGTTAACCAAGTTTGTTATTTAGGGGTAGTTTTATTGACTGAAACCTATGAAAAATATAACTATAATAAATGATATAAATTATACAGAAGGATAGAAAGGAACCTTTGGTATGTTGGAGGATGCAGAGGAAAATGAGATTGTTATTAAAGTACCTTGATTTATTTTTGCAAATTCTAGCAACTGGGTCAATTAGGTTGACCTAGTTCTGTAGTTGCTTATTTGCTAAAACTTATAAATTATATTGTGTCAATAAGGTCAACCTAGTATGTTTAATAGAAATATAAAAGTGTACTATGTCGATAGGGTTAACCTAATATCTTGATTTAAAAGTTTGAAAGTGTACTATGTCAATAGGGTCAACCTAGTAACATGATCTAATAAAAAACTTGTACAAATAGAATTGGGTTGTATTGATATGACTGTGTTTAACTTGGACATGTAAGTTAGTACTATACCAAAACTCTTGACCTAAAATCACAAATATAGAGAAATAAAATGATAAAATAATGAAATATGTGAAAGAACACCTACAAGGGTTAGATTCATGTCAAGTTCACCAAAATGTATGCAACAAAAAATGCAACATGTCTATAAATTAATCACAACTTAGAGAAGGTAGATCATACCATACACTTTTGATTGGGGATACATTAGATAATCAAGAACATGACCACTATGGGGATCCATTAGACTCGATTAGGTGATATATTATCACAATAAACAATTCTAGAGAGGGTTCCAAAGCCTCTAGTCAAGAAAAATCATGTAGTAACCTTAAGGGGGTACTATGTTTTCATATTCACTAAACTAATAAAAATTAAATTAAAACCTAATCTAGTGCTCACCAAAGCTTGTGGCATAAAGTGGGGGTTAGAAATAATAAAAGTAAACATGCATATAAGACATATACTCATGTCAGTGTATATGGAAACCTAATGCATGGAAGAGAATTACAAATACATACATATCTACTCTTACAAAGGAGAAACAAAGTTAGGAAAAATTACCCTTAAATATGAACCTATATATTGATGCTTAAAATATGTATCACATGTGGTTCTTAGTGTTTAAGAAACACTACTCATTTTTGAATCTAAAGAATCCAATGCATGAGTTAAAAGTTGTGATAATATTTTTATATTTAGTGGAATAGAGGTAGAACAAGTGACTATTTTATAAATTTATATTATTTTGTGGTTGGGAGCCACCATCATTCAATAGATGATCTTTTATATTGAAAATGAACTATACTATTTAAAGTGAATTATGTTTAAACTTAAGCCTAAAGTTAAACTAAGATGAGTATTCACAATCAATCTAATCTAAGTTAAATTGATAAAAAATGAGAAAAATTAATGGTAAATAAAAAGAGAGGTGTCGTTAATATTTATTTTAGACATTATGACAAATTTAAAATTTCATTTGAATGTTCATTTAACCAATATACAACATGAAATAACATAAGCTCAAATCCTATCAGATATTAGGAAAACATCTAAGGAAGGTATAAAAATATGTAATAAGAACAAGATTTACTTTAATTATTTCACCCCTAAAAGCAAATAACATTAACCTAGATGAAAAAAGATCAAATAAAGTGAAGTAAACCTAATACATTTCAACTAATCTAGCATTAGCTTAAATTAGCAACTCTGCATTTAAAGATGCACATCTAAAATTCATAAGAACCATTTAAATCTTAAAATTAGACTAGAAAAATGAGATAGAAACCATTATATAAATTCAAACAAGAAATTATAGACAAACTTTACAAAACTCCTTGCTTTGTATTAATTTACTCAAAAGTTATAAAATAGGTTTTTGGCTCTAAAAAACTCTCTCTCTTTTACATTTGATAATGCCTCTTTATATAGACAATTCTTGAGGTATGTTAGTTAGTCATGTAAAATATTAAGGACAGCTATCCTTTTACAATTCTTTTAGAACCTTTTAAAAGACTACAAATGACTAACCTATAGGCAATGTTCTTTACAAATTGCACATGTATTTAAAAAAAGAATATTCTATTTTCAAAAATATAAAATGTCTCTATACAATAGAATATCCTAAGTCAATTGGCTTGACTTTAGGAACCTTGTGCTGATGCAGTCTTCTACCTTCCTTGTAGGATATTCATTCTATAATGTTGTTCATTTATCAATTGGAGATCAATGATAGGTGTTATGAACCATTCTTTTTCTTGATCTTCTAAGCCCTTGAGATCCCTCTCTATCCTTTCCAAATATTTTTTAATGCTCATGTAATCTCCTATCCTTTCCTGTAATTATAGAAGTAGGGACATGATCTTCTTGTTATTATCCCTTATTTTCTCTTGTCCTTGATTCCTCACTTCTTGCATGAATTGATTAGTTCTATGCTTGAACTCGTCTTTAGTGGTAAGGCCTAGTGGATTAAGTGTTGTGGGCTCTTTGATTAAGATGTGTAAAATGTGTAATATCTTACCCTCTTGTTGTTTGAGGTCCCTATAAATGTCTTCCATCTTATTGGACTAGCTACTTAGGGCCTTGATTTTGTCAATTAATATAGCCATAGCCATATTTAGGTGGGTTACACTACCTGTCTTGAACTCAGGGATTTGATTTTTCATGAAGACCATGATCAAATCCTTTGAATGGTATTTTGAGGCTTGACATTGGCCAACATGGGCTATAGCCATTGTAATTTGTTTATTTATTGCATTGTGCCTAGTTTTGACTAACTTTAAATAATTAAACAAATCAGTCATGGTATCGCCAAATTTCCTAATTATATCTTCTTAGATTGACAAGATGTATTATTCTTCAAAATTATTGTTCTAATACAATATACCCTATGACCAAATCTCCTTTTCCTAAGTTTAAAATGTTCTACACTATAATAGGGCCAATAATGGTGACTTTACCTTCTGCTATCAGTATTTGCATGCATTTCTAGGATCTATTGTAGTCACAAATGAAATAGTGCCTTCATGGAATTCAATTGTGACATATATGTAAGGATTATCTTCATAAACATCCCATATTTATGGTATCTATAGTCCAATAGATTCAACTAAAGCTCATTGCAATTCTAGTATAGTTTTAATTAGTAGTGTGACTTGTACTTCATGACTAACTACTAGAGTTCCTTTTGATCAAGTTATCTATGTATTTGTGTAAAAGTATAAGTTCTATAATAAGTCTTTTATATATAAATAATTGTATGAAATTTATATTATACATGTTTATATAGTTTTATTTTATAATTATAATATGTTTCATGGATGAGATGATCATATCCAAGAGTTATATAAACATGTATTGCATCTATTTTTGAGGAGATTTCGAATATTAATGCAATTGAAGAAATATTTCATGATTGTTTTGTGAGTTTGTGTGAATGCATTTTTCTCTTCCAAATTTTTGTGACTCATTTAATAAGTTACATTAAATTGATAAAATATGTGATAGGCTAAGTGCATGTTTTATACATAGATAAGATTGAACACATTGTTAGTCTTGTAAATTATTTTTTTATAGATCATATTTACAACTTGTTAATGACATAGGATATC
Organism: Torreya grandis; assembly: GCA_037957365.1. NCBI lineage: Eukaryota > Viridiplantae > Streptophyta > Pinopsida > Cupressales > Taxaceae > Torreya > Torreya grandis. The sequence goes on along the minus strand of JARHVA010002160.1, from coordinate 1,080,175 downwards.
CTTATAAATATGGTAATGATATCATATTTTATTATTTTAATTAAATATAAATTAAATTATCTGATTAGACTCTTCATTGTGTTTTTCTATATATTGTGACTTTAGCTAATCCACAATAGACATTGGCTCATGGCATATGATTAGACTATGATAATGACTCAACTTAGAAGGGTTTTTTCTCTCTAATAAGATAATAGAGATCCTTATTTTTTACCTTTCCATTCCTTCATTTTTATCTTATTGGATGGATTCACCTTAAGTTATATCCACCTCAATTAGAATTCAAACATCTGTCACATCTGAACCATCCATAGTTAATAATATATCAGCTCATTGTTATTCCACCATGTGGTTATTTATAAAATAAATAACCATAAATCATTATTTGGTTTGATTTTTTTTTTTCCTAATATGTTAGGGACCTTACCATAAGAACCCTTGGTGTGCATAAAACACAAATCAATATTTTTATGCAGTTATTCCTCAAACTCTAAAAAAACCCTTTTATTCTCAATAATGCCATTTTTTTTAGGAGCATAAGGGATCATATAATGATGTTAAATACCATGTTATGTAAAAAAAATGTTGATATTACTTATTAAAATACTTTAACAATTATATTTTCACATATACTTGATATAAATTGAAGATTCATTCTTAAAATATTACTTGAAGTATTTAAAATGGTCAAAGATTTCACTCTTATACTCTATAAAGTGGACCCATGTGCATCTTGAGATTTTGTATATAAATATGAGTACATACTTGGACCTTGAAAAGGAAAGAGTTGTAAATGACATGAGGTAAATATGTAATAACTTAATGGGAGCTTTATCTTATTGGTATTTACTTTGGGAATTTTTTTTTTTTTTTTTTTTTTTTTTTTTTTTTTTTTTTTTTTCTGTATACAACCTCAATAAATGTCATTGGTGTAAGACACCATAGGAAGACAAAACACCAAATTATATGAAATAAATTGTTGAAAATATATATATTTCAAGTTTTCATAATGTTCATTCCATATTTTTCTCAAATATTTAACATGAAAAAATGGATGAACCTAAAGAATTATCAAAACCATAAAACAAATACAAGTGTGAAGAATGATATATAACTTTTAAAGTAATCACTATATTTTTATGATACAACTATATAATCATAAAGTCATGAGGATAGACCCCCATAATATTTATAGAATGAAAAATATAAAATATGGAAATAAGACTATACAAATATGATGAATAAGAAAAACATTATTGATGCATCCACATTATAACTCGGTTGTGCCTGAACATTATGTGTGTGTGTGTGTGTGTGTGTGTGTGTGTGTGTGTTGTGTGTGTGTGTGTGTGTGTGTGTGTGTGTGTGTGTGTGTGTGTGTGTGTGTGTGTGTGTGTGTGTGTGTGTGTGTGTGTGTGTGTGTGTGTGTGTGTGTGTGTGTGTGTGTGTGTGTGTGTGTGTGTGTGTGTGTGTGTGTGTGTGTGTGTGTGTGTGTGTGTGCACGTGTGCGTGCGTACACGCGTGCGTGCGTGCGTGTGTGTGTGCATGCATGTGTGTGCGTGTGTGTGTGTGTGTGTGTGTGTGTGTGTGTGTGTGTGTGTGTGTGTGTGTGTGTGTGTGTGTGTGGGTGTGTGTGTGTGTGTGTGTGTGTGTGTGATGAATTCACAACTAAAATTTATGATATACTATTTGTATTAGGATAAGTGAGAAGATCATATGATGAAAATCACTTGACGCTAGTATCCAAATATAATTATTAGTTTCTAAATTTTAATTTATTATTCTAGGTCTTGTCGTGTATTTCGCAAGGTTAGTCATAATAAATTCTCAAAAGTTTTTGCTATAAATAAACATCAAAGATCATTAATTATTCCCACTTGATATCACTTGCTTAATAGATTACACACTAGTTCACACTCATAAAATAAACCTTCTTATTTCCAAATTCAAGATCATTCATAAGAATCAATGATAATCCAAGTCTAAAGCATTTCAAACCAAGTCAATAGCTATCATTTTCAAGTATCAAAGCCACATATCTAATTTCATACACATAGTTAAGGATAAAAAATTTAGAATCACTTTAGGTGCGAGAACTACACAAAATTTATTTTCCTACTTGGAGTATTAGATACATAGGCAATGATCAATCATTAAGAGGGTGATTGAGATCAAATCATTATATTACACCTCCTATTTTTCTCAAATTTCAAGATTTTAAGAAACCTTTAGGGTTTAAAAGATAAATTAAGATAAAAATGATTTATATGTGGTACAATATAAATTAAAATATCTTATCCTACTTAATATACTTGGCACATAACACATAATATTTATATTTTCATCATAGTCAACCAAGATAATTCCATGGTCAATGTACTCAAGTGGCCTACACTACTATCTAGATATAATGGTTCTATATAGAAATAATTTTTTATCCTACTTTTGATTTGTCACTATCATAATTTTTCTTAGTTTTATATTTTACTATCATTATTTAGTCACATTCAACTTGGAAAAGACCACGATCAATAAATTTGAATGGCTTTTGCTTCTATCCACTTATATTTGACATGTCAAGAAGTAGTTATAGATTATATTCTTGATCTTGAAAATGCAAAATCATATATTTTATTGATTTCACTATCAAATATCTAACACAAATAATATGAGTCTGTATTTGAGTATAGCACATTTATTCTTATCATTTTTCTAAAAATAACTTTTTTTTATATTTATTAATTTACAAAATTAAAATAAATAATTATTGTACATCTTTAGCATTTTGATATATCTCTTGTTTTAAAATTATTAATCACACAACATTATGTTGTTATATCATAAATAGGGTAAAATAATTTTGTCTTGAAGATTTATTAGAGGGCAAAAAGTATTAATATTTAAATTCTAGAAAAAAATTATTTTTGAACATTTTTATTATCATTTCTAGGGATGTAAGGTTTGAAATAGATGACATTATATGGTTATATTATTTGTATTTATAGTGTAAGAGTCAAAATTATTCAAATATAAATTTATTATTTTATTAGTAATTTTTTTCTACTTGCATGGAAAGTGGGGAGAAAAAAGTGATAGGCAAAAAAAGAGCTAAAGAAAATACATAATTTGAATTTATCAATGCGTGAAAAAACCATAACATGCATCATGGGTCTAAAATTAGTCCTTAGATGGAAGAAAATGACATAAAAGTGGATATCAAAAGTCCTTAGAAAGATATTTTAGGTCCCAAGTTGACTGATAGGTTTTGATGAAAGTCATAAGTGGCAATAAGGAGCTCTCAAATTGTCATCATGAAGGTGCCACATTTACCAAATCAATATAAATGTCTTCAAAAAAAGTTATGTGAGAGAATATTTTTAATTTTGAAAATACCACATGCTCTAATTTCCATTTGGAAGCTTTCATTCTTTCCTAGGTAAATTAGGTTTTGGGAAAATGATCGATGGGTTTGGACCCCTCAGATGTATATATGATCCCATCACCTAAAAATAATGAAACTTAGGTTGATATTCCTAACTCTTTTGTTGAATTAATAGATAGTAAGATGGAAAAATCCATTATAGACAAGGTAAATGGCTTTAGACCTAACATTGATATCCTTACGAAATGGGCTAATAATCGATGGAAGCCTAATATTCATCTCAAGGTAGATACTTTACCAAGGGACTTCTTTCTAGTCAAATTTACCAACCGAGATTATTACTTCAGGGTCATCACAAAAGGACCTTGGTTCAGGGGTAAAACTAATGTTTAAGTCAGACATTGGAAATTAAGAACCAATCTAAACATCATAGTTCTAGAAGAAATACTTATGTCGATGTCACTTTTAGAATTACCTATGGAATTATGGGAATTGGCACTCATTTTTGGTGTCACAAGGGAAAAATGCTACCTGATCAAGATTTATCCAATATCTATGGGTAGGAGAAGGATGATTACAATCATATTTTAGGTATTTAATGTAGAAGACAAACCTCTTCTGCATAACATTAAACCAAAATCTAAATATGGGGTTTGATCTCAAATAAATGAGTATGAAAACTTTAATATAATTTATTCTAATTACAATAATTATAGTCACTCCTTCAATCATTTCCATAATCATCCCCTTTCCCCTGATCCTTCCACTATTTTGGCCTCCCAACTAGTTCTCTCAAAGATCCCTCATAGAAAAATATTGGTTATTCCTTTAGCCTCACTCTCTCATCATCACCTACCCACCCTAATCCCTCCTTATATTGGTATTAATTACCCCTATTGGTATTTCAAGACCCTTCAAATGAGGAACCCTATTTCCACTCATCCCTCTCCAAAAAATTTGATCCCTACTCTAGATTCAAATCATAAAAGGACCCCTATAGGTCAAAAAGAAGTATCCCTACATATTCCCTTTCATAAATATATGACTAACTGAGTCCCTTTATTTTATGTGATATCTATGGATTTAAATCTTTAAATTACAATGGATTCATATAAAAAATTAGAATTACCTGAAAGGTTGTCCTTAAACCAATCGGGTATTGTGAATACAAAATCTCTTCTAAGATTGACAAGTACCACCCACTTAGAGATGCTTCAAAGTGGATGACATACCCATAATTAATCCCAAACTTGTAATAATTTATCCATGGATAATATTGAGAAAATATAATTCTCTACTGTAGCAAAAGAGGAGGAATCAAAGTGGAAATAGGCTAAATCAAGAAGAGGTAAGAAGAAATGGGATACTAGAGAAGGATAAAAACAACCTAGTAGAACCCCAAAAAATGCCTTCTAGAAGAAGGATACTACCAATAAAATATCCAAGGGTTTTTGAAAAACACTTAAAACCCACTTCAATAGATAAAATAAATGAATTTCATTTCTTGGCACGTAAGGGGAATGAATAACTTGAGGAAGTAGAAAGTGGTTGGTAATTTAGTAAATAGAAACAACCCAATCATTGTTATTTTATAGGAGACCAAAATGTCAAAATAATTATTCAAAAAATTTAGTAACATAATATGGAAATAATTAAATTTTTTATGTATGGGATCAGATGTTGCCTCAAGGGGAATTTCCACCCTATGGAACCCTTAAGAATTGGAAGGGGAAATCCTCATCAAGAGAAATTATCATATTTTTATATTATTCAAAATCAAAATATCAAAGGAGGAATGGATAATATCTAACCTTTATGCTCCCAATTCAATGATGGATAAGAGAAATATTTGGTAGGATTTTATAGGTTTCAAAAAAATAGAAACAATTGGAAATGGCTATTGGTAGAGGATTTTATTTCTCCCTATCACCAATGGAAAAGAAAGGTGGGCTTATTGATTTTTTAAATAGCATGGTGTACACCAATGATTTTATAATAATATATAGGCTTATGGGTGTCAACCTTAAATTAAATACTTTCACATGGACAAACTAAAGGATAGGGGAGGATCTAATATAAGTTAGACTAGACAAATGTCTAGAATCCCTTTGTTGGGATCTTTACCATAACATATCCTTATATTCCCTCTCTAGAATCAGCATGAACTATAACCCTATTATCATTGAAGGAAATATTATCCCCATAATGAAAAATTTCCTATTAATATTTTAATTTATTTGGCTACACCACCTAAATCTACATGAAGGCATAAAGGCATGGTGGCAAGAACCATTCTCAAGATCTGACATGTTCATCCTAGTTAAGAAACTTAATTACCTAAGAACTAAATTGAAATTGTAGAATAGGGAGGGTTTTGGTATTATTTTTATGCAAAATAAACACATTGAATAAGAACTCAAAAAGGTTAAAATATTCTCCTCTCTTCATGGTATTAATGAATAGACCTATGCTCTCAAGAAGGATTTTCTCAGTGCCTATCATAATATTGAAGCTAAAGAAGAAGATTTATGGAAATAGAAGTCTAGATGCCTTTGGTTGAATGAGGGGAATAAAAACATTACAAAAATTACATCAATAAGCATCCATAAATAGGAATAAAAATCTTATTCTTGAACTTATACAAGATGATAGAAGGAAATGTATGAATCCATAGGATATTAATGACTAGATTATTCAATACTTCTAGGATTATCTCAAATAAATTGGTTCCCTAGAGAAATATCTAGAGTAAAAAATTCTTCACAACATCCTAACCCTTATCTTTGAAGCTAAAAATATTGTACTTCTAAAATCATACTCGATAGAAGATATTACGGCTGCTATGTTCTTAGTGGAAGGAAGTAAGGCCTTTAGCTTGGATGGATTCCCTCCAATTTTTTTCATAAATTTTTGTATCATTCATAAGAAAGTGGAGATTATTGTCTTATAATTTTTTAGAGAAGGGATGATTCTAAAAGACCTAAACCATACCTTTATTTTACTTATTCCTAAAAATCCCAAAGTAAATCAGTTCAAAGACTTCAAATCAATAAGCTTATACTTTATGGCTTAAAAAAATTTCTTAGTAACTCTAGTTAGAATAATCCAACCCATTATGGAGATTATCATAGAATAAAATCAAGGAGCATTCATCTTAGGTTGGAAAATAATGAATGGGGTAATAACCATACATGAGGCAATCCATTCCACATATTTAAACAATAATCAAGGAATCTTCATCAAATTCGATATGAGTAAAACATATGATAGAGTCTTCAAGAGATTCTAGGATAAAATATTAGAGAAATTCAAATTCAATTCCTTCCTTAGAACCATAATTTGTAGTTGCATATCCAATCCTAGATTCTTGATCATAGTCAAAAGGATAATAAAAGGATTATTTTCAATCAATTGAGGTCTAAGGGGACCCACTATCCCTTTCTTTTTTTATCATTCTTGTTGAATCCTTGAGAAGAGGGATAACTACATCCATAAACATAAGTATTATTAAAATAATCATAGTAACTCAAGGCACTAGACTCGTCTCTCACAAATAATTTACTAATGACACCTTAATCAGAGAAGCCATAATATAATAAACCAATAACTTTAAAAGGATCCTTTTGTATGATGAGAAAGTGTCCAATCAAATCATCCATTTCAATAAAATATTTTCCTTATTCATTAACACTTAATAACACCTTCAAAACAAATTGGCCAATATCCTTAGCTTTTAGATAGGGAAGTTCCCCTCTTTACAATTTAGACTTACTCTTTTTATAGGTTAATTAAAATATTAATACTGGAACTTGACGGTGGATAGAATTCAAAAGAAACTTGCATGCTGGAAAGGCCACATATTTAATCATTTTGTCAAGTTCCAACTACTTAAGAGCACCATTTAGAGCATCCAAATATACTTCATGTCTCTTTTTAAAGTTATGAACAAAATTTCAAATAAAATTGAACATATCTAATGCAATTTCCTATGGAAAGGGATAGAAGAAAGGTTTAAATTTTCCCTGATTCATTTGCATAAGGCTTGTCTAGCTAAATAAAATGGTGGACTCATGCTTCAAAAAATAAGAGATGAACAAAGCTCTTCTTTCTAAAAGTGGATGGAAGATCCTTTAAGAGGATAAACAATGGACATAAAACATTAAGGCCAAATACTTAGAGAGTAATAATGAATATATATTTCTATGGGAGGAAGGCTTGATAGATGACTCATCCTTTAGGAAATTGGTCTCTTACGAAAATAATATCATAAAAAATGTTATAGGTGGAAAATAGCCAATAAGGAATCAATGGATTTATGGGATGATCCTTCATTATCTCAAATCCCCCTTGTCTTTCAAAACCCATGTACGAACCTTTATTTTAATTTTAGATTTAAATGGGGCACTAAAGTAAAATACTATTGGGACTACTCTAAAGGCTCCCTAGAATGAAAATTACTTAATTTGGATAACACCACTTATGAATAATATCAATATATATTCTTAAGATCAATTAAGAAATACAAAAAATTCACATACCTCAATTTTTTAAGAAGGATTCTATTCTTTGGTTCACTGAAGATAGTGAGACTTACTCAGTGAAATTGTGATATTTAGTATAAGTAGATCTAGCAAATTAATGGTATATTTGGTAACCCTATGGATCAAACACCTTAACCTAAATATCAATATATTCTTATATATGGCTACTCAGGACTAAATTTTCACTAAAAATAGTCTTATAAAGAGGGGCATAACAATTCCTAATTATTAATTGCACTTATTTACCCATGTAGAGTCAGTCTATTAACTTCTTTTTTACAATACCCTATTATCCTCTTAGTGCTTTAAAGGTTTCTTCATCAATTTATAATCTCTTGGGTCTATCCAAGATCTTATTCAACAATGGAAACCCTTGTGATGTCTTCTATCTCTCTCCTTCTTATGGAACCTTGCCCTCCTACATTTTTTCTAGGCCATTTAGAAGGCTAGGAATTATTATATTTTTGAGAATATGATCTCTACTCCTGGGTTGATCTTCAAGCATCTATGTTCTTCTATACTGGAGAATTGGAAAAAATTATCCCCAAAGATAAATTCATATGCTCCCCATCTGGATCTTTAGTTCTTTGTTCATAGAATTTGTCTCAAACTATGGTAATGTCAACATCAATGGTAGCTCATCATGCCACAAAATGGTTAAATATCCCTTTTGGGTGTTTCAATCTTAACTTTGATGTCACCTTAAAATGCAACCCAAGACTGACTATGAGGGGTGATTCAATATTATGATGGTATGATAATTTATGCTTGTGTAGGTCCCTTCGGTTAATAAAGCAAATCATATAGCTGAGGTTATGACTAGCTTTTAGAGAATTCAACTTGATTCCCACCCCTACATCCCCAAAATCATCATCAAATGTGTATTTCTCAATATTATCCATGCCCTTGATGATAAATTCACCCCATCCCATACCATTAAACCTATAATTGATGACACCCATAACCTTTTAACTTCTTTCAAGCATTTTTCCATAATCCATGTGCTTAGGGAGGGGAAATTTATGGCATATTATCTTCATAATTTTCATGTTTGTAATAATAATTTGTTCATATGCAATATTACTAATCATATCCCATCCCAAATCATTAAAACCCTCAATCATGATTGCATCTAGTCATTACCTTGAGTTGGCTTAGTCTACTCCGAATGATGCATTAATGAATAGAAAGTAAATTGGGTTGGTTAATTATTTACACCCCAATTTTACATTAAACACCATTGAGAACATCAATTTTACCTAATTATATATAATTTTAAACACAAAAATTTAAGTTTACAAGTATATTTCCTTGAAACCAACTAAGAATGGGGGGAGAAAGAGACCGAATGGAACAAATTTCATGTTTATAAAGATAGGAAATTTTGGAAGAAACTCCACAAAGGCTTTTTGGATTTATTTATGAAATGAATTATCAACCATGATGAAAACCTATCAAAGGATTTTTCATTGCATGGAACAAATGAATTATCTAAATGAGGGGTCTACGCATATAGGTCTTAGAGGAAAATATCAAGGAAGTGATGGTATGCCATGAAATAGAATAAAATATTTCAAATATATTAGAAAGAAGTTGGAGCTCATGTAAAAGTTTTTAAAAGCTCATGAAGATATTAATATTGATAAAAATGGATTACCTATACACAACCTCACAAAGTGATGGCTCGATATCTACCTAAAAGTGATGAAATATCTCACTTTGAAAGGTAAGTTTATAGTTATATTCTCACACCACTTCTTTCTACTCAATCATTTTAAAGGATATAAAATTAATTTGCCTTTTTTACTTGTTAAAATCATTAAAGAGTACTACCCTATCATACCAAGTGAGAAATAAGAATGACATTATACACCATGGTTTGATTTATTTGGTGGTTTGAAAAGGAGATCCATTTTCAAACAAACCACTTCCCTTTTCTCAAGACCTCCATGAAAAATACCCTCTTGATGAAACCCCTAAGCCTTTAAATAATTTAGAGTCTTCCCCCATCTTAAGATCTTTCACTCTTCCACTAGCCTTTTTCATATTCCCATCAACCATCTTCATGCCCCCTCTCTATACTCAGTTAAAAAGTGTAAAATCATCTCCACTCCAACTAAGGAGGCAAACACCCCTAAACTCACCCTTACTCTATCCCTGGAAGCCTCATTGGATCATCATAGTAGAGAATTGGTGGTTTTTTTAAACAAGCTAGAATAAGTTGGAAAGGTCATGTCAAACCTCATTATGGACTAGAATAGGTTAAAAAAAACTATGGTGAAGCTCAAAAATGACCTAGATATAGTTCTAAAGATGGATGACACTCTGCTTGAAAATAAAATGGAACCTATGGAAATTTATGAATAATCCCATGCATAAGATAGGACCATTCTAACCTTGAATGAAGTCCCTTCAATGTGGACTAGGGGTAGAATTAAAATGAATCTTTTGAAGGAATATAGCTTAGAGATTGAGTAAGAGAAAGATATTAGTTATGATAATACAAGATCTAAGGATATTTCTAGTTTTAGTGGTTAATCATTTTATGGTCTTTAGTGCTTAGTATGTTATTCTTGTTTGTTTATTTTTTGATTATAATTTTCTAGTTACTTTACACTCAACTGAAGGCCTTCTCTTTTGAACTATTGTTGTTCTTAAAATATGTTTTACTCATCCTTATTTTTTTAAAACTAAAGGTTGTAGGAGCCCTATTAAACATACTTATTCACCCCTATCTAATATAAAAATATTTTTTTTCACATACCCAATAAAAATCTGGTTTTGAGTTTGGATGTTACGTATAACAAGTTAAATGTTATGATTGAATTTATCAAGGAGGTATAAGTTATTGATATTCATATTAAATATTTTCTTCTAATTTTTGGATATGAGATAAAGGGGGGTGGTATCAATTTTTTCCTTTAGATACATATAAAGGAGGTTCTTTATGTTGGTAGAGTATGTTAATATCCATAATTTATTTTATTTCTATAAATTTTGGGATGGATATGTTATTCCTTTATTGAATAATTTTTTTTATAATTTATCCAAGATCATTATATTATTTTATATAATACAAAAAATAGAGAGGGATCTTGAGGTATCATAAATTTTATTAAAATGGGTTGGATTTAACTCTAATATTCTGGTAGAATTGATGGGTATGAATAAAGGGAAGACATATGTTATAGATAATGAACCCTATGTTTTTGAGAAGGGGGATTGTGGGATTTGAGCAGATAAAATGTTTTAAAATGGAAATAAATATGTTGTTTTTATACTTAAAAAGGTGGAATAGAGAATTATATAGATGATGAAATAAGAAATACTACATTTATTTTTTGTTTTGGTCCTATGGGTGAGAAGTATTTAGTGTAAATAATAAATATATGGAAATTAATGTTGAGGTTGGAATGTCAAATACCTTGTATGGTCTAAAAATATTGATGGGTTTGAACTTGCATGGTGGAGTTTGGTTTCTTTATCTACAATTGTATTTCTAATTTTGGTCTCTATGATCATGTATTATGGGGTAAATATTCAAGTTTAGTATTTATTATTTTAGGTACTGCATTGATTCAATTTATATTATGTTTTTATTGAATTTTATATATGTGTAAGCACATATAATATGGTATAGTTACTATCTTTACTATACTAATGATAAACTAGTATGTAATTATGCCCATAAAATAGGTTTGTATTGTTTTATCCATGTGAACTAATGGATATATCCATTGACCTGTAAATTTATAATATTTCATATTTTAAATTTGAATTTTTTTTAGCATCCATCAAACTTATTTTTATTGCTAAAAAAATATACAATTTGACTTGTAAATTTTATACATAGGGTTAGATAGGTGTATCATAAATATGACATTATAGAAGACCTATCACCTAACTCAAAACCTAGAAATGGGTACTTCACCATTAAATTTTTATCTAATATATGATTATTTTTAGGAGCACTAAAAATACTTTCGATATATGTCAAGAGTGTCATTATTGTTTATGGGAGATGATAGAAAATCAAAAGGCAATTTTTGGGGGTTGATTACATGGTTTCACCCTTTAAATATAATTTTGTGACTTATGTGTACTTAAAACATTTGATTATATTCCTCTATAGAGTGTTAACTAAAATAAAGTGAGTTTATTAGCATGGTATTCAATTGGGTTCTCCTTATTTACCAAGATTTTAGGTGGGAAAAAGTATTGTCTAAAAATAGTAAATTCAATAAGGAAAAAAACTTAAAAATAGAAAAATAATGACATAGATAATCATAGCCTTATGTATAAAAATGATACATAATAGAATTATAGCACAAAGCATTAATAGTCTAGAGTGTTTATCTTATTTCTCAAATACAATATAACACTTATCTATTTATAAGTGAAATTTGAATTTAAATTAAATAATATTAACATTCATGTTGAATTATAATGACTAGGACCTAAGAATGTAAACATAATTGGTAACTAAATTAGAGAAGGCTTAAGACAAAAGGAAAAATAATCATAAGATAGTAGATGAAAAATTAGGGCCATTAAATAATTTGGGAGTTAACATAAAGGCCTATATTTCCTATGTTGGATGAAATTTACTATACTTAAACAAGTGTTTTAAATTAATATAGAATAATAAAAAATAAAATCAATCGAACCATTTTAGGTTTATACATTTTGGACCACTTTTATATTTTTATGAACATGTAATTTGAAGTATAAATATAATGGAACTACATATCTATATCTCTTACGAAGTAGACCATCCTCTCTAGAACATGAAAAACAACTTGTATATTATACACATACAGGTAATTTCTAAATAATTATAACTCTTAAATTTAAAAATATTAATTTAAAATTCCTCCTTTATACATAATATTATAGTTAACAAATATTATTAAAGGTAATACAAATATCAAGGGTTTTTAAAATGATTCCCAAAATAACACTATAAAGACACATTTCAATCTATTTAATAAAAATGTGGATTACACATTAAAAAGCACCGGAATTATAATTTTATATTGAGATAAAATTGAAGATTTATGCCAATTATAATTTCATATAACCATATTAGTAATAAGATAAAGTTTGAAAACACTTAGAGGCTCATAAGTCATAATTGAAGTTCTTAATCATACAAGGATTGCACCAACATCTAGAATTTTACACCAGTATTTCACACACACCATCATAGTAGTGGATATATAAATAGAGTTTAATAACTTTGAGTATGAATTGAATATTTAAAAAAAGGGTTGTTGGGGTCAAGAATAAATTCAAATGCTAATCCCTTTTTACATTATGATTGTATTTGCCCTACTGATATTTGAGATAGGTTTTTAAGTGAAGGATAAGATACATAGTGGTTTTCATGAAATATATCATGATCCCACATTTTAAAAATACATAAAGGCAAATGTGAACATGCCATATAAAATTTATATATCTACCACCTACTAGACAAGGCCAGTCCCTAAAGACAAAAACAAACTACTCTCTAATCTAATTCCACCACTCCTATCTAGAGACCAAATAAATCCTTATCCCTAATTCAAAATTCATCACATATTCGAACAACCATTTTTAGATATTTATATATAGTCACGTGTGTCTGATTTCCATCTTTTTTTCTTGTATACTTTGCTTATTTAAAATTCTTCCAAATTTGGTAATTTCTAAACTAGTTTATATCATTTATTGCATATCTAAATAATTTTTATTTTATGCATCAGTTTAAGTTATTTAATAAATTAATTCACTTATTTTATAAAATTTGATAAACATTGGGAATTGAATTTAAGAACCCTATGAAGCATGAGCCTCCAATTCTAATAAAAAATCAAGGTTTTGATTATCATAATACACATGCCCCTTTTGATTTTATAAGATAGGTATGTTAGATCATAAAAAGGCATGGATTGTGACATAATTAGTATGATATGCTACACTGTTATGATAAGTGGGCTCATTTTTTAAAAATCATATCTCAAAATAAATATATTAGATATAATGTTGAGTTATGAAAAGTATAAAGTCCTAATGTAAAGAAATATGGCATTTAGGAGCATGTAAATCATATATATTACCCCTATTTCTCCAAGGAATAAATCATATGGTAACATGAAAACATGGCAAATCTAAAATTATATTAGTGAGATATTAGTCCTAAAAATATGCCAATGACAATCATAAATAAAGTAGAAGGAATTTTCCCCAATGGATGCCCTAGGAATAATAGGGATCATGTTTACACAACAAGAAAATAGATATAGTAAACTAATTATATGGATCATGGTACCAAAATGAAAACATAAACATCATGATAATAAGGAACACACGAAACTAATAAGTAAATATGATACAAGGAACATAAAAACACATCTGACATGTGGTAAGACATAAAGTGAATACTTTAGGTACTAATACATATGTGATCATATACATAAATATGAAATCATATTAGGTGATTGAATCACATCAAGCATATGAAACAACATGGGGTATTAAAATTAAATCAAGTGTATAGATAAATTAAGTCACAAAAAAAAATGAAATCAAATTAGGAAATGAAGTCACATTAGTTATCTACCAAACACATCAATAATATGGGAAAGGTAACTAATAAATCTCATAAATGATTAGATCAAGTATATAAATAGATTAGATACATAATTTTGGTATATGAAACATGTTAGTACCATAACCATGGAACATATAGTTGATAAAAATAAAGGAAAAAGAAACATTCAAAGGATAAAGGAAAATTATCATAATGCCTTTAGAGTTTCCCATGAGTGAATAAAGAAACACCCCCTAATCACTATGAAGATATAATAATTAACCTAAAATGAATTGGAAAATATATATTTTATTTTTTAAACACATCAATACCTCATATTAAATAAATAAACATTTTTTTATCATTTAAGTGTTTGTGTGTCACATGAATATAAAATGTGTGTTATCTAATAATATCATAATGTATGATTAAGCATAAAATTAAAATAAATAATGAATATATGCCAATGGAATTATACCATAACATTTAAATTCATAAAATAACATGATATACATGAAATAATACATCGTTTCAAATAAATTTAAATAAACATACACAATATTTTAAACATAACAACAAACAATAAAATTAAGGTATAAATTGGGAAGCCATAACTAATGAGATAAAAAAAAGACTTGAAAAGTGAAACAAAGTAAAAAAAATGTAAGTGGTTAAATAAAATAGCTAAAATTAATAGATATAACTGAAAAAATCACTATAAGGGTTATAGAAAATTAAAATATGGATATGATCCAAGAATATTTGTAGGAAAATTTGAATAATGTTATTCAATTCTTAGGAATGCATTGAGCCCTTCTTGTAAAATTTTTCAAAATATAAATATAAATTTTGGATTGCATTCATATATTCATGCCTTTCATATTTATATCTTCATATCTTTTGATACATCTCATGTGTACCTAAAATATCCAATTTAATAATGCCCTAAAGTGTTAAGAAAAAAATAAGTGGATTTAAGGAAATTAATTTGATTGGATGCCATTTATTTATTATAGCCTAGGTGAGAAGATAATATGTATAAAAACACTATCATTCAAAAATTAAATAACTTTAAAATGTGACATACAAGTGCTTCACAATAGAATTCTAGCTTAATAATGATAAAGGATCCACCGGTTTCCTTTTGTGTTAAAATGGAGTATAGAAATTATCTATTTATATGTTATATTTTAATTATAATTTAACAATATGAACACCCACAATGACTTCCAAAAGTTAGGACCTAAAAATGAAAAATAGGGGGACATAGGTACTTGAATTTAAATGGGTTTAAAATAATTTTTTTATAATGATGAGATAGAGGATACAAAAGTGTGGGAGATTTATGAATAAATAAGTTGAAAATAATGTCCACATTGTAAAATTAAAA
The DNA here is from genome assembly GCA_037957365.1 of Torreya grandis. Classification (NCBI taxonomy): domain Eukaryota; kingdom Viridiplantae; phylum Streptophyta; class Pinopsida; order Cupressales; family Taxaceae; genus Torreya; species Torreya grandis. Next base: position 1,064,288 of record JARHVA010002160.1, on the reverse strand, counting down.
AAAAATTACCTAACATGAAACATATTGTTAAATAAACCTAAATTAATAATAAATAAATTATGCATTGACATTTTTATATGTCTAAAATTTACTCGATTCTAATATGCATGCTTAAGCAAACAAAAAGTAGTGTGAATGTGTAATTTATATTATAAAATTGATATAGCTAAACATGTGGATTTCCTAGTTGATAAAACTCACATGTATTAGAACTTTAAAAAACACATTATTTTTCATGCACATATGGGGGAGTGAAAAATAATGGAATGCTGACATAATATACATCCTTATGCCCTAACATGAAATGTTTATCATACTAATAAAGGAGATAGAGATATGGAGTGGAGTTAAAATCATTATCAAGCATGAAACTCCAACTTTTGATTTTTCATTTTTTTGGATCACTAAAATTTAAAGTTAGGATCTTATCAAGCATGTGCCTCTATTTTTTCTAAAAAATATGAACTAATAAATATGATAATAGATATGTACCTCTAGGTACAATATGATTAATCCATCATACCATCAAAGAATCACATATTTTTCTATATTTTATTGGGTTTAAATACATGTTTTATAGGGTCCTATACCTTTTACATAACCAAAACATATTCAATAAAAAAGCAAACAAAACATACATAAATCAATATCCCTATAATATACAAAATGATAAGGTGGGATTAAATAAAAAATATAGTAAAACATTAAAAATTATCCACCAAACATTAGAAATAATATTTTAGAGAAAAAAATAAGATTGAAACTAATAATAAGCTAGATGATTAAGGATAATAATCCTCCAAGTCTGAGATTCAACCAGTCTTATGGCTTTCATCTTTTTACTTTCATTTTTTTAGATATGGCATTATTGTAACTTGTATTTGTACCCCTTGAGGAGATGTCTCAGCTCTTCTCATCCAAGTGGCACAATCGAAACATCTCACTTATTGTGGGTAATCAATTAGTGAGATGTTTCCATTGTGCCACTTGGATGAGGAGAGATGAGACATCTCCTTAAGGGGTGTAAATAAAAGTGACAACCATTTTTGGCATGCCTAATGGGAATCTAAGTCTTATAATAGTATCCAAGATTAGTTTTGATCTTGGCATATTTGTAGTTACAAGAACATCTATATTCAGTACCTAGATACTCCACCAAGTTTTCAAATCTTTTGTTACTAATTAGTCCTTATTTTTCATGTCAAAGGTGATCATTAGGTCTAATTATAAAGGTATACCTTTCAAGTTTGTGCAATTTCCTTGTTATTCAATCAAAAGGTTCAAATTTGTGAATATTCATCCTTATTCAAGGGGGTTAGTTTTTTAAAAATTCCAAATTTATACTTATTTCAACCCTTAATACTCACAATCTACTTATAATATGGCTAGAATCATTTTGTATCCATCATCAGATCATCTTCTTTGAATCTTGCGTAATATGACCAAATTCCTAGACAAACCCTTAAAAGTGTTTCATGTTTTAGTGGATAAGGTCATATTACTCCTATTAAACACATTAAAAACATGGCAAAATTTTGAAATATCCATAATATCACCCAAGAGAATTTAGCCATCAAGCTATTGGAATTATCTTTCAAGGGGAAAGCTTTAGATTGGTATGAAACTCTACCTCATGGTTCCATCGCTTCATGGGATGAACTAAGAATCTATTGTCTAAGAAGCTTGAAGATAAGAGTGATTATTTGTCACTGGTTGATCAAGTGACTACTATCAAGAGGGCTCCTCAAGAGTTCATGTTATATTTTAACTCTATATTTCAAAATACATGGGATAGAACCCCATCCCTTGTTATACCCACACCAAATTATGCCTTCTTGTATTACCTAAAAGCATTGAATAGTGATTTATCCATGATGATCTAATATATGGGTGGGAATACACTACCTAGTGCCTATGAGATATTTATTAATGCAAAGAATTATCTTGTTCAAGTAGGGAATATTTATCCTAGACCACCAATACCATTGTTTATTGATTTGTAGGCTCCTAGTCAAATTGCATTACCTACCTTGGTTTCTTTGCCTAATATCCATGAGAATTCTACCCTTTCCCCTATCAATAAGATTCATGAAGTCAAGATTTTTTTTCAAAGTGTTATTAGTGAATTTTTTTCTCACCAAATATAATGAGCCCAAAATTACAAGCCTTACCAGCCTTACAATTAGTTTTACCAAGCAAGTAGACCTCCTTTTCAAGGTAATGTTGAAGGACAAGGTCAAATAACTCAATCTAGACCTTATCAAAGTTTCAATCCTAATTCCCTGTCATATTATCGATTTATTTTTCCTAATAAATATAATTTTTTTCAATAATAATGATGGTACCCTTGCTATGACCAAAATCAAGGCCAAGTTACATATGTCAATGAAATGCCTAGTCAATCCATGACAATGCAAGGTATTCAAGTACCTCAAGTTCCTATTTTTGAGGTTCCAATGAAAAATGGAATGTAAAATAGGCAAAAATAGTTTGGTTCTACTCTTATGAATTATTTAAAGGGAAAATTTTGTGCCATGAGTCATTTGGGAAGTTCAAATAATGTGAATTCTAGTGTATCTTTTAATATTGGATCTATAAAGAGGGTTGTATAAGAGACACAAGAGACAAATCAAGGAATTATTTTTATTATTATATTACCCCAAATTTTAGGTTTGTCTAACTCATCTCCTAAGGTGCAATAAAATCTAAAATATCATAATTCAAAACCAGCTCCTACACATCCATCTTTACATGCTACAACACAAGGTACTAGGGCTTCCAAAGATCCATTCAAGATGAACAATCCTTCTGTAAATATTATGGATAAAATTAAGAATTTAAAAATTAATATTTCATTATGGGACTCATTGACATTATTGGGATAAAATTACATTCTCCAAAAGGAATTGCTTGGACTAGGTAAACCAAAAGGATCAACAAAGACTAAAAAAGTTATTTTGGTGAATGAAACTCAGCCCATTGATGGAAAAGTAAATAAAATTGATAAGACTCATAATTTTATCTATCCTTGATCATTAGTGATTTTTTAGTTCATAATTATATCATAGATAGTGGGGCTAGTACTTAAGCTATGCATGAGTCAATAACGGATAAAATGGGCCTCAAGTATCAACTAATGGCTAAAAGAGTTCTATAAGTGGATGGGTCACCATCAAATACATTAGGAGTGGTCTAGGATCTAAATTTTATTTTACATGTTTGTCCCAATTTATCCATCCCTCATGTTGTGTTTATTGCAGATTTACCCCCATACTTTACTCTTTGTTTTTCAAGAGAGTTTACAACCAGGATAGGTGTATACTTGCCAGTAAATTGGTCATATATGGTTTTTAGAAAAAATTATGGTACCAAGTTAATGATTGAATTATAAAATATTCATCACAATAATTTAGAGTGATATATTCATAAGGTTTAAAATGGTAATTATTCTATTCTTGATGAGGAATAAATTCACATGGATCAATCTCCAACTTCATCTCTTGAAGGACTTGTTGATATACATCTAGATGAATGGGAATATGAACACTATGAACATGATCCATATAGATTCATAGAATAATATGGCCTTGTAGTGTATTTTATTAATTAATAATCCTCTTTCATGCCAAATTTTATGAGGCCAAATGAGACTATGGATGGTCTATGGAAACTCTATTTTGATGGATAAAGAAACAAGGTTGGATTAGGTGGTGGAGCAATGTTAGTATCCTTATCCAATGAAATGTATTATTATACTTTCATATTTCACTTTAGTTTTACTTTTAATGTATTATAATATGAGTCCCTAATACATGGTTTTGAGTGGCCTAGTAAAAGAGGTGTGAAAGAGTTACAAGCTTATTGTGATAGTGAGTTGATTGTGAATCAAGTGAGAGGTCAAAATATGAATTAGAAATATTTGCTTAAGTCCTATAATCATAGAGTGTGGGATATTGTATAATATTTCCAATCTTTCAACATTTAATCTATAACAATAGAAGATAAAAAACATATTGATAGGTTGGTATCCATTGGATCTCAGTTTGATGTTCCAAATGGGATAAGAGATGACAAGAACCAACCTCATGTCAAAGTTATTTTAAGGGACTCTATACCTAATAATGTCACTAATTATAAATTTTTTTATAGTGACCATCAAATATCTCTCTTTCTATAAGAGGAGGTTGAATTTTCCTAAAAAAACCAATCCAAACTATAGCAGCAATATGGAGGGTAGATTGTACAATTGAAGATAAACGAGCTCTCTAAGGGCTTAGTCACACTTGAGAGTACTTTAAATGATGATGATCAGTTAAAGAATGAAAATGTAATAATATATACTAAAAAAGAATATGAAAGAGTAAAAATATTCAAATATAAGTTTCTTGCTCTTGGGAAGGTGTGTAATAGAGAAGAAATGTATGTTTTCATTGAATTACGCAAATAATTTTTTGATATCTTTGCATGGGAATATAGTGATTCAAAAGGCTTTGAACCAAATTTATCTCAAAACACCAAATATTTATATGATAAGGTTAAGCTTATAAATTAAAGGCAAACCCCAATAAATCCTAATATTTAGCCTCTTATGAGAAAGGAGCTGACAAAGTTAATTGAGTCTAAGAACATTTTTCCTATTAATCATTCATCTTGGTCGGCAAACTTAGTCCTGGTAAGGAAGAAGAATGGGAAAATCATGTTATGTGTTGGCTTGAAATATTTTAATAGATTTTCCTTGAAATAACATTATCCCCTTCCTTCCATGGATCAAATTTTCCAAGTTGTGGTAGGTAGTGAAAGGTTCCCACTCCTTGATGGATACTTAGGATATAATTAGATTTTGGTAAAGTAAGGAGATTAATACAAGATAGCCTTTACCACTAAATGGGGCACATATGATTATATAAAAATTCCTTTAGGTTTGTCTAATTTTTGGACTTTACCCAAACATAAGAAAGGTTTACAAAGCTTCTTTGGAAAAATGAATTTCATAAGGAGGTTTATTCCTAATTTTGATAACTTAGTCAAGCCTCTAACTTATATGATAAGGAAAGATGAAGTGTTTACTTGAATAAAGAAAAGGAAAAATATTTTTGAAGAGATAAAACAAGATATTTCTCAAGCTACAACTCTTTCAAGTCCTAATTTTTCAAAGGATTTCAACATGTATACTTTTATAAATGAAGAAGTAATTTCTACCATGCTCACTCAATCAAATGAAGAAAACTTAGAGTAGCCTATTTCCTTCTTTAGTCAAGGATTGGAAGGCTATGAGGTAAGGTAAACTTATGTAGAGAAGGAAGTACATTCATTTATTATAAGTATAAATAAGTTTAAAAACATGTCATCTAACAATAAGATTCATATATTGGTACCTCATCTTAATGTCAAAGACTTCCTTTTGAGTATATATTTGAATGAAAAAAGAGTTGGTTGGATTACAAAAGTAATGGAGTATGATGTAAAAATCAAGACAACCAAGCTACTAAAAGGGAAGGAATTATGTAAACACCTTGCTTCATATTTAAAGAAACAAAATGAATATATTTTATCCCTTAATATTATCCTATGATAGTTTCATCACCACCAATGAGGATTTAGACACAAGAAATGATCAATTTTATTCAAACCGATGAGTGTCCACAAGGTCTAGATAGATCCAAAAGAAGATACTTTAGATTACAATCTATTCCTTATGTACTTGTTAATGGGGTATTATTTAGGAAATATTTATTAGGTGTACTATTGAGATGTGTTGAATCAGATCAAGTTGAGAAGATATTTTTAGAATTTCATGATGGACTAGCAAGTGGAGAATTTACTCCAATTACCAAAGATGTATACACATAATATTTTCACAATTTTATCAATTACTGATGCTTTACATCTCACAAAAATTGATCATGACTCAATATATTTGAGTTTATACCTTAAGGTGTTCACCAAGAAAGGGGTGGGTAGACCTTTGGTGCTTCACAAGATTGTTGTCCCTTATTTCCATATTATTCCCTATCTATTCAACTCCTAAAACCTTTCCCTAAGCTATCTTTCCTCCTTTACATATTCCTCTAGTATTTTCCTCTTTCACTTCTTTCCCTTTCTTAATACCCTTTTTACCTCTTCAGTAAGCTTGATCAACTTGGTTGACCTAGCACAATCTTGGGTCACTTTAGCTCTTTAGGCCTAGCTTCCATCTGGCTCACCTAGAATAAACTTTAGGCATTGGCCTAATAATGTGCTAGGTCAACCAGGTCAACCTAGTATAGAAAACATGTCTGAGTTATTTTGGGTCAGATATTCCTATATATATAAAGTTATTTTGGTAATTTCCATATGAAGGCAACGAAGAGTTATTGTTCACTCACATTTCATCACAATCTGCTCTTCCATCATTCTACTTGAGGAGTCTTAGCTTAAGTTTATTATTTAGAGAATATTATTATTTTGGATAGTTCTTGGATGCTTTGGCATAATAAATTGATCCTTATGAACCACACCAACCTCTTATAAAGACCCATTGGCCAAGGGAGAGATTAAGTTTTGATGGGTTCACATTCAGGTAAGTATATTATAACTTTGTTCTCCTCTCTTTTAGTAGATAAAAGTAACATAAGTATGGGCTTGAATAATATTACTCCTCATATTCCATGTATTAGGGTGTTACTAATACTTAATTTATTTGATGTTCCCTATACATGTGTTTGATTTATTTGCTGCTAACCCCTTACTTTTTGCCACAAGATTTCATGAGCACTAGAATAGTTTACTTTTCTTGTTATTGGATTAGTTTACTTTCTTTTTTATTATCATAAGTGAATATAGAAACCATAGGACTCTTTTAGGGTTGTTATGCAATTGTTTTATACTATATTATTTTAAACACTACCTAGCATGATGTATTTTGATAGATGATACAATTGATCCATTAATTAATTCTAGTAGATCCTCATATTGGTCATGTTCACACTTAACAAGTGTGTGCCCCAATCGGAACTGTAGGTGTGATCTATCTTATTTAATCTAGGAGTGATTAATGCACACCATGCAATTATGATTTCATACATTTTGGTGAACCCAACGTGAATCCTATCCCACCACTAGTTATATTGTCTTCATGTTTCCATTTTTGTTTCTTTTCTTATTTAGCAATAGCTTCACTTTGGCTTCACCTTCATTACATTCTAGAGAACCCAACATGAATCAAATCCTTACAATATTTATTTCACTTATTTTATAATTACTTTTATCATAATTTTATCACTTATTTATTCCTTATTTTCATTCTATACTTCATCATGAATCGAACACATTTTATTATTTGTAAAATGGATGAGTACAACTAAAGATATAGGAAAAACAATTTTCATGTTTGTTATACTAGGTTGACCTTGTTGACCTAGTTATTTTTTTAACCTATGTACACTATGATAGATTGAACTAGTCAATCTAGTAATATCTTCAAAACCTGTATTTTGTGCTAGGTCGATCAGGATTACCCTGTATTATTTTATTTCTTCTATGTTTTCCAATTTAGCTTTTTGATTTCCTTATATGCCTAATTTAGTTTGTTGTCAACTTGAATTAATTATTTATCTCTATCTATTATTCTTATTTCTTATCATTATATTCCTTTTATCATGAAGCTTTATTTCCCTCATTAAAATATTCTTGGACAACCTAAATCCATTTAGACACTCTATGAGGTTCTATTTGCTTCTTATCATTTCCTATCTCTTTTTCCTCTTTTTAGTTGTTAGGGCATATTGTGATACCCATCCACACATTAATTTAAACTTTGGGGAATATTTCAATGTCCTATTTCATGTCCTTTCAAACTTTGGGGCATCTTGTGATGCCCATCCCTACATCCACTTACCCTTTGGGGCATCTTGTAATGCCCACTCTTATTCTCCAATACATGCTACCAAACTAATTCAATTCCAAAAAACATTTTGAGACACATAGGATTTTATCTCACATGTTGATCATTGATATATCCATTAATGTAAGATCCTTTTCCTTATTTTTATTCTTTCTCTATATATCTATCTAACATATTTTTGAAATTTACTTTAACATGGGTCTCTCCCTATGCAGCAGTTTCCTTCCTTTCCAAACATTTAGTCCTCTCTTTTGGTATTTTGGTTTCTTGATGTACCATAGTCTTCATTTATTTTCTTTCCAAACCTTTAGTCCTCCCTTTTGGTATTTTGGTTTCTATATGTACCATAGTCTTCATCACTTATTTATTACACTCCCTTTTATTTACCAATTTTGATTTAGTGCCCCTTGGGATTTGCTTTTTTGAGTTGATTTATAATACCATAGATATGACCTAACATTCCTCACAAAATTACCATATTTCACTTTCTTTTTAATGCTTTTCTACTTGCCAATACTATTTTGGCATGATTTGGGTCTTTATTTGTGAGGTGATTTATACAAAGGCTCCCTCACGTTTTGCTAATTGGCACCCTTTGGGTTTTTATTTTATGAGTTTCTTAGTAATACCATGGATAAAACCTAGCCCTACTGATAAAATTAAATTTATTTTCATGTTCTTTATGATCCTTTTTATTTAAAAATTATCTTTTCCTTCTTTTGCTATATGGAATCTGTAAATAATCTATGTTAGCATGTTTTCCTTCACTTATCATAGTCTTATGATAAGGAATCACACCTTTTATATCATTGTATTACTTTTTTACCTTTATCACATTATTTACAATTTTAATAAATTCAAATTTGTTACATGTGTCATTTTCCTCTTGATTTCCCCCTTTCTTTCACCTCCACATTTGGATAAAATAAGGTTGAAGTCAAGATAGCACTTTTATTTCACCTGGATTTACAAGACTCTTAGACCCCATGCTATTTGATTTTATCTATCCTAGTAACCTTGTCACAAAGGTTTCAAATGAAATTCATTTTTATCACCCATGTTTGGTCTACCAAATCTATATGGAGGAGGAATTTAAGAAAAAAAATAAAGTTAAAAACTGATCATTTGAAAACAAAAGGTAATGATATCTAAAATGCAACATACAAATATTAAAAGTCTAATCATACAAAATGACATGATTACAAGAACATCCCCCATCTCTAATCAAAGCTCAAACTCCATAGTCATCATTACATAGAGCTAAAGGCTTTTGGGGTGTGGTAAGCTAGTAGATTAGAATAGGGGAATTAAAATAAATCTATAGTGTTACCAACTTTCTCATGTAAGTACCCAATATTCGTAATAGACTAATGACTTTGTAATGGGTCCTAAGGAGCGGGGAACATGTCATGTGAAGGTAGGTCCATTTTACTTTTTCATGCATATAAGCTTCATGGGATGATATATATATACTCTATTTGTTGACCTAGGACTTGTGTAGCTAAGATAAGTTCTTCAGAGTCTTTAAGGTCAAAATTCCACTTGTTTTTACAAACTTAATTTGAGTGTCTTGACTTCAGTAAAAAGTTTTCTCTACCTTGGTATTTCATTCATTCTCCCCTCCACCCATTTCATTTCCCCCCTTGATAGACAAATTGTGATTCCAAATCTATTTTCGTTCTTCTTTAAATTCCTTTTTATTCATCTCTTCAAAAACATGTTAACACTACTTTTTTTGTTTTTATCTAATTTTAGATGCAAAACAACATTTTTAAGAAACTATGGATCATTTTCATCATGTTATATATATTTACTAAAACTAATTTTCTTTCCTTTTCCCATTTATCTTAATTTTGCTATTCTACTATTGTAGATACCTGAGTTTGAACCCTTATTTTGTTATTGTGTGAGATGTGGTTTTTTACTACTCACCCAACCATATTTTTCCCTTTTATGCATCCCCTTTTTCCATTGATGATTGAGATGTGGATTGTTACTGCGAATTCATCAATGTTGTTTTACCATTTTTCTTTTTGAATCCTCATTTTACTAACTTATTTGACATGTATCCTTGATTTGATTTGGTTAGTTTGAATTTTCTTACTTAAGTTTTAAGTTTTTGAGTATTTTGATCTTTAGTAGCCTTGGTTTTTCAGTTACCCAATTTACTCTTGCTTGACTTGGTCATTTGGTCCAATATAGTACTTTTCATCCAGCTTGCCGAATTCATAATTATGTATCATCCATGTAGCACCAATTATCTTGGATTTTCTTGGATTTGTTTTTTTTTGCTCCTTGGTTTCGTATTTATAGGTTTATCCAAAGCAATCTCTACACCCTCCATAATTGAAACTAAAACATAGCTGAAAAATATTCCATGATAAAGGTAAGTCAAGGTACACATCATTTAATTTTTACTTATTTAATTTTTATTTAAATTCATTTTTTGTCATTTACTTTCAATTATTTTATGATTTTCAAAATATTACTATTTTTTTTAGCATCAACATTATGTGTGTCCTTATGTTCTTTCTCAAAGCACCATCCCCTATTACACCTTAGTGAGACATGGTGAGCTTCAAGTGAGGCATATGTATACACATAATATTTTCAAACTTTTATCAATTAATGATGCTTTACATCTTACAAGAACCTATCATGAATCAATCTCTTTGAGTGCATGTCTTAAAGGGTGTAATAGGAAAGGGGTAGGTAGGCCTTTGTTGCTTCACAAGATTGTTGTCCCTTATTTCCATATTATTCACTATCCATTCAACTCCTAAAGCCTTTCCCTAAGTTATCTCTCCTTCCTTGCATATTCCTCTATTATTTCCTTTTTATATCCTTCTTTCCCTTGCTTATTACCATTTTTACCTGTTTAGTAAGGTAGGTCAACCTAGTCAACTGTCATGTCCCCTTTTCAATTGACATGTTCTGAGTTCATGGTTAGCCTATTATGCGACCTTCGTAGGCTAATAAGATGGATAGAGGGTCATAATGGAGCTTGGCTCGACTTTGATTCACAGGATTTCTTCATTTGATTTTCATTTAGGGTATTTTAGACACACTTGGCTTGAGCTCCTACTTTTTAGGGATATTTGATATGCAGCGGAGCGCCTTTATTGTGGCATGGTTATGTGCGGAATCACTCCCTGATTCACTAGCTTCGATCGGTTCGTGGATCCGACATGTATTGAGGGAGATATTAATATTTGATTGATTTAATCAAATATTAATTATTTAGCCTATTTTTAATTAGAAACCCTAATTCTAATTTAAGAAACCCTAATTAGGGCAAGCATATCTTTTGAGGGTATAAGGGTTTCTCATGGAGGCCATTGTTCATTATGCCATTGATTATTGATTATTGAAAATTGAAGAATTTCTTCTGTGAAGACTGAGCCTAGGGTTCAAGGATTCCACTTGCATTGGAGAACGTTCCCTCTTCAGTGTGTGCAATTAAGAGACTGTGGAATATCAGCTAATCTATTGCCAAAGTGAGAGATAGCTTCATCCAGAAGTTATCACAGAATTTTAGGTTTGAGAGATAACTTCACACAGAAGTTATCACAGATATTCCAGGTATTTATTGCTTTATGTTTTGATTCAATAAATTATACAGCTAGAGATCTACTATGCTAGAGACATATATCTTCAGATCAGGGGTTGAAACACAGGGAAGTGGTGCTTAATTTGTGGCCGTACAGAATCCATACGGGTTCGTACAAATCAGTGCAGGAACCGACCTCGGCAGACAGAGGGTTTCAGTGATCGACATCGGTCGACTGAAGACCGACGTCGGCAGAAATCTGACCGGCAGAGACCGACGTCGGTGAGATATCGACCGACGATGGCGACTGTGTGTCGACACATAAGGGCCGAGACTTTCCAGAACTCAATTTGCACTTCTAGATTTGCAAAGCTAGGGTTTTCAAGACTGTATTTCATATTTATATGCATATTAGAAGACTGCAATTGTAATAATTTAGAAGGCCAAGTGATACAATCTGTAATTTGTTATTAAGAGACTATATTATTGTGATCTTTCTGAATTTATTCAACAGCGATTATATCTTGGTTTAGATTTTTGTGTTGCTATATTTCCTATTTAGAAGGGGATATTACAGTGGTATCAGAGCTAAATCCTGCCAGCCTGAGGGTATATAGATCTTATGCAGCCACAAGAGTTGGGACCACACAGGTATAACACACGCCGCCGAGCCTTGCTTGAAGGTATCCAGTTGTTAGATCAGAGACCGATCATCATGAGTGACAGACGTGAGGGCAGCCCACCCAGGGGCCATAGGTATGATGCTGATCAGGCCACCAGAGAGTTTCAGCGTGTTATGATGACAAGCCAACAGCAGATGGCTCAGACACTACAGGGACTTATGACCATGTTAGAGAGAATGAATGCACCTAATGGACAGAACAGGGACCAAAGAGATGATAGGAGTGCTACGGTTAATCAGAGACCACAACAGACTCACTCTAGAACAGCTGATAGACCTACACGCCTTTCATTTATTCAAGAAGAACCAGAGGTACCAGCAGATGAGGAGGCAGGGAATTCTCCATTTGCAGATGTTTACATGGCTGCAAATGATGAGTGGGACTTATTACCTCCTCATATCCAGGAGAGAACAACCTTTGATCATTTTGTCAATTTGAGGAGAGAGCACTATAGATTGGCTAGACAGGACAGGAGACCTAGAGTCCAATTCAGTGAGCTACAGAAGGCTACGGGTAAGCTTTCTTTGACTACCTTTGACGGCAATGGTAAGATGATAGCTCAAGCTTGGGTTCATAAGCTTGACACTTTTTTGGCGTTGAGACCAATGTCAGAGATAGATGCCATCAAATACGCCACTTTGCACTTAGATGGAGTAGCACATGATTGGTGGTACCATGGTATGGTAACGCTTCAGTATAATCAAGTGACAGAGTACCAGGACTTTGTGGATAGATTGGTTAAGCGGTTTGACAGGAGAGATCCCGAGGTTTACTTCTGAGATCTGGCATAGTTGAGACAAACAGGTAGCTTGGAGTCCTTCATTGGTGAGTTTCAGAGATTAGCAGTCATGGTACCCAATATTTCAGAGCGTAGATTGGTAGTTCTCTTCATAGAGGGATTGACAGAGCCATTGAGGGGTTGGATCAAAGCCTTTGATCCTCCTTCATTATAGGTAGCTATGAGGAAGGCACGTGATATGGAGATGGCATCCCCATCAAGTAAATTTAACACCAAAGGTACTTCTTCTTCTAGAGACCATAAGCACTCCCACGGGGATACGGAGAGACCGGATTTTAACATAGATAAATCCGGAGTTAAAAATGATTCAAAGGCTAATCCAGCAGCACCACCTTTGGATCGTGAGGCGCTTAATGATCTATGCAGGAAGAAGCTTTGCTTCTACTGCAAAGGACCATATGATATCCATCACGATTGTCCTTTGAGGCCTAAGGGCAAGGCGAATCGTATGATGTGGATATATTATGAGGAGTCAGATTCTGAGGATTCCGAACAGCATAACAGTGCTGAGGGGGGAGACGCGGAGGCTTCAGGGCCTAATGCAGAGGCAGAGTTAGAGCTTCACCTACAGGAGGGCCGCATATCTAGCATACAGTCAGATGAGTCATTCAGACTCCGTGGAGTTTTGGTAGGGCAGAAGGTTATCACCCTTCTTGATACAGGAGCCACTCACAATTTCATAGATGCTAGATTTGTGGAGAAGCGTGGACTCACTACTGAAGATTTTGAGGGCATCAGAGTTAAGGTAGCCGATGGTCACACTCTTAAGTGTGAGCGTATGATTAGAGACCTCCCATTGCGCTTGAATAACTATGAGTTCAACGCTGATTATTATGTGGTAAACATGGGGGATATAGACTTAGTCTTGGGTATGAAGTGGCTTCATTCATTTGAGGAAGTTACTCTTCATCTCAAGGACATGGAGGTTCTCTTTAATGTTGATGGGACGACACATATTCTTAAGGCAATACGGGGTAGCAGCTTCAGATATATGTTCTTTCATCGGATGGGGGTACCTATACCACATAACATGATGGAGGGTGATGACGAGAGCACATTGGCACCAACACAGGAGAGGTATGAGGACGAGCTTGGTCTTGAGGTGAGTTCGGTTCAGGAGTTGTCACATGTGGTGAGGACTCAACTTTCTGTTACAGTCGGGACATAGGTTGATGAAGATATGACTATGTCTAGCCTTCACAATCCAGTTTTAGATATTATTCAGGTACGGAGTTTGCTTGCAAATTTTCATTTATGGATTGGATGTTGGGATGAACATGGCATGGGGTTCGTGATAATTGACAGTGGTGGAGATCCTAACTACATTTGGGATCCAGGTGGATTGATTGATTTGTCATTCAGTGATTGCTTGAGGGCAAGCAATTTCAGGAGGGGCAGATTGTCATGTCCCCTTTTCAATTGACATGTTCTGAGTTCATGGTTAGCCTATTATGCGACCTTCGTAGGCTAATAAGATGGATAGAGGGTCATAATGGAGCTTGGCTCGACTTTGATTCACAGGATTTCTTCATTTGATTTTCATTCAGGGTATTTCAGACACACTTGGCTTGAGCTCCTACTTTTTAGGGATATTTGATATGCAGCGGAGCGCCTTTATTGTGGCATGGTTATGTGTGGAATCACTCCCTAATTCACTAGCTTCGATCGGTTCGTGGATCCGACATGTATTGAGGGAGATATTAATATTTGATTGATTTAATCAAATATTAATTATTTAGCCTATTTTTAATTAGAAACCCTAATTCTAATTTAAGAAACCCTAATTAGGGCAAGCATATCTTTTGAGGGTATAAGGGTTTCTCATGGAGGCCATTGTTCATTATGCCATTGATTATTGATTATTGAAAATTGAAGAATTTCTTCTGTGAAGACTGAGCCTAGGGTTAAAGGATTCCACTTGCATTGGAGAATGTTCCCTCTTCAGTGTGTGCAATTAAGAGGCTGTGGAATATCAGCTGATCTATTGCCAAAGTGAGAGATAGCTTCATCCAGAAGTTATCACAGAATTTTAGGTTTGAGAGATAACTTCACACAGAAGTTATCACAGATATTCCAGGTATTTATTGCTTTATGTTTTGATTCAATAAATTATACAGCTAGAGATCTACTGTGCTAGAGACATATATCTTCAGATCAGGGGTTGAAACACAGGGAAGTGGTGCTTAATTTGCGGCCGTACAAAATCCGTATGGGTTCGTACAGATCAGTGCAGGAACCGACCTCGGCAGATAGAGGGTTTCAGTGACCGACATCGGTCGACTGAAGACCGACGTCGGCAGAAATCCGACCGGCAGAGACCGACATCGGCGAGATATCGACCGACGACGGCCACTGTGTGTCGACACAGAAGGGCCGAGACTTTCCAGAACTCAATTTGCACTTCCAGATTTGCAAAGCCAGGGTTTTTAAGACTGTATTTCATATTTATATGCATATTAGAAGACTGCAATTGTAATAATTTAGAAGGCCAAGTGATACAATCTGTAATTTGTTATTAAGAGACTATATTATTGTGATCTTTCTGAATTTATTCAACAGCGATTATATCTTGGTTTAGATTTTTGTGTTTCTATATTTCCTATTTGGAAGGGGATATTACAGTGGTATCAGAGCTAAATCCTGCCAGCCTGAGGGTATATAGATCTTATGCAGCCACAAGAGTTGGGACCACATAGGTATAACACACGCCGCCGAGCCTTGCTTGAAGGTATCCAGTTGTTAGATCAGAGACCGATCATCATGAGTGACAGACGTGAGGGCAGCCCACCCAGGGGCCACAGGTATGATGCTGATCAGGCCACCAGAGAGTTTTAGCGTGTTATGATGACAAGCCAATAGCAGATGGCTCAGACACTACAGGGACTTATGACCATGTTAGAGAGAATGAATGCACCTGATGGACAGAATAGGGACCAAAGAGATGATAGGAGTGCTACGGTTAATCAGAGACCACAACAAACTCACTCCAGAATAGCTGATAGACCTACACGCCCTTCATTTATTCAAGAAGAACTAGAGGTACCAGCAGATGAGGAGGCAGGGAATTCTCCATTTGCAGATGTTTACATGGCTGTAAATGATGAGTGGGACTTATTACCTCCTCATATCCAGGAGAGAACAACCTTTGATCATTTTTTCAATTTGAGGAGAGAGCACTATAGATTGGCTAGACAGGACAGGAGACCTAGAGTCCAATTCAGTGAGCTACAGAAGGCTACGGGTAAGCTTTCTTTGACTACTTTTGACGGCAGCGGTAAGATGACAGCTCAAGCTTGGTTTCATAAGCTTGACACTTTTTTGGCGTTGAGACCAATGTCAGAGATAGATGCCATCAAATACGCCACTTTGCACTTAGATGGAGTAGCACATGATTGGTGGTACCATGGTATGGTAACGCTTCAGCATAATCAAGTGACAGAGTACCAGGACTTTGTGGATAGATTGGTTGAGCGGTTTGACAGGAGAGATCCCGAGGTTTACTTCTGAGATCTGGCACAGTTGAGACAAACAGGTAGCTTGGAGTCCTTCATTGGTGAGTTTCAGAGATTAGCAGTCATGGTACCCAATATTTCAGAGCATAGATTGGTAGTTCTCTTCATAGAGGGATTGACAGAGCCATTGAGGGGTTGGATCAAAGCCTTTGATCCTCCTTCATTACAGGTAGCTATGAGGAAGGCACGTGATATGGAGATGGCAGCCCCATCCAGTAAATTTAACACCAAAGGTACTTCTTCTTCTAGAGACCATAAGCACTCCCACGGGGATACGGAGAGACCGGATTTTAACATAGATAAATCTGGAGTTAAAAATGATTCAAAGGCTAATCTAGCAGCACCACCTTTGGATCGTGAGGTGCTTAATGATCTATGCAGGAAGAAGCTTTGCTTCTACTGCAAAGGACCATATGATATCCATCACAATTGTCCTTTGAGGCCTAAGGGCAAGGTGAATCGTATGATGTGGATATATTATGAGGAGTCAGATTCTGAGGATTTCGAACAGCATAACAGTGCTGAGGGGGCAGAGGCGGAGGCTTCAGGGCCTAATGCAGAGGCAGAGTTAGAGCTTCACCTACAGGAGGGCCGCATATCCAGTATACAGTCGGATGAGTCATTCAGACTCCGTGGAGTTTTGGCAGGGCAGAAGGTTATCACCCTTCTTGATACAGGAGCCACTCACAATTTCATAGATGCTAGATTTGTGGAGAAGCGTGGACTCACTACTGAAGATTTTGAGGGCATCAGAGTTAAGGTAGCCGATGGTCACACTCTTAAGTGTGAGCGTATGATTAGAGACCTCCCATTGCGCTTGAACAACTATGAGTTCAACGCTGATTATTATGTGGTAAACATGGGGGATATAGACTTAGTCTTGGGTATGAAGTGGCTTCATTCATTTGAGGAAGTTACTCTTCATCTCAAGGACATGGAGGTTCTCTTTAATGTTGATGGGACGACACATATTCTCAAGGCAATACGGGGCAGCAGCTTCAGATATATGTTCTTTCATCGGATGGGGGTACCTATACCACATAACATGATGGAGGGTGATGACGAGAGCACATTGGCACCAACACAGGAGAGGTATGAGGATGAGCTTGGTCTTGAGGTGAGTTCGGTTCAGGATTTGTCACATGTGGTGAGGACTCAACTTTCTGTTACAATCGGGACACAGGTTGATGATGATATGACTATGTCTAGCCTTCACAATCCAGTTTTAGATATTATTCAGGTACGAAGTTTGCTTGCAAATTTTCATTTATGGATTGGATGTTGGGATGAACATGGCATGGGGTTCGTGATAATTGATAGTGGTGGAGATCCTAACTACATTTGGGATCCAGGTGGATTGATTGATTTGTCATTCAGTGATTGCTTGAGGGCAAGCAATTTCAGGAGGGGCGGATTGTCATGTCCCCTTTTCAATTGACATGTTCTGAGTTCATGGTTAGCCTATTATGCGACCTTCATAGGCTAATAAGATGGATAGAGGGTCATAATGGAGCTTGGCTCGACTTTGATTCACAGGATTTCTTCATTTGATTTTCATTCAGGGTATTTCAGACACACTTGGCTTGAGCTCCTACTTTTTAGGGATATTTGATATGCAGCGGAGCGCCTTTATTGTGGCATGGTTATATGCGGAATCACTCCCTGATTCACTAGCTTCGATCGGTTCGTGGATCCGACATGTATTGAGGGAGATATTAATATTTGATTGATTTAATCAAATATTAATTATTTAGCCTATTTTTAATTAGAAACCCTAATTCTAATTTAAGAAACCCTAATTAGGGCAAGCATATCTTTTGAGGGTATAAGGGTTTCTCATGGAGGCCATTGTTCATTATGCCATTGATTATTGATTATTGAAAATTGAAGAATTTCTTCTGTGAAGACTGAGCCTAGGGTTCAAGGATTCCACTTGCATTGGAGAACGTTCCCTCTTCAGTGTGTGCAATTAAGAGGCTGTGGAATATCAGCTGATCTATTGCCAAAGTGAGAGATAGCTTCATCCAGAAGTTATCACAGAATTTTAGGTTTGAGAGATAACTTCACACAGAAGTTATCACAGATATTCCAGGTATTTATTGCTTTATGTTTTGATTCAATAAATTATACAGCTAGAGATCTACTGTGCTAGAGACATATATCTTCAGATCAGGGGTTGAAACACAGGGAAGTGGTGCTTAATTTGCGGCCGTACAGAATCCGTACGGGTTCGTACAGATCAGTGCAGGAACCGACCTCGGCAGACAGAGGGTTTCAGTGACCGACATCGGTCGACTGAAGACCGACGTCGGCAGAAATCCGACCGGCAGAGACCGACGTCGGTGAGATATCGACCGACGACGGTGACTGTGTGTCGACACAGAAGGGCCGAGACTTTCCAGAACTCAATTTGCACTTCCAGATTTGCAAAGCCAGGGTTTTCAAGACTGTATTTCATATTTATATGCATATTAGAAGACTGCAATTGTAATAATTTAGAAGGCCAAGTGATACAATCTGTAATTTGTTATTAAGAGACTATATTATTGTGATCTTTCTGAATTTATTCAACAGCGATTATATCTTGGTTTAGATTTTTGTGTTGCTATATTTCCTGTTTGGAAGGGGATATTACATCAACCTAACATAGTCTAGGGTCACTTTAGTTCTTTAGGCCTAGTTTCCATCTACCCAACTTAACACAAATTTTAGGCATTAGCTTGATAATTTTCAATGTTAACTTGTTGAACAAAGTAAAAATGACATGTTCAAGTTATTTTTGGGTCAAATAATCCTATATATACAAGTTCATTTCTTTTATTTCGATATGAAGGCAATTAGGGGTTATTATTCACTCATGCTTCTTCACAATCTATTCTTCCACCATTCTACTTGAGGAGTCTTAGCTTAGGTTTCTTATTTGGATAATATTAGTCTTGTGGATATGTCTTGGACTCTTTGGCCTAACAATGTGATCCTTAAAAATAACAACCTCTTGCAAAGCCCCATTGGTCAAGGGAGAGATTGAGTCACGATAGGTTCACATTTAGGTAAGTATATTCTAACTTTGTTCTCCTATCTTTTAGTATATGGAAGTAGCATAAGTGTTGTCTCAAATAATATTACTCCTCATATTCCATTTATTAGGGTGTTACTCATACTTACTTTGTTTGAAGTTCCCTATACATGTATTTGATCTATTTTCATCTAACCCTTTAGTTTTTGCCACAAGTTTTGGTGAGCACTAGATTAATTTACTTTGTTTGTTATTATATTAGTTTACTTTCTTTTTTATTATCATAAGTGAATATACAAACCATAATACTCTTTTAGGGTTGTTGTGTGATTGTGTTAGACTGTAGGCTTTGGAACCCTACCTAGAATGATGTGTTGTGATAGATGATACAAGTGATCCCCTAATCAGCTTTAGTGGATCTTCATATTGGTCATGCTCCCACTTAACAAGTATGTGCCCCAATCAAAAGTGTAGGTGTGATTTATCTTATATGATCTAATATTGATTCATGTGCACCATGTAATTTTTATTGCATACAACAACTACAAAGATTATTATAGCTAGTTATTTCTAGCATAGTTTGTTTAGATATATTCATTCTTGGGTAAGTAAATGTAATAAATGTGATCTATTTGATGGAAAGAAAAATATTTCAGCCTTACTTCTTCATTCAATACAAGTAGACCAACCTTTTATGCAATGGGATCTAGATTTCATAAGATTAATCAACCCACCTTCTAGTGTTGGTCAAAAATGGGTTTTAGATACCATAGATTACTTTACAAGATGGGTGGAGGTTGTATCTCTCAAAGAATCAAATGAAAGTTTAGTTTTAGAATTCTATGAAAGCATAGTGACAAGATATGGGGATCCTTCAACAATAATTTAAAATAATGCATTATATTTCCTTAGAATGAAGACAAGTGAGTGGGCTTTGAAACATGGTATTTATCTTAATATTTCCTCCATCTATTATCCACAAGAAATGGACTAGTTGAGTCCACTAAGAAGAATCTAGTTAGGATTATCAAGATAACAATGGATAAGAACCAAAGAACTTGGAATTATAAATTGAAGATAGCTCTTTGGGTTGATAGAATCACCCCAAAAATAGCCATAAGAAAACTAACCATATACACTTATTTATATAAGAGAGGCTATATTGGCTATTTCACTTGAATTACCAACTTTATATCTCACTTACCAGCTAGAGTTAATGGAAAATGAAATCATGGAGGTCAAATTATGTGAGTTGATGGAGCTTGAAGAAATAAGGAATCAAGCTATGCATACTATGAGAGCTCACCAAGATTAGACAAAGAGATATTTTGATAATAAATCCATGCCAATAATCTTCTAGGAGGGATACATTGTTCTAAAGTGGGATGAAGATAGGGTTGAACCTATAAAACACATAAAGTTTGATGCTTTGTGGAGTAGCCCTTATGTTATCACTCAATGCAAGAAACATAATGCTTTCTAATATTAGTGTAGGTTTTTATTTTATCCTATTTATTAATTAGGGAATTTATATTTTTGTGCATACTTGGAGTTTTCCTACATTTGTGGGATAGGCTAGCTTATGTGGAGATATGTGTCATAGATGTGTCATAGGTGTCATAAGAATGTCATAAGTAACTCCCTTGATGGGAGTTACTTATATATTCTTAGCACCTTGTCACCACCTTTTATGGAGGAGTTATAGTCTATTCTTGGGTGCCTTCACCACATTTTGTGGAGGAGTTACTTACGTGCTCTCCTATATGTATTCTTCACTTTGGCCATCTCATGTTAATCAGATTTTAGTTTTCTCCACTTTGTCTTGTGTAATTTATCTTCTTATATAATTTGAAATTGCTTTAGCATCTATGTGGTGTAAACTTGCTTCATCTCATGTGAACACGTCTCCATTGCATTCACAATATCCAAATTCTGGCAACAACTCTGATATGATATCAGAGCCACTCTAGTAATCGTATGTCTGGTTATGCTATTAGTTTATTCTAAAATTCTTACTTTGATTTCTTTGTAGTTTTTTTATTTAACTTCGTTGCATTTGAGAGCTTTGGTAGAGTTTCTTGAAAAATCATGCAAATCCATATGGAAACTTGTTAAAAAAAATTACTTTTGAGTTAAAATTTGCCAAGACATCTTGTATAGATCTATTGTGGCTTTAGCAAAGGTAGTAGGATTCATTTTTTTGGTCATTTTGTAGGAAAAGATAGATCTATCCAATCTAGTTTTTGTTCTTGGATGCCACTTTCAGTGTGGGGCATCTGGTAGGATGAGGAGGAGTTTGGGTTTGATCACTAGGGTGAGCTTACCATACCCTATGAGGTGAACATGTTTAAGCAAGTGCTACGACTGCTGGATATAAATGATTTAGCTAGCCACAAAAACTTGAGCTTTGATGATATGTTGAAGTTTTATTCTGACTGCAGGTCAGAGGCATATGCCAAAGCCCTATGAGAGCATAGTCCCACTGTGTAAGAGTCTTTCAAGTGAGTGCAATGTTTTAAGAAGGAAGGATCTCTCACCTGTCCATGAGGCCCAAAAGGTTAGTAACTAGCCATCAGTTAACTACTATTTGGCTATTCTTTCTTGGGTTGAGACCCTCTCTGACAAATTGGTAATTTTGTTGTTGTCCTTGCCGAGTTTGGACCTTTTTTTTGGTTTCCAACACCCATGTGGTGGGCCCACCCTCTGTCCCTGATTTATTTGGTAAATCTACTTTTAAAATTATTATGATCTAAATCAGTCATTTGAATGTTTGAATTAAAATCAAATTTGAAATTAGCATTAAAAAAAATGCCAGTTTAAAGTTTGTTTAAAACTTGTATCTTTGACCTACGAAGACGAAGGGTGAGTCCTGGGTTGGCAGGAGGCCAATTCCCCCTCACAAATACCTCCTTTGGAATCCTTGCTCTGTGTTGAATCTAATGAGTGGTTGGAAGGCCACTTTCTCTCTCAAAATAGGCATAATTTTTAATGTTTTAGTGATATTTTTTTGCAAAAACACTAGTTTACAGGAAAATTAGATCTTTAATAGCTTGCAAACGTAGCTCTAATTTGGGTGCCATTTTTTGCAAAAGTGTTTTTAATTCAATTCTCCATAGTGTAGACTTGTTATTTGTCAAAAATTCACTACTTTATAAAGTGCTAAAAATTTGGGTCTCTCGGGACACATTTTCGGCTGAATTCGACATCCTATTTGCTTAGAGTCTTGCACTGATTGCTCTAAGATGCATTCTTAGCTGAGCTCTACGTATTTTGAGTGTGCACTTGCTTAGTTTTTGGGTGGGTGCTGAAAATTTTAGGGGGGTGTGTTTTATTTTCACAACTTGCAAATCTTTGCTTTCATTCTCCTTTCTGCATAAATTCACAACTTGTAATCAACACAACTTCACCTAAATTTAGCTTAAAAGGGATTATTTTCAACTTAAAACCCTAAAACCCTTCAACTATCATGAATGGAAGGTTAAAATGTCAATCATTCTTAGAAGCAAAGGGTTGTATAAGATCACCATGGGTACTGAAGTAGAACCCAACACTGATGTTGAAAAGGTCAAGTGGTACAACCATAGTGATGAAGCCTATGGATTACTGAGCTTGTCTATGTCTCTAGAACTTCTCTTACATTTAGAAACCTACAAGACTACCAAAGACATATGGGACACCTTAGAACTCTTATTTGGGAAGCTTGATGAGATGAGAGGTTATGAGCTTGAAAATGAACTCATAAGTCTAAGTCCTAGCAACTTTGACACCCTACTGGACTTCTTCACTAAGTTTAAGGCCCTTAGATTGAAATTGAAATAATGTGGGATAGAGAAGAAAGATGATCAACTCATTCTTTCTATTCTTACAAAGTTAGGTCCAAGCTATTCAGTCTTTGTCTCCACTTTCCATGCCACAAAAAGTGCCCTTGGCACTACATGGAAAATGCCTTCTTTAGATTCATTCATTGCCAATTTGACTAGGGAACAAGATAAGCTAATTAAAATGGGCACAATAAATTATACTCAACCCCAAGCTTTTATAGATTGAAATGGTAAGGATAAGACTTCAAAAAAGGAGAAGAAGAAAAAGAATTAGGACCAGGAGAAGAAGAAAGAAAACAACAATCCTGCCAAAAACAATACTGAGTCTTCCTCTTCTAATGCTAAACCTAAGAAGGAGAAGGTTAAGTGTGCCTATTGTAAAAACATAGGGCATGATGAACACAAATGCATGAAGAAACAAATATAACACCTAACTCATCTTATAGAAAAGCACAACATAGGTGTTCCTGAGTCCATCAAGCAGAATTCATCTACCCAAGGTTCTAATAAGGCAAAAGGCAAGGGTAAGGAGAAAGAAAAGGGCAAGGCCCTTGTAGCTATAGTAGATTCTACATCTTCATGGGTCATTGACTCGGGTGCTTCTCACCACATGGGCTCTTCACTAGTTGAGTTTTCAACTTTAGAGCATTGTAGCATGATGTCAATTAGTTTGGGTGATGACACATTAGTTTCTATTGTAGCGAGAGGGTCAGTTGAAATGGAAGGGAGAACATTCAATAATGTTCTAAGTGTTCCTTATCTTTCAACCAATCTCCTATCAGTGTACCAAATCACTCACATTGGTCAGGGCATGAGAGTTGAGTTTTCACTAGATTCAATGCTTATCAGGGAATGGCATAATGATACTATAGTGGTAGTGGGTAGGGTAGATTACCAAGCAAGGTTATACACCTCCTTTTTTGCACCAAATTCTTCTCCAATAACATTGCTGACTCATTCAGATGGAGTTAAAAAATTGTGCCATGAGTGGTTTGGCCACCGTAACTACCGCTACCTTGAGTAACTTTATAAAAAAGACATGGTCATTGGTTTGCCTCGTGTCAAATTCTCAAAAGGTCTTTGCGAGGGGTGCTCCCTTGGGAATCATCTCAAAGCAAAATTTGACAAAGGCAAAGCTTGGAGGGCTTCACAACCTTTGGAGTTAGTCCACAGTGATGTATCAGCACCCTTTCCCAAACCATCTTTTCCAAGGGCCAAGTTCATCCTCAATTTCATTGATGATTTCTCTAGGTACGCTTGGATATATTTTCTCAAACAAAAGTCTGAAGTGTTTAAAAATTTTCTAGACTTCAAGGCTCTTCAAACTGATAATGGAGGGGAGTATGTTAGCAACATGTTTGAGCAGTTTTGCACCATAGAGGGTATTGATTTGCAGCACACAGTCACTTACAGTCCTTCACACAATAGGGTTATAAAATGCAAAATTAGGTTCTTGAAAGAGATGGGTAGCTATATTATTCACTCCAAATCCTTAACACCACAATACTAGGCTGAAGCCATCAATTATGCTTGCTACATTCAAAATAGGGTTCCTCAAAAAGCTTTAAAAGGGATAACACCCTTTAAAGCTTGGCATAAAAGGAAACTTGATGTTGAACACCTTAGGGTTTTTAGATCCCCAGCCATAGCCCACATTCTAAACAATAAATGCAAAGCTATGGAACGTCAGTCCAAGCCTTGCATCTTTATAGGATATCCAGATGGTATTAAGGGGTATCACCTTCTAGATCTAGTCACTCATGAGTTGTTTATCAAGAGAAGTGTCCATTTTTAGGAGAGTCCTAAAGACACAACACTTGACACTTCTTCTCCCTCACCGGATCTACTTCTTCATGATGATTCCTCATCAGATTCAAATCAGCCACATTAGGTTCTTAAGCCATAGAAATCTTCTTCTTTGAGTTTAGACAGTGAGGATAGTGATGTAGATTCATCCACCTCTAGTTAGTTAGAGGATGAGGAGTTAGCACCTGACTCACCCACTTCTAGGCCACTTTGACCTAGATAGACACTTGAGAGTGCTGGCACTTAGGTAGGAGATCTTGCAGATGACAAACATACAAGGGGGGATTTTTAAAGAGATCCACATGCCTACTTTGCTTTAGTTTCAGAACCATAGACTTTTTTAGAGGCATCTGGGGTACCTGAGTGGGATAGTGATATGGAGGAAGAATATTCTTCCTTAATAAAAAATCACACTTGGGATTTGGATTCACTTCTTAAGGGAAGAAAGATGGTTTGATTTAGGTGGATATATCAGACCAAGTTTGCAGCAGATGGGTTAGTTGATAAGTACAAGGCATGATTGGTCACTAAGGGTTTCTCATAGGTGGCAGGCATTGACTACTCAGATACCTTTACACCCATTTCAAAGATGACTTCTATCTAACTCACCTTGGCTATTGCCACAACACATGGTTGGGATGTGCACCAGATGGATATGAAGAGTTCCTTTCTTCACAGAGACCTAGAGGAGGAGATCTATATGGAGTAGCCACCAGGATTTGTTCAGGATTCTTCCTTAGTATGTAGACTTAGGAAATCTATCTATGGCCTCAAATAGGCCCCTCAATCATGGTACACCAAAATTTATTCCTTCTTTCTCACAGTGGGTTTCACTAGGTGCCATTTTGACCCCAATGTCTACTTCTTACGGCAGGATGATTCGTTCCTAATTTTGGTTCTATATGTTGATGACCTTTTGATCACTGAGAGTTCTTCATCAGCTATTATAGTGGTGAAGGCATCTCTCTAGGATAGATTTGACATGATAGACTTGGGTTTATTGCACTACTTCCTTAGCATTGAGATCTCATAGTCAAATTTAGGGATTTCTCTTAGATAGCCTAAGTATGCTCTTGACTTATTGGCTCAGTTTCACATGGCTGATTGCAAGCCATCTCTGACTCCCTTTCTATCAAGAGTAAAGCTTGAGGTTGACTATTCTTCACCATTAGTTGATGCCACTCGGTATCAACAGCTTATTAGTAGTCTCATCTACTTGACTCACACCAGGCCTGACATATCATATACAGTGGGACTTGTCTCCAAATTTATGTAGGAACCTCATGAGCTACATTGGAAAGTAGCTAAGAGGATCTTACATTACATACAGGGTTCACATAGATATAGGATTCATTATAGATTTGGCATAGAGGTTGACTTGGTTAGATATAGATATTTAGACTAGGCTGGTGATTCACAGAATCGCAAGTCCACTTCTAGTTACAGTTTCTCTTTAGGTTCTAGTCTTATCAATTGGTCTAGAAAGAAGCAGAATGTTATTACTATATCATCCATAGAGGTAGAGTACAAGGGAGTTATTAATGCAGCTACTGAGGCTATTTGGCTTTAGGGGATTCTTTTTGAGTTTGGCATTCTTATCAAGCAGCCCACCATCATTTATTGTGATAACTAGAGTACCATTTAGATTTTCAAGAATCTAGTTCAGCACCAGCAGACCAAGCACATAGAGATTCACATGCATTTCATTTAGGAGCTTATGCATATTCAAGTCATTGACTTGATATTTTTCTAGTCTTTGGAGTAGGTTGCAAACATCTTCACCAAACCTTTCACCGAGAGCAAGTTCATTCATCTAAAAGCTCTTCTTAGGGTGCAGTCTACATCTGTCGCAACATCATCTTTAGGGGGGCCTTCTAGCCTCTTCATTTCTTTTATGTCTCTCTTTTTTTTTGGGGGGGGGGGGGCATTTTTTCCTATGGATTTTCTCCTTTTCTCTATCTTATGGGAGATTTCATGTGTACATGGCTACCTCATCAAGCCTAGTTGCCGGGACCCATTTTATATTTCCACACTGGCCACCTAAGCTCCACTTATGGGGGGGTATTCCTATAGGTTTTTATTTTTCCCTATTTATTAATTAGGGAAATTATATTTTTGTGCATACTTGGAGTTTTCCTACATTTGTGGGATAGGCTAGCTTATGTGGAGATGTGTGTCATAGATGTGTCATAGCTGTCATAAGTAACACCCTTGATGGGAGTTACTTCTCTACTATTAGCACCTTGTCACCACCTTTCCTGGAGGAGTTACAGTCTATTCTTGGGTGCCTTGACAACCTTTTATGGAGGAGATACTTACGTGCTCTCCTATATGTATTATTCACTTTGGCCTTCTCATTTTAATCAAATTTTGGTTTTCTCCATTTTGTCTTATGTAATTTATCTTCTTGTATAATTTCAAATTTCTTTAGCATCTATGTGGTGTGCACTTGCTTCATCTCATGCGATCATGTCTCTATTGCATTCACATTATCCATATTCTGGGAACAACTCTGATATCTAACTCTCAAAGTTGGATGGAGAGGAGCTTTATATCCCAATCAATGAGATCTATCTTAAACATTGCTACTAAGGTTATCCTCTTTATTTTTACATAGATGATATTTTCTTGTTTCCCTAACTATTGATGCACATGTGTGAGTTTTGTTGGTGTCTTGCTTTATTTTATGTTGTTTGATGTAGTATGATTATTTTAGGAGATTCCTTACTAGTTGTCTTCAATAATTCATTGACTCCCTTAGCCCATAGATAAGATAAGGCTACTGATATTTAGTATAGTAGGCATACTACCCCAGTGAGCCACCATTTTGTTGAACAAATTTGACTCCAAGGTCAAATTTGGACCCCTATAGGTAAAAAATTGATTTTTAGATGTTTTAAGAGTCTAATATTTTGTCATAGGGTATGTTATAGTCCATTTGATGTAATTTGATGCCTTTTTAGCCTTAGTATCTAAGGGTCATAAATGTAAGTGACATAGTTTTTAAGGTGTCCAAGTGTCTTAGTTTCCTTTCAAATGTCCAAGAAGTTAGGTTCCCTATCAGGAATGTCAGTCCCATCTAAATCTTATAGGTTATCTAACTAAAAAGCAAGAAATCAAGTAAAAAGGAGGATTTTGGAACTTGTACAACCCATAAGGGAAAGTTACATGTGGTAAAAGGTCAAGTAATGTCTCTTCATCTTCCTTAGACTAACCTTAGTGGTTTTCATGCTTTGAAAGTGATAAAAATGTCCAAAACCATTTTGTTCCTGCTTCACCCTTCTAGACACACAAAAATGGTTAGCATTTATGGATAGTAAAAGAGGTTTTATACCAAATGCCTTTTGGGGGTGATATTACACTCAAAGATCTACATTTTCATAAAAAGGTTTCAAATATTGGTAAACTATGCTTTATGAATCATCTCTAACAAGTTGAATGTGTTTTTTGGCTCACTATTTCCTGCACCCTATAGGTTTTTATCTAATTTAGATGCATCCATATAATCCAACTAGTGATGTTGAATCTAGATGACAGTTTCTCACTCCTCAAATTCTCTCCTTGCTTTATTTCATGTTTCATGGTGTTTTGATAGACAAGTCATCTCATGTGTAGGAAGGTGTCACCATGTGAGGTCTTAGTCAAGGTTTACTTTTTTGAAAAATGTTTGGTTATATATAGAGGTATCATGTGAATATAATTTGTTGCTTCCCATGTCTCAATGATAGAACTATTTCCCCCTTCTATGTTTTTTTCATCACATCAGGCTTTGATCAAACTTATAGTTCTATCATGCTCATAGTTAGCTCTTTACCCAATTTCAATGCTAGTCATGTGTGTGAAGCTTATCTAGTTTATTAATGGAGTTGTAATTAAGGTATAATAACTTATGAGATAAATTGAGGCCATTATAATGTTTGAAGAGGATGCAATATTGGTTACAAGTTCATGCACCACATAAACCAGTCATTAGCTACCACTATTTACTCTATAACAGGTGTTTGCAAGAGGTTTTCACATTGGAATAGATGTTTTGAATCTTATCTCAAGATATCTATACTGAAAAACATACATTTAAGGAAGTGATAGTGATTTAATTTTTTTCATGAGACCATTCATTAATACATAATGATCCAATTATGTCCACTACCTACATATAACTCAAATGCACCTATAAGAGTATCTCCTTAATGATGTCATGATGAGTTGGGATATTTGATAGGTGTTTAGATATTTTATAGTGTTAATAGTACATTATAAATATTTATGATTTCATGGAATTGATCATGGGCACATATATCTAACATACTGCCTAGATTGTAACCACTGCCTACATGTGAAAATACCCACCTATAGGTCGCATCACAAAGCTATGAAGGTCTTTGTATGGGGAAGTTAGAACATGGAAAAATCTTATTTGGAGTTATATTATATGTTTTGATCATAACATACCTTATTTAATTATCAAATGGGTAGATGGAGGTGTAAACCATTTTTAAAGAGGAGATGACCCAATTTTGGAACTTTTTCCTTAAAAAGCGAAAACTACAGTTTGGGACATTTTTCCAAATCCATATAACAAGGTTACAAAGATTATTTGTGCATAAAAATTATTTTACCTTATATACTCCATGAAAGATATGAGTTATACAAAATATGGAGTCAAGAATATTAGTGGAGGGTGGTTTAGAAGTCTCAAATTGCTTATTTCAACACCAAAATCCTACATTGACATTTATAGGAATTGAAGTTTTAAGTGACCTTGATATCCCAAAGTACAAATAAGTAATATTACCATGTTTAAAAGGCCTTATTGAGTTAATTTAATACCAATGTGAATAGATACACTCAAGAGGATTTATTTGTGATGTTTCAAGGTCTATTCTACATCTACAAGTATCCCATCATATCAAAAGTATTCACCTATAGCTGACTATAGGATCACCTAGTCTAAGATAGAAGCATGAATATTGGTGATGTTTTGTGTGTGTTTTAGGAAATTCCTTACTATTTATCTTCAATAATTAATTAACTCCCTTATCCCATAGATAAGATAAGGATATTGATGCTTAGTATAATAGGCATACTACCTCTATGAGTTACCAATTTTTTGACCAAATTTGAGTCCAAGGTCAAATTTGGACTCCTATAGGTAAAAACTTGATTTTTAGATATTTTAGGGGTCTAATATTTTTTCATGAGGTATGTTATAATCCATTTTATGTATTTTTATGCAATTTTAGCCTTAGTCACTACAAGTCATAAATGAAAGTGGCATAGTTTTCAAGGTGTCCAAGTGTCTTAGTTTCCTTTTAAACATTAAATAAGTTAGATTCCTTATCAAGAATTTCTTCCCATATAAATATTGTAGGTTATCTAACTAAAAATCAAGAAATTCACTAAAAATGAGTATTTTGTCACTTGTATAACCCATAAGGGAAGGTGATATGTGGGAGAAGGTCATCTAATATCTCTTCATCTTCCTTACATATATCTTAGTGGTTGACATGCTTTGAAAGTGCTAAAAATGAACAAAACCATTTTGTTCCTTCTTTTCCCTTATAGACACACAAAAAAGGTTAGCAAGTATGGATAGTTGAAGAGGTTTTAGACCAAATGCCTTTGGGGGTGATATGACACTCAAAGAGCTTCATTTTCATAACAAGTGTTCAAATATTGATCAACTATGCTTTATGAATCACCTCTAACAAGTTGAATGTGTTTTTTCCTCACTATTTCTTGCACCCTAAAGGTTTTCCCCTAATTTGGACAAGTCCATATAATCTATCTAGTGATGTTGATTCTAGATGATTTTTTTTCTCTCCTTAAATGCTCTTCATTCTTGATTTCATGTGTTATGGTGTTTTGATAGGAAAGTCATCTCATGTAGTAAGGTGTAAACATGTGAGTTATTATTCAAGTTTTACTTGTTTGTATAATGTTTGGTTCTCTACAAAGGTCTCATGCGAATCGAATGTGATATTTCGTATGTCTCAATTCCATAATTATTTCCCCCTTACATGTTTGGTTTCATCATATCAGGCTTTGATTAAAAATTTTGTTTAGTCATTCTCAAAATTATCTCTTTACCCAATCTCAATGGTAGTCACATGTTTGAAGAGGATGCAAGATTGGTTATAAGTTCATGTACCACACAAACCAACCACTAGCTACCATTGTTTGATCTATAATAGGTGTTTACAAGACATTTTCAAGGTGGAATGGATATTTTTAATCTTATCTCAAGATACCCATAGTGAAAAAAATAAATTTAAGGAATTTTTAATTATTTAATTCTATTCATGAGACAATTCATTAATACACATTGCTCCAATTATGTCCACTACCTACATACAACTCAAATACACCTATAGGAGTCTCTCCTTGATGATGTCATGATGGGATGGAATATTTGATATGTATTTCAATATTTTATAATGATAATAATACATTATAAATCTTGGTGATGTAATTTAATTGATCATGAACACATATATCTCACATAATACCCAAATTGTAACCATTACCTGCATGTGAAAATACCCAACTACAAGTGGTATCATAGATCTATGAATGTCCTTGTATGGGGAAGTTGGACAATGTAAAAACCTATTTAGAGTTATTTTATATGTTTTGATAATAAAATACATTCTTTATGTATAAAATGGGTAGATTAAGGTGTAAACCATTTTTAAAGAGGAGATGACTAAGTTTAGCAACTATTTCCCTAAAAAGTGAAAATAGAGGTTTGGGATATTTTGCCAAAGCCATAGAACAATGATAAAAAGACTCTTGGTACATAAAATTAATTTTACCTTTTATCCACCATGAAATATAAGAGATATACAAAACATTTATTCAATAATATTAGTGGGGGGTGGTTGTTGGAATGCTCAAATTGCTTATTTCAACACTAAAATCCTACATTGACATTTACAGGAATTAAAATTTTAAGTGACCTTGATATACTAAAGTGAAAACAAGGAATATTTACATGTTTTTAGGGCATTATTGAGTTAATGGAATACCAATGGGCATACATACCATCAAGTGGAGTTTATTTGTGATTTTTCAAGGTCCAATCTATACCTATAGATATCCCATCATATAAAAAATATTCACCTACAACTGACTATAGGACCACACAATTTAAGATAGAATATTGAATATGGAAATATAAATATTAGCTGATGGGATAGGTTTTAAAATGATTCATGATACCCAAAATTTATGTTTAACCTATCAAACAAGGAATCTTCATCTATAGGGTTTTACGTTTCCCAACATAGTTACTATGTTTGACCATGACAGACAAGGAGTAATCTTGAGGTTGTGAGTGTTACCAATACACAAAAATGACTCAAAATGGGTAAAAATGAGTATAATATGATCATAAATGACTATAATGATATTATAAACATTTTTATTCAAGATAAACCATGCAGGACATCTATAATTATGATGCCTTGAAGCCAACAAAGTCAAGAATTTATACTTAGCCTTGAGTAAGTAAGGAGTATGAAGAGTATGTGGAAGGATGAATTGATGATTGGATATTATAACACCTCCATAATGATCATATCAGTCTCATATAACTCTCATTATGTATATATAACAAAGATAGGGATCTAGGTATGCCATACATAGTCTACATCCCAAACCCTACACATAGTTTGTCTCAATAGGGGTTTACTTTCAGTTTTGGATAATTGAAAGGTAAAACGGGATGAAAAAGGGATAATTTTTTGTGTATAATGTCCTGACAATTTTTTAATCTCCTTGACCACTTTTTTTGTCTAGTAAAATAGTGGAAGTTCCCTTTGTTTTGTCTCAAACAAAGGGCACTCCCTTTATGCATAAAACCTACATTTCTTAAGAATAAAGGTGAAAAGGGTGGACCAAAATATATAAGGACCTTTAAATAATGTGTGGGAAGTTTAAAATTACCTATAAAAACATGAGGAATCAAGAACATAGGGGATAATCTCAATAAGGTACTCTAAACCATCAAGGTTAGAGTTAGCTTTCTTAAGCAGGATTTTGGCCTAAAGCCCAAATGAGAGGTAATTATCACTTATAACTATAGGATATAATTAAAATCAATTGTATAATTTTTTTATGGTCATAATATAAGTTTAAAAGATTTCAACTTGTAGATAAAGCATAAAGAATCCATTTTTGGTCTTTGAGACAACTCAAGGGTATGCAAAATGAAGGTCTAAGCTTGATAAGCTAGATTGAAATTCTCAAATATCCTATGACACTTTTCATGGAGATAAAATAATTTTTGAGAAGTTAAAAGGGGTCCTATATAATGATCTTGTGTAATTTTTTTGCAACTCCAATGTTCCATCTTTATGAACAAAGCTTAAGAGCCTAAAAGACTTAAAACCCTTGAAAACCCTTATATAGTGACCCGATTGGGAAAATGAGTATGGATGGATATAAAAGTGGGGTTAATTGACCATGAAATTGGTTTAAATTTGTATAATATGACCCTATTCATCAACTTTTGTACTACCCTACCTATATGGCCATGGTACAAAATGGATTTCTTTAACTTCTTTGTGCATTGTACAGATTCTAGGGACTTTCAAGAGGATAAATAAACTTTGGGAGTGATATTATGACTTATTATAACTCACTATGGCCATTTAATACTAAAAAAATTATCCTAAGTGTTCCTATAAGTAGCTCCATCTCAGCCAGTCAAACTAACAAAGTGAGAAAGATAGTGAGAAGTGTGATAAATTTAATCAGAAGCCTATTTAAAGTATACTTAAGTATTATAAGACCATGGAGGGTATTTATAGGGTTCATACATTCCATTTCATGTATTTTCATGGAAAACTAAATCCATTTTTTAGGCCAAGTGTAAGGGATGACTAAAAGGGGAGTTTCTTTGACTGTAGGTAGTGATGTCTCACTTCCAAAAGATTATAGATGATTATGAATACATAAAATTATTTGAGAATCATGTATTTAACCCTTAAATATAATTAAAATAATTAGATATATTCCTATATAGTTTTTTGACATTTCAAAAGGGGTGAATGATGAAGATAGTTTTCTTGTGCAGAATGAGAATTCCTATGCCACTTTTTAAGAGTTTCATGCTTTAGAGTGACACTTTTAATTTCTAACCATTCATGATCAGTTTCAAATTATATAATAATTCAAATTTAACCCTTTCTCTTATCATGACATTTGTCCCAGTGACCTTTAAAATTCTATTTTCTAACTTGTCTCTCAAATGCTATAAATAGTGACTTTTTGGGCTCTTTTTGTCAGCCTCCATTGTTTAATGGTGAAACCTTGGACATTTATGTATTTGAATTTCTATTAAAGAAATAAACAAGTTAATTTTCCTATTTACATGCTACTTAATTGAGTCTAGTTTCAAATCTTGATGACCTTGTCAAGTAAAAGATAGTCTTTTCTAAAATGTTGTCTTTGATTGTCCACCAAGTATGTAGAAGAGTAATTATTATAGGTCTTTTTTAGTGTTCATTCTTAGTGTATAATATTTTAATAATTATTTTTATTATTTTATTCTCCAAAGGATCATTTATTATCCCTCATAAGCATTAATATACCTCTTAAACCTAGTATGTGAAATATTGATGTAATAATTTATCTTGAATTATGAGTTATGTGTTAAAGAAGCTTTGATTTTATCTAAGTAGTATAAGTTTAGTCAATAGGAGGAAATTAATTATTGTTCCATAAAATTTTATCTTCCTTTTTAGTTTTTTTTTCTTAACCATTTTCATGCAAAGTTGATAAGTAAGAAAGTGATTCAAAGAGTACATCAAGGGAACTAGCCCTTCTAGAGATTCATCTCACCAATTGATTGCCCACAAAAAGTGAGATTTTTCCATTGTGACACTTGAATGAGGATATTTTATACATCTCCTCAAGGGGTGAAAATAAAAGTGAAAATAGGCTCTAATTTCTCTTAATGGGTCCCTAAGTAAAGTTTTTTGCTTCTCTCTTCTTCATCTGATATGGAGTTTTGCTAGTTGTTTTACCATGTTTTTTATTATCTGATTCATGTAGGTCATCAAAATTATTATCATGTTTCATTTTATTACTTGGATTAACCCCCAACATCCCATTAATAATTATTTACTTAAATTTCTCTTCTTATCCATTATTAAATATTGTTCCTTTAAAATGGATGTGTTAGTTGGGACCTCAACTTATTCATTTCCTTATTCATCTAAATACACATAAATTATTCCATGGAAAGTTTTGTATCCATTTTCTCCAAGCTCACTTTTAATTACAATAATGTTTTTTTCCCATAGGGTTAGTGGACTCATGGATTTTCCTTTCCTTAATGACCCTCCTTTTTCCTCCCTATGTGGTCATAGGTATTTCATCCATCTCATTAAAAGTATCATTCATCTTGAATTTTCATTTACCCTTGCCATTTTTATTGATAGGGTGGTAGACCTATCAAAGGAATCAACCTCCTATGATTTTGTAGAATCCTTATCCTCCTAAATTCCATTTTCTTCCTCAAAACTATTTTATGAATCTTACTCACTCCTATTCACTTTAATGGCTTAGACCATGTATTTTGACAATAAGGTCTCACCCATATTAATAATTAGAAAGATGAGGCCTTGGTGTCATAAATCAATGGAAGGATTTCACTCATAGGAAGTCATAGTGGCCTCCAGATATTTTAGAAAGAAATAATGTATATTGATTTTTGTCCTTTAAAGTGATTCATAATTAGTACATGGTGGGAGAAAATGACAGTTTACTTATCCTCTAGTGTGATGTATTTCATGATTTGGAGGAAAATTTCTAGCCATTTCCTTTGCAAATCCACTCTTAATAAACATTTTTTCTTAGGGATGATTCGATCATTTAAATTGAATAAAATATTTAGTATTTACTTCTTACATATTTTGTTATTAAATGCCTTATTTCCCTCATAATACATAATATTTATCTCACCAATGATTTCTTCGATAATGGTTATCCACAAGAATCTCACTTTGACTTATATTTCCTCTCATCCCATTGAGAAGTCCTTGGATATAGTAGGTTCAAAGTTAAAAATGTTGTGCATGTAATTAGTGATCCCTCCCTTTGAAAGTTTGTGCCATAAAACCAAGTCTTCCTTGGATTTGATGTATGAAATGGGGTTGATTCTATCTTGGTCACCTCCTATAGCTGAATGTTTTCCCTTCTTAAGGACTTTTTGTAATTTGAAATTATTTATAACTCCAATCATTTAATATCTATCATGATCAATGTATCAATTATGGTGAGACTTATACCTTTTCTCTCATGCTTTGTTATTTTTTTCTCATATTTCAATGAGTATAAACATCATTTCATGAGTTTTTATGGGCTATGAAATATTTAATTTTTTACCAACCATCATTAGATTTCCCTTTCTCTTAGGGGTTATGAATTTTGACACATCATTTTAAATGATTATTATTACATATCTTGGTAAATCCTCTAAATTTATTATTAATATAATGATTATGATATATTGTCTCATATTGAGATGTGGGTTTGATATAAGAAATTTGTATCTCAAAATATTGACATGATATATAATACTAGGATATGCAAAGTATATATAATCATAATGTGAATCTATATTTACTTTAATAACATGAGAGAAATATATATTACCCCATGTATATCGTATATGGTAACATAAGAACATATGAAATGTAAAATAATGATA